>JAYESA010000014.1:78020225-78450225 GCA_036927795.1 Iris macrosiphon
CAAAATTGGCTTGTTTCTTCACCAAATTAAGTATATTTATCATTGGACTTCTCTACAAGATTATCTTCAACAACTATTCTAGCAGACTTTTTATATCCATCTATAACTATGGTCTATAAGTCAAAGTCAAGGGATTTTAAATAAAAACTCATGCATGTTTTTTAGTACGTGTAGTTGGTATTATCAAATAGGGGTGGTTTATTTGTAGACTGGCCTTCACCATTATTGGTGTAAATAGATCTAGTGGTTGCTATGGATCTACTCAAGGATGTTAATCTTGATCAAGAGAACTTGCTTTGATATCAATTAAAGGGGCAACTATAATCACTCTAGAGGGGGTGAATAGTGTGTGTGTGTGTGTGTGTGTGTGCGTGTGTGCGTGTGTGATACTAATCCAATTTATAACTAAGAAAAAAACTAACTTGAAAGTAAATGCAAAAATATGTACAGATATAAAACAAAGTCTAATTACCAATTAACTTACGAAACTGCTATAATGAGTAAAAGAAAGGTCAGAGTAGTAGCAGAGTATAAGCAAAGTTTAGTAATCAAACGCAAACACTAAGTTTTTATCTTGGTTTCCCTCATAGAGGACTAGTCCAGGTCCGAGAACTCTTGCTCGATGTTAATCCATTATTTGTGAAATATGGTACACTACAAGCTTTGATTCGAAGGCTTGCCGACTTCTTACAATACCAAGTGCTTTTGATCCGAGGTGCATGCCGACTTCAAAATTGAACTGAAAACTTATTTTTTCAAGCTTCTTACAACTCTTCGAGACTTCTAACTGAGATCGCACTCGGCACTAGAAGGCTATTAGAGTTGCTCTTGGGAACAAAATATGTAAAGCTCAGTTAAGGATTGGAAGTAGAAGAGAGAATATAAAGTTAATGAGTGGTTTTGAAAGTTGAAATCTCTTCTCTATTTATAGAATTTTTTTGAATCGAGTTCAGCCAAAGTTCGGATGCCAAACGTTCAAAAATTCAAGTGTTGGGAGCATGGTCTTTAGGAGAGGGATGCTGACTAGGGTTTCAATTTTACTCTAACCGAGTTCAGGCAGAGTTCAGGGTAAACTCGATCCGAGTTTGGGTGGCCGGATTTAGGTTGGGTTTATGTCTTATTTGAGTAGGTTGGGCTAGGTACTTTAGTTGATATGAATATTGGTTGGGTCTGGGATTTTGTAGGCTCATTTTGAATGGACTAGTTATAGGTTTGAGTTTTCTAGTACCAGTTTTGAACCTGATTTACATAAGGTCCTAGAATCAATAAAAGTAAAAAAATATATAGACCAAACAAACTCTATTGTTGCTCCGTCAGTCTTTGTGTTTTTTGTAGTCTCACAGTCTTGAACGTATCTTATCTTCAGTTTATACTTATACATATTTGAGTCAAGATTTTGTCAACTATTAAAATCAAGTTGACTGTGACAGCTTGTGCCAATAAGTTGTTAACTAACTGGAGTCCGATAATTAGGGCATTATATTTTGCTACATTATTGGAACATAATTCTATTAGGTAATATACACGATAGATAACAAGATCATCAGGAAAAACAAGCACTACCCTTACTCATGCAACGATATTGCCTTTAGGTTATGTTCTTAAAGCACCGTCGAAGAAAATTTGCTAAATTGAATTTTTCATGATTGTGTTTCACTCTAACACTTCATCTGGAATGTCGTCATAGAATTTTGATATTTATAGCCCCGAATAAGATGCCAGGAAGTCTATGTAGCTAGGCGAGAATCTAGTGTTCCTGGTTTAGTCATAAGCACTCATAGGGATTAACCCGGTAGATGACATGGATCGTTTTCCCTATCACATAGTGTCGCGCCTTTTGAATAAAAAAATATCAGAGCCAGGGACTCTTTCTTTACATAATTATACATATGTTGAGCACCGACCATCAATCGACTGAGATAGTAGATGGCCTGTTCATGACCTACATCGTTCTTTTGAGCTAATAACGAACCAAGCGAATGATCCAATACACGAACATATAGTAAAAAGGGTTTTTCCACAACCGGAGCCACCAACACTGGAAGGTTTGTGAGATACCTTTTTATATCATCAAATGCATGCTGACATTCTTCAGTACAGACAAAAGAGACTCATTTCTTCATCAACTGAGCAAACGGTTGGCATCACCCAGAGAGATTGGATATGTATATCCTGATATATGCCAGTCTTCCTTGAAGTCTGTGAAGCTGTTTGATATTTTTCATAGGACACATGTCAAGGGTAGGTTTAGTCTTCTCAGGTTCTTGATGAATACCCTTTGAAGTGATAATGAATCCAAGGAACTTGCCATTGGAGACATCCATGAAGGACTTGGTTGGATTCATTTTGAGTTGGTGTGCACGCATCAGTTCGAACACCGTTCTCAAGTCTTGGAGGTGATCGCCCTTGAGAAAACTCTCGACTGCTATGTCGCCAATATATCACTCTACTATTTTACGCAAATATTTGCGAAAAATTGTTCCCATAGCTCGTTGGTTTGTCATACTAGCATTTTTTTAGACCGAAGGACATCACCATATAAGAGTATACCCCCAACGGTGTTTGGAATGATGTGTACTTCTCACCTTCTGAAAATATCTTGATATGGTTGTAGCCTGAGAACTTATCCAAGAAAGACATTCGTTCAAAACAACAAGTGTTATCGCTTATTACATCCATAATCGAGAGAGGAAACTCATCTTTCGGACAAGCAGTATTAGTTACGGTAGCCTTTGCAGACTCAAACGTTCATATTCCTCTATATGACTGGGACTACATTAGCAACCTAATTTGGATATTGTTCTTCATGTATGAAGCCACTTGTTATCAGCTTGTTTACCTCCATTTTAATAGCTTCTATGATGTTCGAACGAAACCGACGATGTTGTTGCTTAATTGGCTTAGCATTTGGAAGAATATTGAGCCAGTGTATTACGATCCGAGGATCCAGACCCTGTATGTCTTCATACCTCCATGCAAAGTGATCGATAAATTTTCTTATAAACTGTATAAGAGATTTACGATTCTCTTCAAAGAGGCTTTTGCTGATGAATATTGTTTTGGCGGATGACTCATTACCCAAATCAGCTTGAACAACTTCGTCTTCGGTAGGCGGCTCTCTTTATTCAAAATATAGCTCCCACTATATCTCTAACTTTTGAGACCGTGGTTCAACTTTGAATGCTCAAGCGATTAGTCATTGTCTTCAACTTGGTCCACTGTTGCCATGTTGATGGACAATGCTTGGTTGAATACTTCTCTGATGCTAGAATCGAAGTCCCAAATAGAAGACTCAAAGGAATGAGAATGCATCTCAACTTCAACTTTTAAGCATTCTGGTATAGTTTGGGTAGTAACATAACCCAAACTATGACAGGTTCGCTAGTAATAGATTTCAGGCTTGCCTTTTGAAACAAAATGACATAATGGCAAACGTTGCCATTTGCGATAGTTAAGCCTTTTGTTACTTTTCAAGTCATAACCCATATTCTATATGAGGTTCTTGGATTGAGGACTGTAATGGTAAATTTATATTTACCACTATCAGGTTTAGGATCGTCGATGAGAAAATCTTTACGACCATCTACCTTACCAAAGATAATATGTTTGTCTCCTTTCTTCCTTGCTGGAACTTCGAAGTACATACCATTATACGGGTAGATAATGGTCTTTTTATCAGCTGTTGTTACAGGCATACACAGATGCAATCCTAAGCCATGCTAAAAAAAGTACCTAGTACTTAGACATTGGACATCAAAGTAGTTCAAAGACAACCCTTTATTTAGGATGTACAATATCTCCTCCTCCGAAATTACATCATCTAGGGAGGGTATATTAGGTTGTTCACTTATATATTCTTCAATTACATCATCATCTTTGGCCTTAACCACATATTGACATACAAGCGATTGATTCAGAACTGGATTTTTGGGGCGACGAAGGTCGACTATTAAAGGCTCTAAATTCTTTACATTAGGGAGATCAATTCTCAGCGGATGATCTCTTCTTCCTCTACGAGGTGTTTTCGAAGATTAACCATAAGAGGCTCTGCGGCGTTGTGATTGACTTTCTTGTAGATATCCATAACAAGAGGAACATGAGTGTCCTTATTGATGATGCGACCCTTGACATAGATCTTCAAAGGGCCTTTTGAAGATGAACTTGTCTAAGCTCATCATCAGCATCATTGGCTTCTTCTTCTTAGTAAATTTATTTGTACAATATCGAATCATAGTAATAAGACTATATACTCTTAAACGGGTCGACACCAGCAGACTCGGTTCTGATAACCCCCTCACTCTCAACGTATTTGAAGCACTGATGGAGGGTTGATGGCATAATCATATGTTCGTGTATCCAGGGGTGTCCTATCAAGACGTTGTAGGATATATTTACGTCAATGACATAGCAAGTGACCTCACTTCATAGATCGCCTATCTAACATTTTAGAAGAATCTTTCCAGAGGATAACTTCTTATGGCATTGAATCTACAGATGGTTGTGTTGGTTGTAGACAACCGATGCATAGGAATCCCCAGAATCTGAAGCAGGTTCCGAGGAATGATGCTGAGTGAGGAACTAGGATCAATATGCATACGATCCACCTTGATAGCACCAATGTACCGAGTGTAGTACAAGGGTCTGTCATGACGGTTGTTCTTTAACAACATATCCTCTTGAGAGAAGGTTATGTTGGGTATTTTCTCCATCACGTTGTGGAAATGGAGATTTGCAGCAGGATTTTTAGCTGGCTCCCTTATCTGAGCCAAGTGGGAGTCAGCATGTTGTAAGGCCTCGCTCAGAGCATCTTGAGTTTCTTTGGAGAGACAAAGTAGCTCAAAATATGACAACCTCGCTGGTGTATTGGTAAGTTGTGTCAATATATCGAAGTTGTAAGGCTTGTCAAAACCTGGTGGAGAGTTCTTCTTCAATGACTTGTCGAAGCGAGTCTCCTTCTACTTTGATTTGTTCATCATTGTGGGCTTTGACACACCTTCTTCAGGTACAATTGGAGCAGCAGGCACAAGATTTGAAGGTGTAGCATCCTTATGTACTGGATCATAGGTCCAAAGATAAGACTTATCGGAACTAATTTTGACGGATAAGGCTTTGTCGGCAGTCATCAGAAGAACTATGTTACATGATCTGTGCTTCTTTACACCATGGATCTTCTTAGCCCTGTTCCTCATTTTCTTTATATGCTTCCTCTAGGAATCAGTTTCTTGTCCCATGTCTGGAAGAAGGTCCGAATGAACCCACATGACTTCACCGCACTATGTGGTAAGTGGTACCAACCCCTCTACTTAGTTGTAGGTCGGTGGAAGATTAACGATCTCCAATGTCTCCATGGGAATTAAGATGACATCGTCTTGGACTTCCAACACTGGAAAGTTGTCAAACTGTAGCGACACCATATTGGCAATGGCTGTCTTATCATCATAGTGCAAAGTGATAGCCTTAGAATCTATCAGCTGCTGGATGCCTCTTTAATACATAGCAGTCCTTTGTAGGGTGATGTACGTATCAATGAAACAAGTAATACTTAGGATCATTAGTTCGATCCTCTTCTTCAGGTTGTCTGATGTCTGGTGTAAAACCCCTCTCTCTCTCTCTTTAATTTTTTAAAGATTAATTAGGTTATGGAGAAATTTTAATTAAAAGAGTAATAATATGAATAAATAAAAAAGATATAAAAGAATATATAAGGGTATTTATGTATATGCATATATAGGAAATTATGTGTAAAAATATATAAATAAATAAATAAAACAAGTTAATAATATATATTAGAAATAAAGGCAGAAGAAAATATGTATAAAAAAGAGTACTAAAGTAGAAATAAAATTTGTAAAAGAAAATATAAAAGCAAATATAATTGAAAATAAATAAAAGAAAAGAATAAGGAAACTAATAAAAAGCATAATATATGTGAACAGTACCCGCGGTATTGTTCATCATCTTCTAAAGATGGAACATGACTATTGAATTGGAAAATTTGAAATAAAATTCAAAAAAAATTCCGTTTAGTCCCATTTCAAATTTTAAATTCCTTCTTCTTTTGGTTCAATCTAAATCCTCCATTCAATCTCTACCTATCTCAATTAAATCTAATATAAAATAGAATCAATCATTCACATATTCAATTCTAAATTTTTATATAAACTTCTTTCTTTTCAATGACCCATGTTATTCAAGAGAACCCATAATAAAAAACTCCCTCTCGAGAGCTCGAGAATACCTCCAAACAATCCCAGACCCCTCGGCATACCTATGCAAGCCTTCCCTCGCACTACACCCGTTGTCGGCCACCGAAGTAGCTGCCAGAGCAGCCGTGGATGCGTGTGTACTATGCAGACTCCAAAAAATTACACCTGAACCCCCTCCTTCGTGTCCTGATTTCTCTGTCGCACCTCGATCATTTTTTGATCTACTTTCACAAGTGTGCTCACAACTTAACCCTCTTCAATCCCATTCAAATAGATTATTTTATATCGCATTATATTGATCGTAAATCGAATTCCAAAATAAAAAAAAAAATCAATTTTTGGACTTTAAATATCACAGAAACTGTCCCAAGCACCCATTTGGGAAGACCAATATCTCCTAATCCTGTAATCGAAACATAGTTTTTATTTTTTCAATGTAAAGCCTATATAACCAGGTTAAAAACCCTTTAAATAGTTTTATTTATTTCTATTTTAATCTTATGATAAATCAGTTTTTAAATCGAGGAAAAATAATTTTTTAAATTAAAATTCTTCGATAGGGGATTGTCCCGCCAAACCGGACCACTTTGAAGAGAACTGATTATACCAAGAGACACATATGATATCCCACGACGTGTGATCTTCGACAAAATTTAAATTGGTCGCGTGTGCACGTCAAATTTGACCTGTATCCGTCAAAAAATACCGTATCGTGACTTTTCAAAATTTCTTAATTAATTTGTGTATGCTCGTCATAACGCAAGTGGACGCATGTTATTGGACTCGCATTATTTGACTTGTACTGTCACCCAGGTTTCGTCCGATTCTGAGATAGTTGACTAGATCGTCGTTTCACGGCCACTACGATCCAACTCGACGGACGTTGTTGTGATCGGCTTATCGAAATCCAAATATGGATATACCTTTGAGTTTATATTGCTATTTAGGAATTGTTTGACTTATAATATGCTAAATTTAGAGACTTTAATTTTGACACATTTTTTGGTGTAAAGTGGACCACCAATGGATACCGTTTTAATATTAAACTACCAATTTTGTTCTTATGTCCAAATTAGACTTATGGGTAAGCTAATCTTTGTTTCTTGACCCTTCTAGACTTATTCGTGATGTCTGTCTCATCATCCGGTGAAGTTAGTTCATGTTTTCTCCTTTTGTGCCACCATTACTTATAATAATTTGGTATTGTATTTATATTTTAAAATCTATGCGCACGGTGAAACTAAAATTTGTTGATTCCAGTGATCTCGTATTGATAAAATTGACTCAATAAGCTTACAGATCATCGAGATAAGGTCGTTAATCTTATGGTTGATTGTCTTGTCTCAATTTGCGTGTCATAGTCTTTACTGCACGAATTATGAGATACAAACTTGGTATTTGAAACCAAAACATATAAATCAAAATACTAACAAATAAATAATAATTAAAGGGACTAGCGTGACTTATTTTTAGGTAATATGTCTAATAGAACAACATAGGTGACATAGGTAATAGGTGTGGTAGCCCATGCATGTCTCGTCATCGCAACTAGTACGATATCGTGGTAGTAGTTGGGCTTAGACGTACTACTGCGAGCCTGCCATAAAATATGATTGATAGGATAATAGTGTGACTTAGTTCTAGGTAGTGTGTCTGAATTTGATTCTTGATGTTCGTTGTTGACTTTGATTATTGTATCGATATAAATTTTATGGACTGAACTGAAATATATTCTGATGACATATTTGGATGAGGACGGTGAGAAAGATAATCGTATGCCTTAGTTATGGAGTCTAAAGTTTATCGCAGCTATATTAGCTGGTGTAGCAAAGATATAGAGCTTGATTTTAGATATACTTCTATTGGTTATAAAATTTAGAGTTTTTGCAGCCAAGCTAGCGGCAGGACAAAAATTCTAGATGCCATAATTCTAGATGTATGTACCTTAGTTATGGACTCTATAATTTATAGCAAAAATGCTTACTAACGTTGCGAGGATTTGGGGTAACATAATTCCAGATAGATGTGTATGATTATCAGATTGTATCTTAAATTGGTTCTTAACGTATCATCTCTGTCATTCAAACCCTGTTATCATTGAGTTCTGTTCTATTATCCTACTTGCTCAGGATAAAGATATCTTTAGTGCCTCTGGTTTTGTTCCTTATAGAGCTTCACCTTCATTGGTTTCTGAGGTAGCTTCTTTGGATAGTATAGTAGTTTGGTAACATGCGGATAGGTTTGTGTCGAGATGAATACCAGTGTTGATTGTAGGAAGAATGGCTTGTGAGTCTAAGGATGGTTCCTAATTAGGTAGATGGACATTAAGTATCAGTGTATAAGCCTAGAAGTAACTCATAGTTTAGTACCATCTGTAACAATAGTTCTAAGATATGTGTCAGACTATAGTTAGTATTTGGTATCCTAGAAAATTGAGCAGGTATAGTTATGGAGTTAGTGTCTGTGTACCAAAGGTGTCTAGAGTGAGCAAATGATTAAAGTGTATCAAGATTAGGATGAGTGACATATGGAGTGCGGCAGTCTAGTATTAGTGAGTATTATTGAGGATGATAATATTAGCTGGGTGTATCAGTGTGATATTGAGGAAGGGTATATAAGAGATTATCATGGAGAGTAGGAGTACAAGTATTTCAGACAGTGCGAATAGAGGGTTCTAGCTAGGCTACTTGTGGTACCGCAAATTGCCCGCACCAGCAGAGGGAGACACCCTAGCAAGGCAAGTTTTTTGTGATGACGGTCGAGGTGACCGATGCTACAGGTATTGGGTTAGCAGGTTATGATATTCCTTTTTTCTTTTCTTTTTATCCATTGATCTGTGTGATTCTATAGTATCTTATAGTTGCATTAGTAATTTTTTGCTATAGTATAGTTAGTAAGTGACCCTGATAGAGACTGCAATATCATGACAGATAGAGACTATAACTATGCATGTTGATAATAATTAGTGATTTCTTTAATTTGTATGCTTGTATGATTTTAGATGGATCAAGGGTTTGACCTAGAAGGGGATACAACCATCTTTAAATTTCGAGGACAAAATTTTTCTAAGGGGATAGGATTGTAACCACAATATTTCTATGCTAAGGATATTTTTGTTATTTTTATTGTTTGTATATTGTTAATAATATATATATTGTTAATATAGTTATAATGGTTTGAGAGTTAGCCTATTAGTTAGAATTAGTACTAGTGAGCCCAAGTGGACCCAACTAAACTTGATATGACCTATTGGTTCAACTAATTAGATTAGCCATGATTTGACTAATTAGATTAGGGAGAATAGATTGAATATTCCTTCTATTTAGAATAGAACGTTCCCCATGATTAAATAACCATTAATGTCAACCATTAGGCGGCATTGTGGACAATTTGCATGAACCAAAACCTAGACTAAGTGGCAGGCCTAGATTAAGGGGAGTAGCTCTTTCTACTTGTCATTTTATATTCTATTTTATTCCCAAATTTAGTTCTTCTCCAAATTCATCCATCCCTCCACTAAATTTCCCTCAAATTACTTCCAATTCTTCTCATTATCATTATCAAGAAGACCTAGGAGTTTGGAGATGGCAAGGAGCACAAAAGAGAGAAAATTATAAAAGCTTGTGTCCCTTTGTGTCCACTTGGAGGAATTTATTAGAAATTTATCTCCCAATTGGTATAATTTATATTTCTTTATCAATTTCTATTCTAAATATCATATTGGATCTATAGGAACCCTTTCATTGTTAAGGACTACCTATAGGAAGAAGAATTAGATTCTAACAAATTAGATTCTAACAAGTCCTATTGTGAAAGTTACATTGAATTTTGTGATCAAATTAGAGAAAATATGAATTTGGTGCACAAAGTGTTTGAGAATAGGTTTATTGGTTATTATAGGCTTTATATATTGGGTTCTAGCATGCCAATTTCTCGATATTATATTATAATAGCTATTATATATGTTATTTATACTATATTTGGTAATTTGAATGTGTTGCAAGAAGTTTGGGAGAGTATCTTGGTGATTTGAGGTATGTATCATGCATATCGGAGAGCAACACATGTGCGTATCACAAGTGCACACAAAGTATTTGAGATTTGGGGTGTGTGTGTGTATGTGTGTGTGTTTACCTATTTAGAGGGTTATATATGAATATACAGTGTTATATATATATATATATATATATATATATATATATATATATATATATATATATGGGGGGTGTGTGGGTGTGTATGTGTGTGTGTGTGTGTGTGTGGTTTATGGCCTGTGTTGTGTTGTGTTGCTCTGATTGTATGTGTGAGGTGAGACATGTGACTGTGAGGTTGAGTATGTTGAGTGTCTTGGGTATTTATTGGTGTTAGAATTATGCATTAGTTGTGTATGTAGGTGCCTGTATATGTATGTGAGTGTGTGTGTGTGATAAGCAGTAGGTTGTGTTCTAGTCTATACTTATGAGGAGTTTGGATGGGGGAAAACTGAAGAAGGGTGCACAGCGAATTAGTTCGGGTTGTTAGTAGATGGGGGGTGTTTGTATCAATGGCATTACAGTGCCTCTCGAGCATAACAGTGTAGCCTGGATCTAGGCAAGCACAACAGGTAGGATTAAGGGTGTTTCCAGGTTTGCAGTAAGGGAGAAACTGGAGGTGTTAGCAACAGAAGTATTAAGCATCAATAGTTGCAAAGAAGGTAGTGCCAGATATCTAGGTGCTCTATGTCTCGAGTGTAGGTAAGTATGAGGGAATTATGGATAGATTTTGGGTATATCAGTTCATGAGGTTTGTGCATGAGGTGGGTATGTGTATGAGGTCTGAACTTGGTATATGGGTGAGGGTGTTCAGGTGAGAGGGGCCAGTGTATTGTAGGCCAAACATGAGGGTGTGTGTGTATGGAGAATTATCCAACTGTGCAATAATGAGAAGAAGGGGAATATATATATGTATGTATATATATATATATATATATATGTATGTATATTTATATATATATATATATATATATATATATATATATATATATATATATATATATATATATATATATATATATATATATATATATAATTTGACTATTAATGTGCTTATGAGTATTTTGCCAATAATAGGTATCTTAGAGTGTCGGGTGTGCAATAGGTGCAAGTGTGTGTCCAGTGGTGGTTGAGATTAGGTGTGAGTGTGTGTCAGTGTGTGGAGTGTGCATCATACTGTTACATATATAGGGCAATTCTTATAGTGCATAGTGTAGTTAAGAGGGCACCCTATCTTCTAGCAACAAACATGTGTTGCTATTGAACTTGTAGTGTAGTTACCTGCAGTAGAGATCATATGCAGTATAGAGGATAACTAGCTTAGAAACTTGTATATATCAAACATGTTTTGCTGGGTAGAGTGGGATCTGCGAGTGCAAGTATGGAGTGCACCCTTGATATAGCAGTTCTGCACAACAAGGATTGTAATATGTACTGCTTTGCAGTACATAGCAGGAAGAAGATGGAGTTCCTGAGTTATTGCAACTAGTTGGAGGAGTTGTGGACTAAAATTTGAGTAGTAGTAGGTTGTGTCAAGTATCAGGTAGGGGTATCAATTAGAGTATGTATATATCGATACATAGCTAGTGTTAAGGTGTTGCTAGTGACTGATGTTGTAATCAGATGTGCTTGAAATTATGAGGGTTATGTGTCAATAGAGATACCTTGAATTAGAGATTTAGGAATAAGTGTACCAGAGTGTCCAGTGTAGGGGTATATTCAAGGAAGTGTGTTAAGTAGGCAAAGTATTGGGTAAGTGGAGTTAGTGCCAAGGTGTGAGGGGTAGCTATATATATGGGTTTTATGAGTGTCATGTATTAGTACAAGACAATGTGTCTTTTGGTAAGGGTAATATTAGGATACGGGCTAGATATCACGATACGGGATAGGGTATTGTTATATGAGATAGGTAATAGGATACGGGAGTAAGGTTTTGGGTCAAAGCCAAGGAATTGACCCTAGTTAAGGTGTTTGGTATTAGTCTAAGATACTAAAGTAAATACCTATAGGCCAACGTATATATATATATATATATATATATATATATATATATATATATATATATATATATATATATATATATATAGTATTTATTTATATAGATATTAGTATATAGAGCTAGTACCTTACCGGAACAACCTAGTATTAGCTAGTATGACTCTAGTGTCACTACCATAATTTTTAGGAAAGGATATTTTAGTCTTTTCCTATTTAATTAAATATTGTGCATTGTAAATAATTATTTGTTATATTATTTAATTATTGTTAGATGTTATTTAATTATTTTGGACTTATATTAGTGGATCCAACTAGTTTAGTTTGGACCCATGGACCAACATGAATTAATTAGTTAGACTTGGCCCATTTGGAAAGCCCATTGTTAAGGAGATGGATTAAATTAATTAAATGATTAGACTAGAAGTTTCCTTCCTTAATTATTTCTTCATGAGAGGCCCCAAGGGGTACATTAGACATTTTATAATTGCTTGGAAAAGGGGGCATGGTCGGCCTATATTAGAGGGGGGGGAATTTCTCTCTTCTCTCATTCTTATTCCACATCTAGATCTAGAATTCTCCACTACCAAATTCCTTTCATTCCCATTCCAATTTCCTACCAAATTCATTCCAAATTCTTCCCAATTTATCATTAGAAAGTTGAGAAGCAAGGATCTAGAAGGAGGAAGCAAGGATCTATAAAGAGGAGCAAGGATCTACAATTTGGAAGCAAGTTCATCTCAATTGAAGGTTTCATTGGGAATCCATCTCCCAATAGGTATAATTCAGTTTTTTCCATTAAAATAGCTTCTAAATCTGAGATTTAATCATGTAAAATTAACCTATATGTATGTACTACCCATAGGACTTGGTTTTGTGTTCATACGAGACCCATAGAGAAAGTTATGGTGCTTTTTGTGTCAATTTTGATGGAATTCCGAATTTATATTTTATTGTGTGTGTCAATTGATCCTATAGATCAATTAGGCATGTGCTTATGTGTTTGGGGCTAGTGTTGTATCCACAATTGGGTACATGTAGTTCGTATCCCAATAATTTGGTGATACGTGTCATTTTGGGGATTTTTCCTCCGACACGAGACTTTGTACATGTCGTATTTTGACACGGACACATAGATCTACTTTTGACACTTTGATTTGTTCATAAATAATATTTGTGACTTGTTTGTGTCCTTCGGGGTGCAATTGGTTGTGTGTTGGACTCGTGTCGCATGCGTATCCTAGATCTAGTGGGATACGGTGTGATACTCTCCAATTGTGTGTGTTTTTGTATAGATCTAATTATTTATGCTTTAATTCTTGAATTATAATTAGTAAAAATATATATGTTATATATTTATTTTAGTGTATTTATTATGGTATTTATTGTAGCATATATCTATATATTTTTATGTGTGCTACTATGATGTATAAAAATATATGTAGTTTTTTTTACATGTAATTATATATGTTACTACATATTAATAAAATAAATTATACATAAATATTTTATAAAATATATTTATGTGTTTAAATGAGTAATTATATTAATTATAATTATTATATAATTAATTGTATATTAATGAATATATTTTATGTGTGCTTCTAGCTATGTTAAAATATGTATATTAATACATGCAATGTGTTTTGTAGCTATTAGTAATTATTGTGTAGGATTATGTATATATATATAAGTATATATTAAATTAATTATTTTATATATATAAATATATTGATTTATATATTTATATATTTCTATATATATATATATTTATATATATATATATATATATTTTTTTTTTACTGTTTTTGGTGATAGTAGGATCAATGACAGTGAACTGTCATTGTTAGAACGGTTACAGCAGGCGCTGTAACAGTGGCGGCGGATTATTAATGCAAGCCGCCACTGTCATTAATAACCGCATGCAGCAGCGGGAATTCGCAGCAGTTGCGACGCCGACTTTGGTGACAGTTGAAAACTGTCACAAAAGGAGTGACAGCAGTGTAGTTGCACAGCAGCGTTTTTGCGACAGTTTTGCTGTGATAGTTGGGACTGTCACTATAAGTCTGTTTATTGAAAATTAGTGTTTTAGCACACTGTTTTCAGTGACAATTGGGCAGATTTAGTTTATATATTATATATTATATTTGTATATATATATGTATATATATATATATATATATATATGGGTTATTGTGAGGTATAATACTAGTATTGTTATTATTTTATTTATATATAATATGTTAGTTTATATATAATATATTATGTATTAGAGTAAATAATATACCTATATGTATCTTGAGTATTACTTTGTGTGGATACCAATTGGGTTCAAAACCTTGATTCCTAAATTATTGTATTTAATATTCTATATTATGCATTATTATTAATAGTAGTATTGTGAGGTTTATTTTGGATTCATGTATCCGAAGATACGGTATCCTAATATTTAAGGACGTAGTCTTATGACTTAGAGCTTAGTATTTTGATCCAAGTTTTTGGTGCTAGACTTGTACAACCTAGAAATAGATAGTTGACCTTGGGTTGACCACAGTTGACTTTTGACTTAGAATTGACTTATTGACCTAGAAGTTGACTAGTTTAACTTGTTCTCTTTTCGGGACCTTGTATTGATGTTGTATTCCATATCTAGGTCTTCGAGGCACCGAGTCAGACATCTGTGAGACTATTTATTAGAATTCAGGCGAGTACATTCTCTGATAGTTTCTCATTTATGATATCCTCTATGTCTACTGTATCTAGTGTAGATATCCATGTTCTCTTGATACTATGGTTACACGGATTGGTATATCCGGATCTCGTCATGAGATGTTATTCCTTGGTATATGGTGTATATGGTGCAAGTATTGTTTCATTGGTTATCTTGTACATGTACAGACACCGATTCTCGGGGAGACTAGCTATCTTCTTTGGGAATCTCGTGCCATAGCATACCGTGATTGGATCTATTATACCAGTCGGGGGTGGGAAGTATTAGTATAGATATGTGATCAAATCCCTATTGAATAAATTACTGGTAAATGAATAGTGTTGATCATAAACCGCACTTATGATTAGCCAGGCCGCATTGCATCTTGCCCAAGCCGATCACATGTTAAGCTAGTACTCACACACTTAGTCATTATTATTATTGTTTCATTGGCATATTGTTCATTAGTGTATTTATTTCCAGTATTTCCTTATCGTAAATATATCTCTTATATCTATTGTGCATCTTGTTTATCCATAGCTATTTACTGCTACATAGTTCTTATCATTAATTAGAACTGCTGTTAGAGATGTACTCTGCTCCTTTCCTGACTGGATATATTTTTCCAGATGATATTGAGGAATGGTACCCTACCTTTTATGGACCCCAGGATATTGTGGGTTTAGATTCCGAGACCCTGGCTCAAGAGGGACATATCCCAACTGAGACAGTTGACCCTGGAGTTGTAGCTTCGTAGTATTCTTTGTACTAGATTTGTCTCCAGCTTTTTGTGTTGTTCTTCAGACTCATTGATGTATTAATTAGACTCATGAGTTATATTGTGACTATTCTATTCTTTATCTGATTCGTGCTTATTTCTATCTTAGTTCTGTGATTGAGTATACTATCATTATTGGTGGTTTATTATATTGTTAGATAGACTATCTAGACAGCGTTCTACCGCCGATTCTGCGGCGTAGGCTGGGCATTGTTTCCGACTAGTACCCTTACACCGGGTGCGGGTCGTGACACATTTTTGGTGGTGGCCCATACAGGTCTAGCTTCACAAGTATGTGATATCGTGGTAGTGCGACAACTTAGTTGTACTACTGCGAGCCTGCGATAGGATATAGGATATAGGCTGAGATACTCAATCACATCTAGGAAAATTCTTTTGATTCAACTATTCTCCTTTGACATTGATACTTGATCCCTTAAACTGTCATTTCCTTGATGTCTTACATCTTGTGCCATATTGATTCTTTCTTTTGCTTTGTCTCAGGATGCCGCCTAAGACTAGATCACAGCCGGGGAGAGCAGCTTCTGAGAGGTCTGCGACGTCCCGAGGGCCTACACCAGTCACTTCTCCAGTGATTGGAGTGTCAGCTACTTTCGGAGGTCCACCACCTACTCAGAGGACTGTGCCAGCTGTATCTGAGGGGCTTCTACCTCCACCTCCTGTGCCAGTAGAGGCGTCACAGATGTTTACACTGTTTTATGAGATGCTCGAGGCACAGAGGGCTCAGTCAGAGGCACATCAGAGGTAGACCGACGTTCTACGGCAGGGCATCGAGAGTGCTCATCAGCTTGCTCATGCTGTAGTTGAGAGAGGAGTTCCGGTCCAGCAGCAGGTTGTTCCTCAGGTTGCTCAGCTTTGGCCAGGCAATATTTAGGACTTCAAGAAACTGGAGCCTAGGGTTTTCAAAGGGACGGAGGGCATCGTCTATGCTGATGATTGGCTCGAGGACATCGAGCGTCTTATGAGGGTGTCCCGTCTTTCTGAAGATCTGAAGGTTGAGGCGGTAGGACTTCAACTGTTCGACGTTGCTCGCACTTGGTTCAGGAATGAGCCAGTACTGGTTGACGTAGGACAATCTTGGGAGGTATTCAAGGACCTTTTTAAGAAGAAGTTTTTCGCCCAGATGGACAGGCTTGACTTGGGGAGACAATTTGAGAGTCTCATTCAGGGGAGCATGTCTGTGGAGGAATACGCTGCGGAGTTCGATAGGTTGAGCCGATTTACAGAGTATTTGGTGAGGGAACCGGAGGTTCGAGCTATTCATTTTCGTGAGGGTCTAAACTGGGAAGTAAAGATTCTCATTCCATCTTTTTATGAGACATACTCGGAGATACTTGCGGAGGCACGCAAGGTTGAGCGGGATCTGGATTTGAAGACCAAGAGAGACCGTGATTCTTTTCTGGGGGCCAACGGCAGTGCAGTATCTGCCAAACGTCCTCATTTTTAGTCCAGACCTTTCCAGCAGCCACAGCAGAACCAAACTCCAGCGAGAGCGTCTTTTCACCAGGTACCTCAGCAGCAGAGTCAGTTACAGTAAGCTCTATGCAACTTCTACAAGAAGCCCGACCACATCTGGAAAGTTTACAGGAGGAGGCTAGAAGTTTGTTTATATTGTGGTACTGAAGGATATCAATCGAGGGAGTGTCCTCGTCGTGCAGTTCAAGGAGCAGTTCCAGCTCCGAGGACACAGACGAGACCACCTGCAGCACAGCCGAGGGGACCACTTCCGACATAGCAGCAGCATTTTGTCCAGCATCAACAGCAGGAAGGTGTTCGACAGGGACGAGCGTTTGCTATGACCGTCGAAGAGGAGGAACCCACCGTAGATGTCATTGCAGGTTCTATTCTTCTTGATTCCATTCCAGCTTTAGCTTTGTTTGATAGTGGTGCTTCCCATAATTTTGTATATTTTTTTTTTGCCCTAAAGCATGGTTTGGTAGCTGAGTCTTTGCTTAGGACTTGCAAGATCATGACCGGGGGAGGCATTATCCTGGTTAATGATATTTGCAAGGATCGGAGAGTTACTCTGGGAGGCCGGGAGTTGAGTGCGTGTCTACTTGTAATGCCACTTTCGAGCTACGATATTGTACTCGGGATGGATTAGTTGAGTAGGCACCGTGCTAGCATAGACTGTAGAGGAGGAATAGTTTTGTTTGGTCCGCCAGGAAAGCCAGAGTTCGAGTTTGCTAGAGGAGCTGCAGAGCAGGGTGAAGGCATTATTTGTGGAGCTATGGTGGAAGACAAGGAGTTTTCGCATCCATTGATAGCAGAGTTCTTGGATGTGTTTCCTGAGAAATTGCCAGGATTGCCGCCAGATCGAGATGTTGAATTTTCTATAGACTTGGTGCCAGGTGCAGAACCAATTTTGCAGCATGTCTATAGAGTAAACAACAGCGAGCTGGTCGAATTAAAGAAGCAGGTGGACGAATTACAGGATAAGGGGTTTATCAGATCGAGTTCTTCACCATGGGGAGCCCCGGTATTGTTTGTACCAAAGAAGGATGGATCGGTGCGCATGTGCATTGATTACAGGGCTTTGAATAATCTCACTATCAAGAATAAGTATCCTTTGTCACGGATTGATGATCTTTTTGATCAGTTTAGTGGTGCGAAGGTGTTTTCTAAGATAGATTTGAGATCAGTCTACCATCAGGTAAAGGTGAAGCCGGAGGACATACCGAAGACTGCTTTTAGAACTCGGTATGCTCAGTACAAGTTTATGGTGATGCCGTTTGGTTTGACTAATGCACCGGCGGTATTTATGAACTTGATGAACAAGGTGTTCCACCAGTACCTTGACAAGTTCGTGGTGGTGTTCATCGACGACATACTCATATACTCGAGAACACCGGAGGAGCATGAGGAGCATTTGAGGATTGTGTTGGATGTGCTGAGGAAGGAGAAGTTGTATGGAAAGTTGTCCAAGTGTGAGTTTTTCTTGGACAAGGTGGAATTCTTGGGGCATGTTGTGACTGGTGATGGTATTTCAGTGGATCCGAAGAAGATTTCAGCAATGGAATCTTGGAAGACTCCGAGTTCGGTAGCAGAGATCAGGAGTTTCTTGGGATTGGCAGGCTATTACAGGAAGTTTGTGCAAGATTTTTTGAGGATTGCCAAGCCGATGACCAGACTCACGAGGAAGGATGTGGAGTTTGTTTGGACGGAGGATTGCCAGGTTGCTTTTGATGAGTTGAAGAAGAGGTTGACGTCTGCTCCTATTTTGACGTTGCCATCAGGGTCCGGAGGTTTCACTATTTATAGTGATGCATCGGGGAAGGGTTTAGGTTGTGTTCTTCAGCAACATGGAAAAGTGATTGCCTATGCATCCAGGCAATTGCGTCCTCATGAAAAGAACTATCCTACCCATGATTTGGAGTTGGCAGCTGTCATAT
The DNA here is from genome assembly GCA_036927795.1 of Iris macrosiphon. NCBI lineage: Eukaryota > Viridiplantae > Streptophyta > Magnoliopsida > Asparagales > Iridaceae > Iris > Iris macrosiphon. The sequence continues at coordinate 78,039,359 of JAYESA010000014.1, forward strand.
TTGCCCTGAAGTTGTGGAAACATTATTTGTACGGAGAGCGTGTGGAGATCTTCACAGACCACAAAAGCTTGAAGTACGTTTTCACGCAAAAGGAGTTGAACATGAGGCAGCGTCGGTGGTTGGAACTGATGAAGGATTTTGATATCTCTTTGCAATATCATCCTGGGAAAGCAAATGTAGTTGCCGATGCTTTGAGCAGGTATCCAGTAGCTATGTTCTTGACCCAGGATCGATATTTGTTGGAGGACTTGGAGAGCTTGGGCATTGAGGTGATTGTTCCTGGGTGTGCTATGCAGATATGGGGATTGCAGATACACTCAAATTTGATGGACAGGATCAAGGTAGCACAGTATGATGATGTATCTCTAAGGAGTATCAGAGCTCAGGTGAGAGCAGGATTGGAGGATGATTTCATTATTGCAGCAGATGGATCTTTGAGGCATGGAGTTAGATTGTGTGTGCCTAGTGGGGAGTTATGAGAGGAGGTATTGCAGAAAGTGCATCGCTCTCAGTATTCCATGCATCCAGGTGCTAACAAGATGTATCGGGATATGCGAGAGAGTGTGTGGTGGTATGACATGAAGAGGGAAGTGACACAGTTTGTATCCAGATGCTTAGTGTGCCAGCAGGTGAAAGCCGAGAGGCAGAGGCCAGGAGGTTTACTTCAGCCATTACCCATTCCAGAGTGGAAGTGGGAACACATTACTATGGATTTTGTGTCCGAACTTCCACGATCTCCAGGAGGGAAGGACGCGATTTGGGTCATTGTTGATAGGTTGACCAAGTCGGCCCACTTTTTGCCTTTCAAGGTGGGTTTGTCTACGGAGAAGCTGGCAGAGATGTATGTGAGGCAGATCGTTAGGATACACGGAGTTTCTGTCAGCATAGTCTCAGATCGAGATAGTCGTTTCACTTCTCATTTCTGGAGGAGTTTACAGGAGAGTTTGGGCACTCAGCTCAAGTTCAGTACTGCATATCATCCCCAGACAGATGGGCAGTCAGAGATTGCGCACTTGTGTACTAGATTTCGGTGGTTCTTGGGAGGACCATCTCCATTTGGTAGAGTTTGCTTACAACAACAGTTACCAGGCCAGTATAGAGATGTCACCTTTTGAAGCTCTATATGGTCGGAGGTGTCGTACTCCTTTGTCTTGGGACGATATTGGAGAGAGAGTTTTGCTTGGGCCAGAGATGGTTGTGGATGCAGCAGAGAAGGTTCAGTTGATCAGAGACAGACTTCGAGTGGTGCAGGACAGACAGCGGCATTGGGCCGATAGCCATCGAAGACCTTTGGAGTTTGAGGTATAGTTTAGATTTTGTTTGTGCTTGTTCTTGTTTGTTATAGATTAAGTTCTTAAGATGGTGTTTTGTTCTAGGTGGGTAGTTTGGTGTTTCTGAAGATTTCTCCGACACGAGGCACGATTCGCTTCGGTGGAGGCGGAAAGCTTAGTCCGCGATTCATCGGACCTTTCACTATTCTAGAGAGGGTCGGTGCAGTTGCTTATAGACTAGATTTGCCACCTGCATTGGAGGGAGTGCACAACGTGTTTCATGTGTCGCAGTTGAGACGATACGTGGCCGATCCTAGCCATGTATTGGATCACTCGGAGATAGAGGTGGGCCCTACTCTTAGCTATCTAGAGCAGCCAGTTAAGATTCTGGATCGGAGAGAGAAGGTGCTGAGGAACCAAACTATTCCTTTAGTGCGCATTGCATGGAGGCATCACTCTCCGGGGGAGTCTACCTGGGAGAGAGAGGATGACATGCGAGAGCGTTATCTATATTTGTTTGTACCTTGAGGTATGTTATTTTCTAGTTATGTTCTGTTCATTAGTTAATTGTGATTCTTTAGTTCTGTTTTGTGATTTTCTGGGGGTAGTTTTTATCTTTGAATTTCGAGGACGAATTTTTTTAAGGAGGGTAGACTTGTCACTACCACAATTTTTAGGAAAGGGTATTTTAGTCTTTTCCTATTTAATTAAATATTATGCATTTTAAATAATTATTTGTTGTATTATTTAATTATTGTTAGATATTATTTAATTATTTTGGACTTATATTAGTGGACCCAACTAGTTTAGTTTGGACCCATGGACCAACATGAATTAATTAGTTAGACTTGGCCCATTTAGAAAGCCCATTGTTAAGGAGATAGATTAAATTAATTAAATGATTAGACTAGAAGCTTCCTTCCTTAATTATTTCTTCATGAGAGGCCCCAAGCGGTACATTGGACATTTTATAATTGCTTGGGGAAGGGGGCATGGCCGACCTATATTAGAGGGGGGGGGGAATTTCTCTCTCCTCTTATTCTCATTCCAAATCTAGATCTAGAATTCCCCACTCCCAAATTCCTTTCATTCCCATTCCAATTCCCTACCAAATTCATTCCAAATTCTTCCCAATTCACCATTAGAAAGTTGAGAAGTAAGGATCTAGAAGAAGGAAGCAAGGATCTACAAAGAGGAGCAAGGATCTATAATTTGGAAGCAAGTTCATCTCAATTGGAGGTTTCATTGGAAATCCATCTCCCAATAGGTATAATTCAGTTTTTCCCATTAAAATAGCTTCTAAATCTGAGATTTAATCATGTAAAATCAACCTATATGTATCTACTACCCATAGGACTTGGTTTTGTGTTCATAGGAGACCCTTGGAGAAAGTTATGGTACTTTTTGTGTCAATTTTGATGGAATTTCGAATTTACATTTTGTTGTGTGTGTCAATTGATCCTATAGATCAATTGGGCATGTGCTTATGTGTTTGGGGCTAGTGTCGTGTCCACAATTGGGTACATGTAGTTCGTATCCCAACAATTTGGTGATACGTGTCGTTTTGGAGATTTTTCCTCCGACACGGGACTTTGTTCATGTCGTATTTTGACACGGACACATAGATCTACTTTTGACACTTTGATTTATTCATAAATAATATTTGTGACTTGCTTGTGTCCTTCGGGGTGCAATTGGTTGTGTGTTGGACTCGTGTCGCATGCGTATCCTAGATCTAGTGGGATACGGTGTGATACTCTCCAATTGTGTGTGTTTTTGTATAGATCTAATTATTTATGCTTTAATTCTTGAATTATAATTAGTAAATATATATATATATGTTATATATTTATTTTAGTGTATTTATTATGGTATTTATTGTAGCATAGATCTATATATTTTTATGTGTGCTACTATGATGTATAAAAATATATGTAGTTTTCTTTACATGTAATTATATATGTTACTACATATTAATAAAATAAATTATACATAAATATTTTATAAAATATATTTATGTGTTTAAATGAGTAATTATATTAATTATAATTATTATATAATTAATTGTATATTAATGAATATATTTTATGTGTGCTTCTAGCTATGTTAAAATATGTATATTAATACATGCAATGCGTTTTGTAGCTATTAGTAATTATTGTGTAGGATTATGTATATATCTATAAGTATATATTAAATTAATTGTTTTATAGATATAAATATATTGATTTATATATTTATATATTTCTATATATATATTTATATATATATATATATTTACTGTTTTTGGTGACAGTAGGATCAATGACAGTGAACTGTCATTGTTAGAACGGTTACAGCAGCCGCTGTAACAGTGGCGGCGGGTTATTAATGACAGAGCCGCCACTGTCATTAATAACCGCATGCAGCAGCGGGAATTCGCAGCAGTTGCGACGCCGACTTTGGTGACAGTTGAAAACTGTCACAAAAGGAGTGACAGCAGTGCAGTTGCACAGCAGCGTTTTTGCGACAGTTTTGCTGTGACAGTTGGGACTGTCACTATAAGTCTGTTTATTGAAAATTAGTGTTTTAGCACACTGTTTTCAGTGACAATTGGGCAGATTTAGTTTATATATTATATATTATGTTTGTATATATATATGTATATATATATGGGTTATTTTGAGGTATAATACTAGTATTGTTATTATTTTATTTATATATAATATATTAGTTTATATATAATATATTATGTATTAGAGTAAATAATATACCTATATGTATCTTGAGCATTACTTTGTGTGTATAGCAATTGGGTTCAAAACCTTGATTCCTAAATTATTGTATTTAATATTCTATATTATGTATTATTATTAATAGTAGTATTGTGAGGTTTATTTTGGATTCACGTATCCGAAGATAGGGTATCCTAATATTTAAGGACGTAGTCTTATGACTTAGAGCTTAGTATTTTGATCCAAATTTTTGGTGCTAGACTTGTACAACCTAGAAATAGATAGTTGACCTTGGGTTGACCACAGTTGACTTTTGACTTAGAATTGACTTATTGACCTAGAAGTTGACTAGTTTAACTTGTTCTCTTTTCGAGACCTTGTATTTATGTTGTATTCCATATCTAGGTCTTCGAGGCACCGAGTCAGACATCTGTGAGACTATTTATTGGACTTCAGACGAGTACATTCTCTGATAGTTTCTTATTTATGATATCCTCTATGTTCACTGTATCTAGTGTAGATATCCATGTTCTCTTGACACTATGGTTACACGGATTGGTATATCCGGATCTCGTCATGAGATGTTATTCCTTGGTATATGGTGTATATGGTGCAAGTATTGTTTCATTGGTTATCTTGTACATGTACAGACACCGATTCTCGGGAAGACTAGCTATCTTCTTTGGGAATCTCGTGCCATAGCATACCGTGGTTGGATCTATTATACCAGTCGGGGGTGGGAAGTATTAGTATAGATATGTGATCAAATCCCTATTGAATAAAGTACTGGTAAATGAATAGTGTTGATCATAAACCGCACTTATGATTAGCCAGGCCGCATTGCATCTTGCCCAAGCCGATCACATGTTAAGCTAGTACTCACACACTTAGTCATTAGTATTATTGTTTCATTGGCATATTGTTCATTAGTGTATTTATTTCCAGTATTTCCTTATCGTACATATATCTCTTATATCTATTGTGCATCTTGTTTATCCATAGCTATTTACTGCTACATAGTTCTTATCATTAATTAGAACTGCTGTTAGAGATGTACTCTGCTCCTTTCCTGACTGGATATATTTTTCCAGATGATACTGAGGAGTGGTACCCTACCTTTTATGGACCCCAGGATGTTGTGGGTTTAGATTCTGAGACCCTGGCTCAAGAGGGACTTATCCCAACTGAGACAGTTGACCCTGGAGTTGTAGCTTCGTAGTATTCTTTCTACTGGATTTGTCTCCAGCTTTTTGTGTTGTTCTTCAGACTCATTGATGTATTATTTAGACTCATGAGTTGTATTGTGACTATTCTATTCTTTATCTGATTCGTGGTCATTTCTATCTTAGTTCTGTGATTGAGTACACTATCATTATTGGTGGTTCATTATATTGTTAGATAGACTATCTAGACAGCATTCTACCGTCGATTCTGCGGCGTAGGCTGGGCGTTGTTTCCGACTAGTACCCTTACACCGGGTGCGGGTCGTGACATCAAGAGACCAACTTAGGAGCTAGTTATGAACCCAAATTTGGGTGTTGACATAGTTTGACCTTGTTGACCTAGAATTGACCTAAAAACCTAGAATAGAGTTAATTTAGCGTGTTTATGATTTAATAACACCAATTAACATTGATAATTCATATATAGGTCACTTGGACTCCAGTATAGACACTGTTTGATATTTATTGCTCTGGACCATAAGCGGGTACATTCTCTGATAGTTTTCTTTATCTGATATTTACTATGATTCAAGTTTTATAGTAATATCTTACCTGATTTTTGACACGATGGAAACACGTTTTGGTATTATTAGATTTACCTTCTTCAGATACGTGCATCATACTTATCTGGCCTAAACCATGACTTGTAAACTCCCTCACCAAAAATAGGTATTTTGTCTATATTTTATATTATTATATTTTTTATAAATGATGAATTTATTTAGAGTATTCTCTTAGTTAATTAGAAAATAATTTTTTTTAGTATATTTACTTATATAAATATTTATTTAGAATTATTTTTAGGCTATTTTAGATTATTGGGATTTTTCCATAATTTTTAGTTAATTAAAAACTAGTAACACTAATTTTCTAGAACTTTGAAGAATTTATTTTATATTCAAACTTAATTAAAAATATCCCAAACTTTTATTTTAGGTTCTACATAATAAAATATATTTTTTAGAATTTTTTGAGAATTTTCTGATTAATTTTAGCATTTATTTTGAGTTAATTATGAAAAACTGAATTAAAAACTAATTTCTGAAAAAGAAAACCCAAAAAGTAATTAATTATGCCCAGTCAGCAAACAGGGAGCCCACCTGTCAGCCTCCAGCAGTGAACAGTGCTGGGCCCGCCTGTCAGTGACCGCTGAGTGGGTGCGAGCCGAGCCGAGCCGACCTCGAGCCGAGCCGAGTCAGAGTTCGACTCGGACTCAGCTGAGCCGAGCCGCGTCAGTGCCTGACCGTCCGATCTGAGCGGGCAGCCCTGGATTGCTGCCACGTGGCGCGCTGTGAGCCGCGGCTGCACTCTCTCTCTCCTCTATATATATAATAGTTTAGATATTAATTTCTAGGGTTTTTCTTCAGCCAATTTTTGGAGAATTGTCATCTAGGGTTCCTTCATCTTCCAAAAGCCATTGCACATAGCTTCGGACTCCAAACGAGGCCTAGTTTTTTTGTTAGAATGATATTGAGGTTAGATTTCTGATTATATAAATTTTTTTTCGAAATTATTAGTATTGAATTCTGGAAAATTCGTAGAGCACAGCATGTCCGAAAATAGACGTGTTTCGATGTTTTCGCGATTCCGGGAGAACCAGGAATCAGAATCACGAACCGTTTGAAGTTTCGGAAATCTAATGTCGAGATCATTGACATATGTTTTTCCCAGAATTTAATTCGAAGTATTTATATACTGTTAATTCTGTAGAACTTCTAGGTTAGAATTTAACCATCGGTGCACAATACAAAATTTGTATGTGCCATAATTCCCAAACGAATTTGAATTCGGATGAGCCATAAATTCCAGTATATTTTTGATGCTGAAATCTACAGAAAATCATGCATGAAATTTGAGTTTGTGTCGGTTGACTTTTCGGTCAACAGATCGCCTCGATTTGCGTGCCATGAGTCTCGAGTTGATAAAATTCAGTTTCTTTGGACAAAATTTAGGAATTAATATAAAAATTAGAATAATAAGATTAAAATAGGATTTTAGAGTAATTATTCCAGAATTAAATAAATTAAAATAAATTAATGGTTATATTATTATATAGTTATATGAATATATATGTAAGTAAATGCTAATTGATAATTATGACTAAATATTTAGACTATACGACCCTAGGACACCGTGGACTATCCCATACTTACCTTGACCATGTTGACCCTAAGAACTTGTGAATTTGTCTGCCTTGCGTACATTAACGTACTGGCATAGACACCTATCAGTTAACTGACTGATTTCGTACAGTACTTGAAGACGCGATACCCGCATAATTCAACGTGTAATTGACCGTGTTAGATGACTAGTGTTACCCCTAGTATACCCCCTGAGTCCAGTGTAAATGTGGTTGTGTATGTGCTAGTGTAAAGACTAATGATTCTATTGTATTATATTTATGTGTACATAGGATATTGGATTTGTTCTGCGCGATTTCTGGAGCAGATTATTGGTACATTGCAGCTTTCTTGCCAGACAAGTATACCTTGCTATTGTACTATTATTTATATTCCATATATTGCATGCATCTTTATTTTCTGTCTTTAGTTTATATATTTTAACTGTTATATAAAATACGCACGACGGTGTCGTCGCAGTATATTTTATTTATGTATTGCATTGACCTTGTTTATGAGACTACCCAATTATCATGTAGCATCATTAGGTTCATTGGCCGTGACATAATTGTTACACGAGTTGTGAGTCTCATGTAGATCACGGACTTGCGTGCAGGTTTGGCCTTCTGTACGTGTGGGTCGTGCATTAGGAATAACTGCTGTTAGAAACTTTGCATGCTAGTAGACTTGGCAGTTATTAGAGGTCCATGGACATAGCTTATTATAGTACGGTGGTCCCATCCTTGTCCTTGTTTGGTTGCAGGATTGGGCTAGGGTACTAAGAATAGACTGTGAATCAAATGGTGTCATAGATGTGACATGCTTAGAGCATGGGGTGGGGAGAATAACAAGTACCGCATTTGAGCTCCTTTACACTTTTTCTATTGTGCGCCCGGATTCTCCGCCGGAGATACGGGTGGTGATGACCACTATATATTATGTACTATCAAGCGAGCCACCGGCGTTCAAAAGACGACGTGCCTTTTAGGCCCTTGGATCTCCAATAGAGAACCATGCCAAATCCCAGGTTTTCAGCCAAATAGCTCACTTGTGGGGAAAGTTGTTCTTAACTGCATTCACTTAGACGGTTAGGTGACCCTTTGGATATTTATTTCAGTACTTTATTGGCATGTGTTTAAGTATCTTGTTATGTCCCTCTGAGGACCTGGTCCCCTGCCAGGTGTATTTGTTCTTGAGTATTCGCAAGAGCGCAGATTCGGGTGGTTACCTATGTTTCGAGGATGTCTTCTCTTCGAGCCGTGATTGTTAGCTGGTGTACTTATATTTTGGTTGACTATGTTATACTTATATTGTATTTACTTTTCCCCTTCGAGTTGGTAGTGGATTTATTTCCATCCAACTATCATCCTTAGATACTTCTTATTGAGATCTAGTTTCATAGATACTAGTTATTTATTTCTATATAATTTTGGTGGATGAGATTTAGATTTTACCCTGTGACTTGTATTACATTTTATACCACTTGTGGATTTGATATTCATATTACAGCGTACGTATGGATTTGGTTTCCATATATTGGAGTTGCCATATCCATGCGGCTGGCATGCTTACGTGTCCTAGTCCTACGTATTTTTGGGATTGGGGCATGACATGTTTTTGTGGTGGCCCATGCAGGTCTAGAGCATATTGTCTCGGTTACGTTACTGTACCGAGCAAGCCTGCACCTAGGACTAGAGTAGGATCTCATCCACAATTGACTATGACTCATCTTTCTTCTAATCTGTTCTATTTGAATAATTACATCCTGCTTGATTCCTGTACTCCCATAATAGTTCCTTTAGAATAGCCTCTCCTAGAATATAGAAGTTCCTGTTGTTAGATGATAAGTAGGATAACCTTCATGTTAATAGTATAACTAGAGTGCTGACACACCACTAAGTTTAGGATGTCTAGTGAACCCTAGAATTCCTTATCTCTAGAATTGGTTTACCATTACCCCCTGATGTATTATGAGGACTTAAGAGTAGTATAGACACTACTAGAGTTAGTTAGAAGTTTACCATTATGTTTGCCCTAGCATTGAGAAACCAATAGAAAACCAAAGTGAATATTAGGACTGAACCTAACCCACGCTGTTAGATGAGTATTGGAGAACCATAAATTTATATTCTTGTCTTGAGATAAGCAGACAGTACCTTAGAAAGCCAAGAGCAATGCATAGAATATTTTCCTAATCATACCTCAAACACAGAGACTAGCATACCCTTTCCCTTGGAAATCCATGATGCTAACTAGAGTTCTCCATTTAAATTCATGTATTTGTTCCTCTGAAACCCTAGCGCTCGCTATTTGTGCAACGACTAATCATGTTTTCTCTCCTTCATCTTTTTGATCGTGCCACCTGCCACCTCTGATCATAGACCAAGTGATTATACTCTACAATAGGATATATAGTTTGCTATAGTCATAGTTATAATCTTGAATTTTGAATTGTGTACCTTGTAGTTAGAACCTAATAGTTGAGTTGTTCAATTAGATTGTGATGATTACCCCTAGTTGTAGACCACGTAATTTGTACCCTCACCTCGATACAGGTTAGATCCCTTTCCCCTAACGGCTAGTAACTCTTCTATTCTCGCTATCGACACATGTTCTATGAGCACTATGATTAAGACTTAAGGTGACCCTTACCTATATAATGCAATAGGAGACTGTAATAAGTACCAAGGTCTTTCCTCATATACCCTAATAAGAGTTTCTGTTCTATTTACATGTGCAAGATTATTTTTGTAGGACCCTCTTAAAACTGTCATAGTATTAGTTTAATTCTTTTAAGTTGGGGAGTATGTCTCACAACCTAGTATCACATAGTCCACTTGACCCATCGAGGTAGTGTATGTAACACCCCGTTCCGCTCAAGCAGACTGCCGTCTCAAACGGCAATCGTGCAACTGTCCCGACCTGCTTTGCCTCGATCAAGAAGCAAAGGATATCCAGACTTGTCCCTACAGAAATCCGGCTTGGACTTTCAAAGGCTCGCTCAGACGTATCGCTCTACCGAGGCGAATCATCGCTAAGGTGGGTGGCTACGGTGAACTTGTCTTTGCTTAGCCAGTACACATAAAATCTAGAATATTCATGCTAGTCGCTAGGTGATAACCTCTTGCATGCTAATAAATCTAACGCACCTAGCTAAGGGAATAATTCCAACTTGTACTGCTTGCTAGAAAATGGAAAATGAAATACTGCTTATATTCAGACCCTCGTATGCTAAGTCCCTTAACGGTTTCAACTCTCGGCTTACCTTCGGGTCCGAACAACGTGCCTGCTTACGTTCCTTAGAAACGCATGCTTGTCTGTTTGTATATTACCGTGTTTTCATCCAAACCTCGGAAGACTACTACGTAGTCATTTCGTGCCTGAATGAACCTGTAAGTATCCGGGACCGTTAGGTCACCAAGACAGCCCCGAACCAGGGAAATACATCAAGACAAGTTATTGTACAGAACCAAGATTCAAGTATCCCGTATACTCGTGTACTCGTGTTCCCGTGCACTCGTGTTCTCGTGTTCTCGTGTTCTAGTGCACGCGTGTTCTCGTGTATCTCGTGTAATCGTGTTGCCTGAGATTGGTTAAATCGTGTTGCCTGAGATTGGTTAACCCTGACTTGCATATCGCGGACTAGTTCCACGGACGGTCACCGGGGCACTGGGGCCGATCCGGTCCGGATGGAGCTCGTGTGTAGTCTCGTGTGCAGGGAGGATATCTTGCAACGCATCGTGTTCGTGTGCCTCATGTACACGCGTAGCATGCTATCCTTGTCCTCGACTACGTCCATAATGGCTTTGCCAGCGACCGTGTTCATATAGATAAGTCATCCTCGCTTAGCGGCTATCCGCGTGCGAGTCACTGCATCGCATCAAGAACAACTGAGCACACCAAATACTGTCCCGTTCAATGACTCTTATGTTTGCATGTTGCATGTGCTTGCCTCCTGAATGTTTATACATGCCTCTGCTCGAATTTATACTGTTTGCCTCAATGTTTGCCTTGGACAGGGAAGGAGATGGTAAGTTGGTGAGTCTCGCCGTGTTTTCTCTAACATCGCACGGCGCACTGTCCGACACGATAGGCTATTCAATATCTGCATGAAACTGATCCTAAGGCAACTAGAAAGATAACTTAATAGTTGTGCACGGAACCTGTATTACGTGTTTGGATTTGTCGAGCGGGCGAGTAGCTTCCCCACCAGTGCATTCAATGTACTGATAATCCACCAGTTTGATATGCAGGGTGCGGGAGAACCTCGTGCGGTGCGGACGCCTCCTTCGTGCGTGCTAAGGCCAGGAGTTCCCTCTGAAGCCTTGCAACGGTGCGTCCGGGACTGAAGCGCTTATACAAGACATAAGTTGTGAACATCGCCTGACCATCGCCTGTATATTCATTCCACAGTTGTAGCCACTTGGCACGCTTTTACTGTTTCAGAGAGAGAGGCTTGAGCGACTTGTAATCTCGGCTATACGCCGCCTGTAACACAAGTTCATATCAATAAAAGAGCTTGCTTTACTTCAACTTGTGTTTCAATGCTTCCGCTATATTGTCGACTCAGTGAACCTGTTACCGATCGCTATGCGTTCCTAAACTCCGCTGCACTCGGACAATCTGTGCGACTCTGTGGCTTAGAACTCTTGCTGCCAGCCAATGAACCATGGCCTTGCACGGGCGTGGATCACGTTCGTCCGGCATCACGCCCGGATGGGTTAAGCGATCGTTCCGCGGGAGCGCTGGCGAGGGTAATTCCCGCCTAGCGGGAACGGCCGATTTGCCTGCGGGAGATCGGGGCGTGACAGGTTGGTATCAGAGCCTGGCTTCTACGCCTTTGGACTTCGATTCGATATCTCTGTTTCGAAAGCTCGTTCGTGGGTTATGTGCACGCTCTCTCCCAATGCCTCGATGGGATGTTCCAACAATAAGTCTAAATACTTTCAAAATACATTTTGAATGATATGCTTGCTTGTCTGGTTTTATGCTGCGAGTGGCCTTTGTGCCAACCTGTGCGAACCCTTGAGAGTATCGCTAGTAGCTTGTCCGATTTTCACTAACCCTAAGTTTGGTTGAATGCATCTATTCGAGGGACGCCTTGAACTAGTGCACCATCCAAGACTTAAGAAAAGGTGAAACTCGAGTGCTGAGACTTCGCTATCACTAAGCTGGTTGACGTGTTCATACTATAAATGCATGTCGAAGGTGCGCACGATCCAGTCTAAGCGATATGCTAATTTCGAAGCTTGTGCAAGTGAAGATCCAAATGAACAAGTACAAACTACTTGTCTAGGATTGCCTCAACCCTAGATTACTGCTTGTTCTTAGTAAGTCTCGAGGACGAGATTTTTTCTAAGTTGGGTAGGATGTAACACCCCGTTCCGCTCAAGCGGACTGCCGTCTCAAACGGCAATCGTGCAACTGTCCCGACCTGCTTTGCCTCGATCAAGAAGCAAAGGATATCCAGACTTGTCCCTATAGGAATCCGGCTTGGACTTTCAGAGGCTCGCTCAGACGTATCGCTCTACCGAGGCAAATTATCGCTAAGGTGGGTGGCTACGGTGAACTTGTCTTTGCTTAGCCAGCACACATAAAATCTGGAATATTCATGCTAGTCGCTAGGTGATAACCTCCTGCTTGCTAATAAATCCAACGCACCTAGCTAAGGGAATAATCCTAACTTGTACTGCTTGCTAGAAAATGGAAAATAAAATACTGCTTATATTCAGACCCTCGCATGCTAAGTCCCTTAACGGATTTAACTTTCGGCTTACCTTCGGGTCCGAGCAACGTGCCTGCTTACGTTCCTTAGAAACGCATGCTTGTCTGTTTGTATATTACCGTGTTTTCATCCAAACCTCGGAAGACTACTACGTAGTCATTCCGTGCCTGAACGAACCTGCAAGTATCCGGGACCGTTAGGTCACCAAGGCAGCCCCGAACCAGGGGAATGCATCAAGACAAGTTATTGTACAGAACCAAGATTCAAGTATCCCGTATACTCATGTACTCGTGTTCCCGTGCACTCGTGTTCCCGTGTTCTAGTGCACGCGTGTTCTCGTGTATCTCGTGTAATCGTGTTGCCTGAGATTGGTTAAATCGTGTTGCCTGAGATTGGTTAAATCGTGTTGCCTGAGATTGGTTAACCCTGACTTGCATGTCGCAGACTAGTTCCACGGACGGTCACCGGGGCACTGGGGCCGATCCGGTCCGGATGGAGCTCGTGTGTAGTCTCGTGTGCAGGAAGGATAGCTTGCAACGCATCGTGTTCGTGTGCCTCGTGTACACGCGTAGCATGCTATCCTTGTCCTCGACTACGTCCATAATGGCTTTGCCAGCGACCGTGTTCATATAGATAAGTCATCCTCGCTTAGCGGCTATCCGCGTGCGAGTCACTGCATCGCATCAAGAACAACTGAGCACACCAAATACTGTCCCGTTCAATGACTCTCATGTTTGCATGTTGCATGTGCTTGCCTCCTGAATGTTTATACATGCCTCTGCTCGAATTTATACTGTTTGCCTCAATGTTTGCCTTGGACAGGGAAGGAGATGGTAAGTTGGTGAGTCTCGCCGTGTTTCCTCTAACATCGCACGGCGCACTGCCCGACACGATAGGCTATTCAATATCTGCATAAAACTGATCCTAAGGCAACTAGAAAGACAACTTAATAGTTGTGCACGGAACCTGTATTACGTGTTTGGATTTGTCGAGCGGGCGAGTAGCTTCCCCACCAGTGCATTCAATGTACTGATAATCCACCAGTTTGATATGCAGGGTGCGGGAGAACCTCGTACGGTACGGACGCCTCCTTCGTGCGTGCTAAGGCCAGGAGTTCCCTTTGAAGCCTTGCAACGGTGCGTCCGGGACTGAAGCGCTTATACAAGACATAAGTTGTGAACATCGTCTGACCATCGCCTGTACATTCATTCCACAGTTGTAGCCACTTGGCACGCTTTTACTGTTTCAGAGAGAGAGGCTTGAGCGACTTGTAATCTCGGCTATACGCCGCCTGTAACACAAGTTTATATCAATAAAAGAGCTTGCTTTACTTCAACTTGTGTTTCAATGCTTCCGTTATATTGTTGACTCAGTGAACCTGTTACCGATCGCTATGCGTTCCTAAACTCCGCTGCACTCGGACAATCTGTGCGACTCTGTGGCTTAGAACTCTTGCCGCCAGCCAATGAACCATGGCCTTGCACGGGCGTGGATCACGCTCGTGCGGCATCACGTCCGGATAGGTTAAGCGATCATTCCGCGGGAGCGCTGGCGAGGGTGATTCCCGCCTAGCGGGAACGGCCGATTTGCCTGCGGGAGATCGGGGCGTGACAGTGTAACTGAATGACATTAATTATATGCTAACATTAAACGACATCGTTTATTCAGATGGTAGAATTTATAGGTCCATGCCCTATTTGGCCGACTAGCGACTTAGACAAGGAGGTTGTTTGATAACTGTAGAGATTGTAGAGTCTTTTACTATTATTGCTTATGTTGTTTTTGCTTTTGCGAACTTGAATTATTTTGTAACTTCTCTCATCATAATCCAGCGTTATATTTTCAGTGCTACCTCGAATTATGCTGCTATTATAGCCTAGTTTTTGTAAGCTTATTCTTTATCGAGCTTGTTCATGACATATGTATTATTGGGTATACACACTAATATATTTCAGAATCAGTGTACTACGGTCTGATCAACCATAGTGCGCTTGGTTCGCCCTTCGTAATACTACTTTACGTGGATTGAGATATGTAGTGATTGGTAGACGAATATACTTGCCCTAGTCATATCTGAGCGTATCGTATCGGCTACATAACTGTACTAATACGAGCATGTGAATAGGAATTACCAAAATAGGACTTCAATCCACAACTGCTTTGACAATTCCTATTTGAATTCTTTAAACGCCTTGATCTCGATACTTCTATTCCATTACCTCGCCCTTGAAATCTTTATTATTGATCTCCGTCTTCCCTTATTTCGGAAAGACGAAACCTCGTGCTTGGTATAATTTGATACACAGAGAGTACTAAATATACCCCATAGGCCGATCACATACTTGAGGATTATTCTTTCGTAATTAAGGAAATATCATATATGATATAATCGGCGTTGAAGTTTTGAGGATTGAATAGCATGAGTAAATAAATTAAGGAATATTTTTCTTAAAGTATATAGCCTTCTGTGATAGATGGGTAAATTCTAAGTTGGGTAGCAGTACATTGGCAACTCGAGAGAAATTTTTTTTAGATTGTGAACGAGTAAGATTAGATTGGGAAAGGTTCAAGCCATTTTAATTTTGAGAATTTTAGAAGAATGACTAAGATGATGAGGATTAATGAATTTTAAAAATCTATTGAGGACCCAATATTTATACCTTAAGTACATAATTTAAATTTTTGAGTATTGAAGGTAAAATCATCAATTTGAATTTGAAGGATAAATATATAATTTCAGACTTGAACATTGGTGGACTGCATTTAAATTATTTTTTAATTTGATGATTTAAATTAAGAATTAAAATTTGATGGTTGGACTACCTATTTGAAATATTGAGGATGTGAATGGAATTTAAAAAGTTGAAGAATACAAAAATTTATAAGTGAAAATAAGAATAATATTGGACCCGAATTACTTCTAGAGGAGATTATGATAGTTGGAGATCGTGAGGTAAAATTTGATATGGGTTATTTAAATCTTGAAGATATTATATGGATTCAATTTAAATTTGGATATTGATGATTGGGAAAAGTGAGAAGAGATTACAATAGGTTGAATTTTGATTTGAACAATGATTATCTTAATTTTGAAATGATCGCGATAGATTTGAATAGATTTTGTTATTTAAATTTTTGGAAGAGATTGCGATTAAAGTACCTTATGTACGAATGTGAAGGATTTAATAAATTATGCCTTATTTTAATTTCGAGGACGAAATTTTTTTAAGTTGGGTAGATTGTAAACTCCCTCACCCAAAATAGGTATTTTGTGTATATTTTATATTATTATATTTTTATAAATGTTGAATTTATTTAGAGTATTCTCTTAGTTAATTAGAAAATAATTTTTTTTTAGTATATTTACTTATATAAATATTTATTTAGAATTATTTTTAGGCTATTTTGGATTATTGGAATTTTTCCATAATTTTTAGTTAATTAAAAACTAGTAACACTAATTTTCTAGAACTTTGAAGAATTTATTTTATATTCAAACTTAATTAAAAATATCCCAAACTTTTATTTTAGGTTCTAAATTATAAAATATATTTTCTAGAATTTTTTGGAAATTTTCTGATTAATTTTAGCATTTATTTTGAGTTAATTATGAAAAACTGAATTAAAAACTAATTTCTGAAAAAGAAAACCCAAAAAGTAATTAATTCTGCCCAGTCAGCAAACAAGGGGCCCACCTGTCAGCCTCCAGCAGTTAACAATGCCGGGCCCGCCTGTCAGTGACCGCTGAGTGGGTGCGAACCGAGCCGAGCCGACCTCGAGCCGAGCCGAGTCAGAGTTCGACTCGGACTCAGCTGAGCCGAGCCGCATCAGTGCCTGACCGTTCGATCTGAGCGGGCAGCCCTGGATTGCTGCCACGTGGCGCGCTGTGAGCCGCGGCTACACTCTCTCTCTCCTCTATATATATAATAGTTTAGATATTAATTTCTAGGGTTTTTCTTCAGCCGATTTTTGGAGAATTGTCATCTAGGGTTCCTTCATCTTCCAGAAGCCATTGCGCATAGCTCCGGACTCCAAACGAGGCCTAGTTTTTTTGTTAGAACGATATTGAGGTTAGCTTTCTGATTATATAAAAAAAATTTCGAAATTATTAGTATTGAATTCTGGAAAATTCGTAGAGCACAGCATGTCCGAAAATAGACGTATTTCGATGTTTTCGCGATTTCGGGAGAACCAGGAATCAGAATCACGAACCGTTTGAAGTTTCAGAAAGCTAATGTCGAGATAATTGACATATGTTTTTCCCAGAATTTAATTCGAACTATTTACATACTGTTAAATCTGTAGAACTTCTAGGTTAGAATTTAACCATCGGTGCATAATAAAAAATTTGTATGTGCCATAATTCCCAAACGAATTTGAATTCGGATGAGCCGTAAATTCCAGTATATTTTTGATGCTGAAATCTACAGAAAATCATGCATGAAATTTGAGTTTGTGTCGGTTGACTTTTCGGTCAACAGATCGCCTCGATTTGCGTGCCATGAGTCTCGAGTTGATAAAATTTAGTTTTTTTGGACAAAATTTAGGAATTAACATAAAAATTAGAATAATAAGATTAAAAATAGGATTTTAGAGTAATTATTCCAGAATTAAATAAATTAAAATAAATTAATGGTTATATTATTATATAGTTATATGAATATATATGTAAGTAAATGCTAATTGATAATTATGACTAAATATTCAGACTATACGACCCTAGGACACCATGGACTATCCCATACTTACCTTGACCATGTTGATCCTAAGAACTTGTGAATTTGTCTGCCTTGCGTACATTAACGTACTGGCATAGACACCTATCAGTTGACTGACTGATTTCGTACAGTACTTGAAGACGCGATGTCACGCCCCAGTCCCAAAATATCGAGGGACTAGCCACGTGGCAATGGCCAGCAGCACACACCGATGGACAAACCCAATTTAATGGATCCATCAGGGCATACTTAAGCTGTAAAACAAAGTCTACGATAATCATAGCACAACTAATCTCATCCACACAAAATATAAAATATGATCCACAGAATAATAAAGAATGTAAATCATCAGCTAGTCTCAATAAAATGCTTCGGGGAACAACCCGATAAATATCTAATACAATGGTTCAACAGACCAAAAAGTAAATGACTGAAATAAATAATAAATACTGAGCATGAAACATGGATGCTCAGGAGAAGTCTTCGGCTAACACCTCATCCTCGGATGGCGGTACAGCTCCTGGATCAGCTCCTGCTCTGGTCCCGTATATCTCGGGATAGATCTCATCCCCAAATCTTGGGGACATAATCCGGATCCAGGTCCTCAGGGGACATAGCAAGGTACAAGAAAGCTCATGCCAAAATAAAAGCAGTGCAGAAAATAAATGGAATAAATAGGGCAAATAAGTAACCATCTAAGTGAAAATACAAATGAGAGCAGCACGAGTACTCAGGCTGAGCCACTACAAGCTCTGTGTCGGGGACCCAGTAGTGGTAATAACACGTAATGTGCCTAGCTCTGCTACGAGAGTCTACGGCCTCACAATAGTAGTAGATATATATAAGAAACAGCCTGTAGCCTGTGTGTCTCTCCCCACCCAATGTAACCACACATATCATGACCATAACGTCTCATGTCCATGTCAAGCGAGATCATAGCTAATGCAACCAGTCATACTATATCTAAGAATATAATGTCCATGTCCTGTATCCTATACAGAATCACCACGAATATCTCGAGAAAATTCTGTCTCATGAGTAGTGTCAAGTGTCCTGGGTCATATGGTACTTGATAAGACAAGTACGAGAATATAAAGTGTCACGAATGTCCATCTCTAGATGACAATACCCAATATCGCGTATGGTGTTGGCACCCGACTAATAATCGGACGCTAAGTACGTCACACGGTCCTAGGTTAAGCATGCACAGCAATATAATGAAGCAAGAAAATATGTAACAATACTGCAGAGTTTGGCAAGGTACACTTGCCTAGGGTCCTGTTGCTGGTATGAATTAGAGTCCAAGTCACAGTCCAAATAGCCTATGTATTACAAATTTATCACGTCAAAAGATAATTTATTTTAATTTATTTAATTCTGGAATAATTACTCTAAAATCCTATTTTAATCTTATTATTCTAATTTTTATGTTAATCCCTAAATTTTGTCCAAAGAAACTGAATTTTATCAACTCGAGACTCATGGCACGCAAATCGAGGCGATATGTTGACCAAAAAGTCAACCAACACAAACTCGACTTTCATGCATGATTTTCTGTAGATTTCAGCATAAAAAATATACTGGAATTTACGGCTCATCCGAATTCAAATTCGTTTGGGAATTATGGCACATACAAATTTTGTATTGTGCACCGATGATTAAATTCTAACCTAGAAGTTCTACAGAATTAACAGTAGGAAAATACATCGAATTAAATTCTGGAAAAAATATATGTCGATGATCTCGACATTAGTTTTCCGAAACTTTAAACGGTTCATGATTCTGATTCCGGGTTCTCCCGGAATCGCGAAAACATTGAAATACGTCTATTTTCGGGCATGCTGTGCTCTACGAATTTTCAAGAATTTAATACTCATAATTTTGTAAAAAAAATTATATAATCAGAAATCTAACCTCAATATCGTTCTAACGCAAGAAACTAGGTCTTGTTTGGAGTCTGAAGCTATGTGCAATGGCTTCTGGAAGATGAAGGAACCCTAGATGGCAATTCTCCAAAATCTCTCTCTCTAAAAAAATAATGGGATAATTAGGGTTATAATAATATATATATATATATATATATATATATATATATATATAGGGATGTTGAGAGGTTGAATGAAAGTTGATAGGGTGACATGTGTCATGATTTGATTTGATAGTTTTGGTTATATTATTTATTTTTTTGATTTGCCTTTATCAAAATATTATTTAAGTCGTTTTAAATCTAAATAACTCAAAATAAATATTAAAAATAATCATAAAAATCTGGAAAAATTATAGAAAATATATTTTGAACCTAAAAACCCTAGAAAAATATTTGGGATAATTATATATTCATAGATTTCCTACTATAATTAGGAGAACTCTAAAAATTAGTTTTGCCATAAAACTAGAAATAAATAATAATATTATTCCAAAAATTATGAAATAATTCCAGAAAATATATAATAATATTATAAACCTTAAAAAATAACATGGGTCCATTCTATATTCCTGGGCTTGCACCATAAATTCTACAAGTCCTAAAAATTAGTTATTAGCCTAAATAACTCCCAATAAATATTAAAAATACTCAAAAAATTCCCAAAAACTTCTAGAAAATATATTTTATTATTTAGAACCTAAAATAAAAGTTTGGGATATTTTTAATTATATATGAATCTAAAATAAAATTTTGAAAATTCTAGAAAATTACAGAAAATTGTAAAAAATCTAAATTAAAAATTTCTGAAAAATCAGGAGGTTACAATCTACCCAACTTTTAAAAAATTTGTCCTCGAAATTAAAATTAAGCCATGGTAGAAGTCAAGGATGGTCTAAGATTTGTATTGGTTAAAATGCAAGGCTAGGTTTAACGGAGTGGACGATGTTGCACGATGCATATACCGAAAATCATGGGAAAAATCCATATGAGCGAAAAATTGATTTCTTCCGGTGTCATGGCAATGATGTGGGCACCTAATTGCTCCTTTGCATAAAAATGCCCTACCATTGAAATATTGCACCAAGATGGAAATGGAGGATGGACATGTCTAGGACAAGAGTGTAAAATTTGTAGGAAGGCAGTGACTAGGGAAGTGCTCCAATTATCGAAGCAATGGTAAGGCGCGCCGTGGGATACCATGTTGTAAAACTAAATAAAAAAATGTCGTGTTCTATTCCTAAGTGGATTCGAGCTAGCCTCAGTCTCACTATCTAAGCCAAGTAGGTCTACTTCTTAGGTGAGGGGGTTTCACAATCCAGCCAACTTAAGACAATGTCGTCCTCAAAATTAAAATAAGGCATAATTTGTTAATCCTTCGTGTACATAAGGCAAGTCAATCGCAATCTCCTTGCAACAATTAAAATCCTAATCATATCCATTGCAATCACTTCTAGGTTAAGATGACCACTGATCCAATCAAATTCAACCTATGGTTATCTCTTCTTGCTTTTTTAAATTATCCATATCCAAATTTAAATTAAATCCATATATCATCTTCAAGATTTAAATACGCATATCAATTTTACCTCACGATCTCCAATTATCATAATCTCCTCTAGAAGTAATTCGAGTCCATTATTATTCCTATTTTTACTTATAAATTTTTGTATGCTTCAACTTCTTAAATTCTATTCACATCCTTAATATTTCAAATAGGTAGTCCAACCATCAAGTTTTTATTTTAACTCAAATCATCAACTTGAAAAAAATAATTTAAATACAGTCCACCATTGTTCAAGTCTGAAATTCCATCTTTTTATCCTCTAAATTTCAAGTTGATAATTTTACCTTTATTGTTTAAATCATGTACTTAAGGTATAAATATCGGGTCCTCAATATCAATTCATTAATCCTCATCAACTTAGTCATTCTTCTAAAATTCTCAAAATTAAAATTGCTTGAACCTCTCCCAATTTAATCTTACTCGATTACAATCTAAAAGAAATTTCTCTCGAGTTGACAATGCACTACTACCCAACTTAGAATTTACCCATCTATCACATAAGGCTATATACCTTAAGAGAATATTCCTTAATATGTTTACTCATGTCATTCAATCCTCGAACTTCAATGCCGATCATATCACATATGATATGTCCTTAATTACGAAGAATAATCCTCAAGTATATGATCAGCCTATGGGGTATATCTAGTATTCTCTGTGTATCAATTTATACCAAGCACGATGTTTTGTCTTTCCGAAATAAGGGAAGACGGAGACCAATAATAAAGAGTTCAAGGGCAGCGTAATAGAATAGAAGTATTGGGATCAAGGCGTTTAAAGAATTCAATTGTAAATTGTCAAAGCAGTTGTGGATTAAAATCCTATTTTGGTAATCCTTTGTTCGCCTGCTCGTATTAGTACAGTTATGTAACCGATACGATATGTCAAACATGTCTAGGGCAAGTATATTCGTCTACTAATCACTACATATCTCAATCTACGTAAGGTATTATTGCGAGGGCGAATCAAGCGCACTATGGTTGATCAGACCATAATACACTGATTCTGAAATATATTATTGTGGGCCTCCCTGTCACGCCCAGTCCCAAAATGACGAGGGACTGGAGAAGCGTGGCAATGGCCAGCAGCACGCACCGATGGACAACCCAATTTAATGGATCCATCAGGGCATGCTTAAGTTGTAGTCTAGCAGTAATAGGTACAAGTCTCAGGTATTTCTAATCTCATCCACAGAATAACGCAGAGTAATGCCAGAAATAATGCAATGGAAATAAATGAGCAATATCAAATAAGCTTATCTCGGGAAATAATCCGAGAATTAGTCTGTTATATTTAATGAGAATAGACAGAAAATAAAATACTGAAAATAGAAATACTGTGGAGATGAAGCCGGTGCTCAGGAGAAATCTTCTGCCACTATCTCGTCCCCTGTTCCTGGTTCTGCTCCAAGAAGTGCTCCTGTACCGTACACCTCGGGGTAGTTCTCTTCAGCTATACCTGGGGACATAGTCCATTCCAGGTCCTCAGGGGACATAACAAGGTACAGAAAATACAAGCCAAAATAAATAAGCACTACAGCAATAAATGAACAGTAGGGTAAACTATGTAACCAGCTAAGTGATATGCAATATGAGAGCAACACTAGAACTCAGGCTAAAGCCACTACAAGCTCTGTGTCGGGGAGCCGGTAGCGGCAATAACTATGAACTACACTATGATATATACTATGTTTTATATATAATATCAGCCTGTAGTCTGTGTGTCTCTCCCCACCCAATGTAATCCCACGTCTCATGTCCACGATGCCTCATGTCCATGTCACGCATGATTATAACTAATGCAGCAAGTCTGATAGTTATGAATCAAATGTCTAAGAATGTAAAGTCTATGTCATAAAACTTGTATCCTATACAGAATCACCTTGAATGTCTCAGGAAGACTCTGTCTCATAAAATAGTGTCAAGTGTCCTGGGTTCTGGTGTACTTGATAGGACAAGTATGAACATTATCGGGTCTCGATATCCATGTCTATGTGACGTTACACAACTCCGCGTACGGAGTTGGCACCCGACTATGATCGGACACTAAGCACGTCACCCGTTTCCTAGGTTAAGCAGTTAAAACAAGTTTATATTTAATTCCACAAGAAATCAAGTAAAATACTATGTCAATAATTACTGAGAATTGGCAAGCTTTGCTTGCCCACTAATGCATAATTAAGTCCAGAAAATAAGTAGCAAGCTGCAGGGTTTGGCAAGGTACACTTGCCTGTGGTTCCAGCTATATTTGCGGTTCTGACTTCGGTTGGATTTGCAGACGGTACTCCGGTTGCTGAAACAAATATCACCATCAGATCCAGAAAATATTAATCAGCTAGAAATGCCTGTCCTTGAGTCCAATTTGGAGACAAGGACAAAAACGACAATTTCGGGTCAGAACGGGGTCCACAGGTGGGCCCGCTTTGCACCAAAAAATGCGTCAGGGTCAAAGGTCTCCAAATTCACCAAACTTAGTGTCAACAGGTCAGGAACGATAATACAAACCCAACGGAACTTCCAGAATTGGATTCTGATGAGCCGATCACAAAATCGCCCGTCGAGCGGGGCCTGTGGGGCCCATGACACGCGATTTTGTCAACGTTCTCAGAATCAAACCAAACTTGACCCACAGGACCAGCGTATTGCTACGAGTCCGATGGCGCAAGTTTCGTCTCGATCCGACATGTGTTCACAAAGTTAGGGCGCGTTCTAAAAAGTACGGATACGGGACGATGTCCGCGGATACGCGTTGATCCCGGTGTGCACGCACACCCGAATCGACTTCTGCGAAATCCCACACGTCCGTATCGACGATGCGCACGTATCTGTGAAGACCGCGCGCGACCAAGTTGTCCCGTTTGGTAGGGCATACTCAGTTTCGGGGTGAAACAAGGTCTAGTTTTTCCTGTTTTTGGATCGCGGTGTACGATCACCACAGGACGCGATGCCCCGAGCGGTTTATCCGGGCATCGAGAGGGTCATACAGGCTTCGCAACGCAATTTGCGAAATTGAAAACAGAGCTACGAGCAAAAAGTTACAAGTACCTGAAGGGAACCCAAAAAACCGGGGTCGAATCGTGTCCGACACGTGTCGGACACAGGGATTCGAGAAATAGGGTTAGGGTTTGGGGGGACGCTGGCCGAGCTCCGGCGGGGGAGGCCGGGCTAAGGCAGAGGGGGCTGGGGCACGGGCGGCCGGGCTCGTCGGAGGCGGCGCGGGGACGCGGCGGAGCTGCACGGCGGAGGCGGCGCTGTTGCCGCTGCGGCAGCTGACTGCTGCTGTGAGCTGCGATGGCCGTCGCCGGAGACGAAGGGGGAGGGGAGGAGGAGAGCTGGGCTGCGGCGTCGAGGCGGAGGGGTGCTGCGGGCGGCGTTCGACGGAGGCGTAGCGGCGAGGCGGAGCGTGGAGGCTGGGGGGGCTAACGGTGGAGGCTCGACGAGAGGGGGGTTTAAAGAGCTGGCCGGGCGGTTGGGGGGGCCGAGATGGGCGGGGAGAGGGGCGTCGTGGCCGGGCAGCGCGGCGCGAGGCGGGCGGAGCGGCGCCGGACGCGGGCGCCGCCGGAGAACGCGTGGGCTGGGTTCGTGGGTGAGGGTGGCCGGGTTGCGGGCACGGGTCGGGTTCAGGCAGACCCGACCCGACCCGGTAGGGCTGGGCTGGGTTTGGGTTCGGCCCAATGGGCCGGGCCGCGGGCTGGATTCGTGGGCTGGGTATTTTATAATAATAATAATAATAATAATAATAATAATAATAATAATAATAATAATAAATAATTATCAGTAAATAATTAATAAATAATTTAATTAAATAAATACTTTTAGGCATTTAAAAATAGGTCCGGGGTCCGATAAATTCTAGAAAAAATTGCCCTAAGTCCAGTTTTTTATTTTACATCCAAAACTATTATTTTCATAATATTTTAATACTGTTTAATATCAATTAAAAATCATTTAATAATTAAAACCCTGTTTTTTAAATTACAGAAAAATCCCAAAAATTTCCAAAAAATTGTGAAAAATCCAGATTTTAAAATTTTGAAAAATCAGGGGGTTTACAATCTACCCCCTTAAGAGGATTGCGTCCTCGCAATCAAAGAGTAACCGGTCAACAGAGATAACGCGGTCGCAAGCATCGTTTGAAACACATCACAAGATACTTTAGGGAAATACCGTTTCCCTAAAATGAAAGTTATGCACTTCCAGAGAAAATCTACTTAAAGAAAAAAACTACAACTTTTATGAAAACCAGGTTATTATTAACAAGTTACAATTTACTAGGTTGGGGCTGAGGTCACGAACCAAGAGGCACGAACTAAACAACACTAAAAACGGATAACTACGAATCACTTACTCGCATCAGCGTCTTGCACAGTCAGCGCATAAGCTTGTCCTCGTCCTTGAGGTAGATTCCTCTGCTGCTGTTGGGCTTGCTGGAAGAGTGTCGCCTGAGGTGCCAGAGGTGGCCTCGGTGCTGGTGAAGCTGGTTGGTTTGCCCTCGGTGCTCCATCTCGATGCTGGGGACAGTCCTTGGCTATGTGTTGATTGGTGCCGCAAATCAGGCACAATCCTAACTTGCGTCTGCAGTCCCTCTCGACATGGCCTATCTTGCCGCAGTAGTGATAGGTAGGAAGGGTCTGCGAAGCTGTCCTGGGTGGCTGGTGCGTGTGAGATCTCTTTGCAGATTCTCCCGGTGATGTTCTGTCTGGTGCTGAGGTGATTGGCCTCTTGAGGCGAGACTCTCTCCTAGTGACGCGTTCCATGCGTCGGGCTGCAGCGAGAACGTCCGAGTAGGAGGTAGGCGCGACGGATCCGATGAGTCTCTGTAGCTCGAAGTTCAGTCCGTCGAAGAACTTCTCGGCCTTCTCTTCCTTTGTCGGGATCAGGGTTGGGGCGAAACAGCTCAGACGAATAAATTCTGCGTTGTACTCTTCCACCGTCATAGAGTCCTGAGTGAGGCGATTTAATTTGTCCCGCAGTTCGGATCGTGTGATAGCCGGAATGTACATCTCTTGGAAGAGTCTGGAGAACTCCTCCCAAGTGACTCGGTCTGGTCCGAGTCGCGCCTCCTCAGACAACCACCAGTGGTGCGCGTTGTCTGTCAACTGCATTCAGACGGCAGTCATCCAGCGTTCCCGTGGAAGCTCAGCTGCTTCAAGTTGATGCCGTATGTTGGTGAGCCACTCATGAACTTCGGTGGGCTCCTCTTTTCCAGAAAAGGTGCGGGGCTTCAGTTGGAGGAAGTCAGTGATTGAGCCTGTAGTTGGCCGTCGAGCTGGTAGGTTGGCCTGCTCCAGTACAGTTACGATGCTGTCCCTCCAGAAATTAGCTTCGTGATACTGAGCCTCGTGTTGGGCTTGTTGCTGAGCTTGCATCATCGTGTAGATCATTTGGAATATCTGCTGCCCGTCAATTGGCTGTCCTTGTGGGAGTACGGGCGTTGGTGGAACAAACTGCGGTGGAGGTGGAATGTCATCGTGTCGGAATTGGGAGGTAGGTTGACCTGCCTGCTGGCTTTGTTGAGTTAAGGGAACTCCTCCGACTGGTGTCACTTCGTCGTCATAGGTGACACCTGTAGCTTGTGGTGTTCCGGCGGGAGTCTCGGTGCATTCTTGAGGGTCCATTTCCCTGTATCAAAAATAACTAATAAGAGGCGCACAAGAATCAAGGCAAGATGCAAGTCAAAATTAGTTCGAATACGATACAGATATCAAAAATGATTCAAGCAAGTGGATGAGACCCTAAAAACCTATCCTATTCTTTATTGCAGGTCTGTTCGGTCCCTAAGTTGAAACCGAACAATTTAGTCGTAGACCTGCATGGGCCACCACAAAAACCATGTCACGCCCTAGTCCCAAAATGACAGGGGACTGGAGAAGCGTGGCAATGGCCAGCAGCACGCACTGATGGACAACCCAATTTAATGGATCCATCAGGGCATGTTTAAGCTGTTGTCTAGCAGTAATAGGTACAAGTCTCAGGTATTTCTAATCTCATCCACAGAATAACGCAGAGTAATGCCAGAAATAATGCAATGGAAATAAATAAGCAATATCAAATAAGCTTATCTCGGAAAACAATCCGAGAATTAGTCTGTTACATTTAATGAGAATAGACAGAAAATAAAATACTGAAAATGGAAATACTGTGGAGATGAAGCCGGTGCTCAGGAGAAATCTTCTGCCACTATCTCGTCCCCTGTTCCTGATTCTGCTCCAAGGAGTGCTCCTGTACTGTACACCTCGGGGTAGTTCTCTTCAGCTATACCTGGGGACATAGTCCATTCCAGGTCCTCAGGGGACATAACAAGGTACAGAAAATACAAGCCAAAATAAATAAGCAGTGCAGCAATAAATGAACAGCAGGGTAAACTATGTAACCAGCTAAGTGATATGCAATATGAGAGCAACACTAGAACTCAGGCTGAAGCCACTACAAGCTCTGTGTCGGGGAGCCGGTAGCGGCAATAACTATGAACTACACTATGATATATACTATGTTTTATATATAATATCAGCCTGTAGTCTGTGTGTCTCTCCCCACCCAATGTAATCCCATGTCTCATGTCCACGATGCCTCATGTCCATGTCTCGCACGATTATAACCAATGCAGCAAGTCTGATAGCTATGAATCAAATGTCTAAGAATGTAAAGTCTATGTCATAAAACTTGCATCCTATACAGAATCACCTTGAATGTCTCAGGAAGACTCTGTCTCATGAAATAGTGTCAAGTGTCCTGGGTTCTGGTGTACTTGATAGAACAAGTACGAACATTATCGAGTCTCGATATCCATGTCTATGTGACGTTACACAACCCCACGTACGGAGTTGGCACCCGACTATGATCGGACACTGAGCACGTCACCCGTTTCCTAGGTTAAGCAGTTAAAACAAGTTTATATTTAATTCCACAAAAAATCAAGTAAAATACTATGTCAATAATTACTGAGAATTGGCAAGCTTTGCTTGCCCACTAATGCATAATTAAGTCCAGAAAATAAGTAGCAAGCTGCAGGGTTTGGCAAGGTACACTTGCCTGTGGTTCCAACTATGTTTACGGTTCTGACTTCGGTTGGATTTGCAGGCGATACTCCGGTTGCTGAAACAAACATCACCATCAGATCCAGAAAATATTAATCAGCTAGAAATGCCTGTCCTTGAGTCCAATTTGGAGACTAGGGCAAAAACGACAATTTCGGGTCAGAACGGGGTCCACAGGTGGGCCCGCTTTGCACCGAAAAATGCGTCAGGGTCAAAGGTCTCCAAATTCACCAAACTTAGTGTCAACAGGTCAGGAACGATGATACGAACCCAACGGAACTTCCAGAATTGGATTCCGATGAGCCGATCACAAAATCGCCCGTCGAGCGGGGCCTATGGGGCCCATGACACGCGATTTCGTCAACGTTCTCAGAATCGAACCAAACTTGACACACAGGACCAGCGTATTGCTACGAGTCCGATGGCGCAAGTTTCGTCTCGATCCGACGTGTGTTCACAAAGTTAGGGCACGTTCCAGAAAGTACGGATACGGGACGATGTCCGCAGATATGCGTTGATTCCGGTGTGCACGCACACCTGAATCGACTTCTGCGAAATCCTACATGTCCGTATCGACGATGCGCACGTATCTGTGAAGACCGTGCGCGACCAAGTCGTCCCGTTTGGTGGGGCGTACTCAGTTCTGGGGTAAAACAGGGTCTGGTTTTTCCTGTTTTTGGATAGCGGTGTACGATCACCACAGGACGCGATGCCCCGAGCGGTTTATCCGGACATCGAGAGGGTCATACAGGCTTCGCAACGCAATTTGCAGAATCGAAAACAGAGCTACGAGCAAAAAGTTACAAGTACCTGAAGGGGACCCGAAAAACCGGGGTCGAATCGTGTCCGACACGTGTCGGACACAGGGATTCGAGAAATAGGGTTAGGGTTTGGGGGGACGCTGGCCGAGCTCCGGCGGGGGAGGCCGGGCTAAGGTGGAGGGGGCTGGGGCACGGGCGGCCGGGCTCGTCGGAGGCGGCGTGGGAACGCGGCGGAGCTGCACGGCGGAGGCGGCGCTGTTGCCGCTGCGACTGCTGACTGCTGCTGTGAGCTGCGGTGGCCGTCGCCGGAGACGAAGGGGGAGGGGAGGAGGAGAGCTGGGCTGCGGCGTCGAGGCGGAGGGGTGCTGCGGGCGGCGGTCGACGGAGGCGCAGCGGCGAGGCAGAGCGTGGAGGCTGGGGGGGCTGACGGTGGAGGCTCGACGAGAGGGGGGGTTTAAAGAGCTGGCCGGGCGGTTGGGGGGGGCCGAGATGGACGGGGAGAGGGGCGTCGTGGCCGGGCAGCGCGGCGCGAGGCGGGCGGAGCGGCGCCGGATGCTGGCCCTGCCGGAGAACACGTGGGCTGGGTTCATGGGTGAGGGTGGCCGGGTTGCGGGCACGGGTCGGGTTCGGGCAGACCCGACCCGACCCGACCCGGTAGGGCTGGGCTGGGTTTGGGTTCGGCCCAATGGGCCGGATCGCGGGCTGGATTCGTGGGCTGGGTATTTTATAATAATAATAATAAATAATTATCAGTAAATAATTAATAAATAATTTAATTAAATAAATACTTTTAGGCATTTAAAAAATAGTTCCGGGGTC
The DNA here is from genome assembly GCA_036927795.1 of Iris macrosiphon. Lineage (NCBI taxonomy): Eukaryota > Viridiplantae > Streptophyta > Magnoliopsida > Asparagales > Iridaceae > Iris > Iris macrosiphon. Next base: position 78,069,237 of record JAYESA010000014.1, read on the forward strand.
CGATAAATTCCAGAAAAAATTGTCCTAAGTCCAGTTTTTCATTTTACATCCAAAAATATTATTTTTATAATATTTTAATACTATTTAATATCAATTAAAAATCATTTAATAATTAAAACCCTTTTTTTTTAATTACAGAAAATTCCCAGAAAATTCCAGAAAATTGTGAAAAATCCAGATTTTAAAATTTTGAAAAATTAGGGGGTTTACACTCCCCAATAATACATATGTCATGAACAAGCTCGATAAAGAATAAGATTGTAAAACTAGGCTATAAAATAGCACAATAAGTCAAGGTAGTATATGAAATATAAGCGCGCTAGATGATGATGAAAGGAGGTACAAATTATTCAAGTTCACAAAACGAACAAAATGAGCAACAATAATAAAAGACTCTACAATATCTACAGTTATCATACAACCTCCTTGTCTAAGTTACTAGTCGACCCAATAGGGCATGAACCTCTAAATTCTATTGTCTGAATAAACACTGTCATCTTATGTATACAATTATTGCCATTCAGTTACACTGCCTTGATGGGTCAAGTAGACTATGTGGTACTAGTCTCAAGGGAAAGGGAATATAACTTGTATCGAGGTGGGGGAACAAATTATGTGATTTAACACTAAGGGATAATCATCGGGTCACAATCTACAAGATTAACTCAAACTTATCGAACTCTAACTACCAAACACAAAATTTTCAAATTCAAGACTACAACTATAATCCTAGCAAACTATGGGTCCTTAACAAGGAATAAAATTACTTGGCCTACTATTAGAAGTGTCAGGTGGCACTAATTGAAAGACGGAGAAAAGAAGTATATATTTTAGTCGTTGCACATTAGCGAACGTTAAGGTCGCAGACGAACAACGTATGAAATTAAAATATGAGGCTCTAGATAATATCATAGTTTCCTAAGGTGAAGGTGGCGAGCAATTCTCCGTGTTTGAGGTATGATCTCATGGGGAATGTCATACTCGTTGCTCTGGGCTTCTTGAGGTACCGTCTGCTAATATTACGACAAGAACCTATATCCTAACACTATCTCACTATGCACACTAGGTTCTGTTCTAACATTCAATCTCAGATTTCTATTGGTTCCTCAAAACTGGGGTCAACCACTAGGGTCAAACATTAGGGTCCAATCTCTAGCTAGCTCTTAGCAGTGCCTATACAACTCTTAGGTCATTCATGACTATAACAAGAAATAATGGTAAATTATTCTATAGGTAAGGGACGCTAGGATTCATTAAGCGTTCTACTTAGGGGTGTGTCAATATCCTAGCTGTACTTTTAGTAGGAAGGTTACCCTACCTATCATTCTATCAACAGGGACTTCTATATTCTAGAAGAAAGCTACACTCAAGGAACTAATAAGAAGGCACATGAATCAAGCAGGATGTAATTTTTCAACGGAATAGATTGGAAGGAGGAGAAGGAGAAGCCATAGTCAGTTGTGGATGAGATCCTATACTCTAATCCTATTTGCAGGCTTGCTCGGTCCCTAAGTTGAAACCGAACAATTTAGTCGTAGACCTGCATGGGCCACCACAAAAACCATGTCACGCCCCAGTCCCAAAATATCGAGGGACTAGCCACGTGGTAATGGCCAGCAGCACATACCGATTGACAAATCCAATTTAATGGATCCATCAGGGCATACTTAAGCTGTAAAACAAAGTCTACGACAATCATAGCACAACTAATCTCATCCACACAAGATATAAAATATGATCCACAGAATAATAAGGAATATAAATTATCAGCTAGTCTCAACAAAATACTTCGGGGAATAACCCGATAAATATCTAATACAATGGTTCAACAGACCAGAAAGTAAATGACTGAAATAAATAATAAATGCTGAGCATGAACCATGGATGCTCAGGAGAAGTCTTCGGCTAACACCTCGTCCTCGGATGGCGGTACAGCTCCTGGATCAGCTCCTGCTCTGGTCCCGTATACCTCGGGATAGATCTCGTCCTCAAATCCTGGGGACATAATCCGGATCCAGGTCCTCAGGGGACATAGCAAGGTACAAGAAAGCTCATGCCAAAATAAAAGCAGTGTAGAAAATAAATAGAATAAATAGGGAAAATAAGTAACCATCTAAGTGAAAATGCAAATGAGAGCAGCACGAGTACTCAGGTTGAGCCACTACAAACTCTGTGTCGGGGAGCCGGTAGTGGTAATAATACGTAATGTGCCTAGCTCTGCTACGAGAGTCTACGGCCTCACAATAGTAGTAGATATATATAGGAAACAGCCTGTAGCCTGTGTGTCTCTCCCCACCCAATGTAACCACGCATATCATGACCATAACGTCTCATGTCCATGTCAAGCGAGATCATAGCTAATGTAATCAGTCATACTATATCTAAGAATATAATGTCCATGTCCTGTATCCTATACAGAATCACCACGAATATCTCGAGAAAATTCTGTCTCATGAGTAGTGTCAAGTGTCCTGGGTCATATGGTACTTGATAAGATAAGTACGAGAATATAAAGTGTCATAAATGTTCATCTCTAGATGACAATACCCAATACCGCGTATGGTGTTGGCACTCGACTAATAATCGGACGCTAAGTACGTCATACGGTCCTAGGTTAAGCATGCACAGCAATATAATGAAGCAAGAAAATATGTAACAATACTGCAGAGTTTGGCAAGGTATACTTGCCTGGGGTCCTGTTGCTGGTATGAATTAGAGTCCAAGTCACAGTCCAAATAGCCTATGTATTACAAATTTATCACGTCAAAAGATAATTTATTTTAATTTATTTAATTCTGGAATAATTACTCTAAAATCCTAATTTAATCTTATTATTCTGATTTTTATGTTAATTCCTAAATTTTGTCCAAAGAAACTGAATTTTATCAACTCGAGACTCATGGCACGCAAATCGAGGCGATCTGTTGACCAAAAAGTCAACCGACACAAACTTGACTTTCATGCATGATTTCCTGTAGATTTCAGCATAAAAAATATACTGGAATTTACGGCTCGTCCGAATTCAAATTCATTTGGGAATTATGGCACATACAAATTTTGTATTGTGCACCGATGATTAAATTCTAACCTAGAAGTTCTACAGAATTAACAGTAGAAAAATACATTGTATTAAATTCTGGGAAAAATATATGTCGATGATCTCGACATTAGCTTTCCGAAACTTTAAACGGTTCATGATTCTGATTCCGAGTTCTCCCGAAATCGCCAAAACATTGAAATATGTCTATTTTCGGATATGTTGTGCTCTACGAATTTTCAAGAATTTAATACTCATAATTTTGTAAAACAAATTATATAATCAGAAAGCTAACCTCAATATCGTTCTAACGCAAAAAACTAGGCCTCGTTTGGAGTCCGAAGCTATGCGCAATGGCTTCTGGAAGATGAAGGAACCCTAGATGGCAATTCTCCAAAATCTCTCTCTCTAAAAAAATAATGGGATAATTAGGGTTATAATATATATATATATATATATATATATATATATATATATATATATATATATATATATATAGGGATGTTGAGAGGTTGAATGAAAGTTGATAGGGTGACATGTGTCATGATTTGATTTGATGGTTTTGGTTATATTATTTGTTTTTTGATTTGCCTTTATCAAAATATTATTTAAGTCCTTTTAAATCTAAATAACTCAAAATAAATATTAAAAATAATCATAAAAATCTGAAAAAATTATAGAAAATATATTTTGAACCTAAAAACCCTAAAAAAAAATTTGGGATAATTATATATTCATATATTTCCTACTATAATTAGGAGAACTCTAAAAATTAGTTTTGCCATAAAACTAAAAATAAATACTAACATTATTCCAAAAATTCTGAAATAATTCCAGAAAATATATAATAATATTATAAATCTTAGAAAATAACATAGGTCTATTCTATATTCCTGGGCTTGCACCATAAATTCTACAAGTCCTAAAAATTAGTTATTAGCCTAAATAACTCCCAATAAATATTAAAAATACTCAAAAAATTCCCAAAAACTTCTAGAAAATATATTTTATTATTTAGAACCTAAAATAAAAGTTTGGGATATTTTTAATTATATGAATCTAAAATAAATTCTTGAAAATTCTAGAAAATTACAGAAAATTGTGAAAAATCTAAATTAAAAATTTCTGAAAAATCAGGGGTTTACACGCGACACCTGCATAATTCAACGCATAATTGACCGTGTTAGATGACTAGTGTTACCCCTAGTATACCCCCTGAGTCCCGTGTAAATGTGGTTGTGTATGTACTAGTGTAAAGACTAATGATTCTATTGTATTATATTTATGTGTACATAGGATATTGGATTTGTTCTGTGCGATTTCTGGAGCAGATTATTGGTACATTACAGCTTTCTTGCCAGGCAAGTATACCTTGCCATTGTACTGTTATTTATATTCCATATGTTGCATGCATCTTTATTTTCTGTCTTTAGTTCATATATTTTAACTGTTATATAAAATGCGCACGACGGTATCGTCGCGGTATATTTTATTTATGTATTGCATTGACCTTGTTTATGAGACTACCCAATTATCATGTAGCATCATTAGGTTCATTGGCCGTGACACAATTGTTACACGAGTTGTGAGTCTCATGTAGATCACGGACTTGCGTGCAGGTTTGGCCTCCTGTACGTGTGGGCCGTGCGTTAGGAATAACTGCTGTTAGAAACTTTGCATGCTAGTAGACTTGGCAGTTATTAGAGGTCCATGGACATAGCTTATTATAGTACGGTGGTCCCATCCTTGTCCTTGTTTGATTACAGAATTGGGCTAGGGTACTAAGAATAGGCTGTGAATCAAATGGTGTCATGGATGTGACATGCTTAGAGCATGGGATGGGAAGAACAACAAGTACCGCATTTGAGCTCCTTTATACTTTTTCTATTGTGCGCCCGAATTCTCCGCCGGAGATACGGGTGGTGATGACCACTATATATTATGTACTATCAGGCGGGCCACCGGCGTTCAAAAGATGACGTACCTTTTAGGCCCCTGGATCTCCAATAGAGAACCATGCCAAATCCCAGGTTTTCAGCCAGATAGCTCACTTGTGGGGAAAGTTGTTCTTAACTGCATTCACTTAGACGGTTAGGTGAACCTTTGGATATTTATTTCAGTACTTTATTGGCATGTGTTTAAGTATCTTGTTATGTCCCTCTGAGGACCTGGTCCCCTGCCAGGTGTATTTGTTCTTGAGTATTCGCAGGAGCGTAGATTCGGGTGGTTACCTATGTTTCGAGGATGTCTTCTCTTTGAGCCGTGATTGTTAGCTGGTGTACTTATATTTTGGTTGACTGTGTTGTACTTATATTGTATTTACTTTTTCCGTTCGAGTTGGTAGTGGATTTGTTTCCATCCAACTATCATCCTTAGATACTTCTTATTGAGATCTAGTTTCATAGATACTGGTTATTTATTTCTATATAATTTTGGTGGATGAGATTTAGATTTTATCCTGTGACTTGTATTACATTTTATACCACTTGTGGATTTGATATTCATATTACAGCGTACATATGGATTTGGTTTCCATATATTGGAGTTGCCATATCCATGCGGCTGGCATGCTTACGTGTCCTAGTCCTACGTATTTTTGGGATTGGGGCGTGACATGACTTTTTTAATGGCATCATATCAGGACTCACTGGTATCATTTACATTATCTGGCTGGCCTCATATTTGATCTACGTATCGGAACTTGGATTCATTGTACTAGTCGGACGGGAAAATACTTTAGTAGACATGTAAATATTCCCAAAATAGGAATCACCTCTAAGGTCTAATTAGGAATGATAGCACTCGTACATCTCACGTGTGTGTTGTCGTATATTACCCTAGCCATTTACATGTCAATAGTGGTATTTTAGCACACTTTATTAGGTGTAGTGTTGTTGGTTTTACTTTATATCTGTTGGTTACATACTTACATGACAGGCTTACATGATTTTACATATCTATCTATTTTTACTATCATACTTATCTGTTCTCCCTATTTACTTTTGATTGTTTATTTATTTATCTGCTTACTCTATTTCGTACCTTGATTCATTACTTATCTGCTCATCAAGTATTATATTACTATTTACTATTTTATAGTCTTTATCATTTAATTGGAACTGTTGTTAGAGTTGTACTCTTTTCATCCTGACTGGATAATATTATTTAGTTGATTTGGAGGATTGGTGTCCGACTTACTACGGACTACACGAGGGAGTAGCATCCTTAGACCCTATAGTTCAGGAGTGATTACCGAGAGGTCTAGCCGGTGTCACCAGTTATCATAGTTATCTTTACTTAGCATTTTAGTACTGGATTTGTCTCCAGCATCTTGACTATTGAGATGTATTATTCTGACTCCTAGACTTATGTTATTATTGCTAGACTTATTTAGATTTGATGTTGTCAGTTGAGGACTATCTAGTATTGTGACTTTGAGACTTCTTTTGCTTTATATCTTATTATGTCATTTCTTATAGATTATTGTGATTGAGTATTTGTTCATTATTGTCATCTTGTCCTCCTTATGGAGTTGAGGTATCATTAACAGGTTAATATATATATATATATATATATATATATATATATATATATTATGAGATTGATATATAGCATTATTGACCCAGATAGTATTCTACATCGTTGTTATGATATAGGCTGGACGTTGCCACGTACTCGTGCCCCGAACATCCAGGTGCAGGTCGTGACAATATGCGACTTGACCTATCTATTTTTCTTTATTAAGGAGTTGTTAGAAATATTATTATTATTATTATTATTATTATAACTATTTGTGTGTGATATATTATTTATGATTTTGGTTGGTAGATATCTAGGAAGATCATAGATTGTGGTTCATGATTAGACTTAGCTAGACTTTGGTCTCACACTCAGCAGGCTTGGATGGATTCCAGGCAAGTATACCTTGCCTATTTGATACTCAATATTTGCGTGCATCTTATATGTCTTCTATCATGTTCTTACTATCATGTTTCTATTTATACCATGAGATATTATATTATTATTCATGTTGACACGAGTTAGTCAAGATACACAGATTGCGTGTTGTATTGCATGTTAGGTGACCTGACGTGATATTGTGTATATGATTGATTTGACCCAATATTTATAAGAGACTGACTGGATGCGTTATAGATTCGACTCGACAGTATCATGGGGTGGGAGAGGACAGCTACTAGCATAGGTGCTACTATTTATTTACTTTCTCTAGTTGGCCACTAGTGACTCAATGGAGTGTTATATGCATCGTGCATCTATTACTTATTAGGAGAGCCCCTTCCGAGAACATTGTCCTTAAAGTGCATGTTACACCTAGACTAGTTAGGAGTTATAGTTCCTGAGTACTTGAAAGTTCCCTTGTTGGTATTTACTGTTTATCATTCGACATGTATATATTTATATTTGTTTGTGAAGAAAGGTTTAAACAAAAATTTTGTATTACAAACTTTTAAAGAAGAAAGAATAGTACAAGAGATCCTAAACAGGAACCTAAGTACAATTGATTCTAGAAAAGTATTGTAATCACCTGAAAATTTTAGAATTTTAAAATTAATTTTCTGAATTTAATTAGCATTTTTCTGTAATTTTTAAACAAATAAACTAAGGTAATCTGATTTAAAATAAATTTTTAAAGATATTAATTAATATTAAAATGTGATAAAAATTATATTTTCTAGTGTAAAATTAAAAATCGAACATAGGGTATTTTTTCGGGAATTTATTGGACCCCGGAAGGATTTTTAAAGCCTTAAAAACTATTGATTTATTCAAAATAATTATTTAAACCCAATAAAAACCCGGTTTTCCTAAACCCAATTTTTTAAACCGAACCGAACCGGACCGGCCGGTCTGCCCGAACCGGCCCAAACCCTTAACGGGTCAGATCCGGGTCAGACCCGACCCGCAAGTACCCGACCCGACCCGGTTGAAATCCCTAATCCCCCTAATTCTAATCGACACCCGACCCTTTGCCTGCCGGCGGCCGTTTCCGCCGCCGTGGCCGCCGGCGGACCCCCTGTTCGCCTTCCCCGACCTGCCACCGCTTCCCCTTCCCATTCCGGCCAAACCCCCGGCCGTCTCTCTTCCCTAACTCTCTATATATACCCCAGCCTCCTGCCGGAAAACCCCCTTCCAAACCTCTCTTCTCCGGCGACACCCTCCGTCCCAGTCAGCTCCAGCCGCCCACTTCCAGCAGGATCCGACGTCGCCTCTGCCGCACCTCCAGAACCCCGACGCCCCGTGTCCAGCACCCCGGCTGACTCTTCAAACAACAGAACCCGCTGCTGGCCCCTTCCCTGTCCCCGACGACTCCGGCTGGCACCGACAGCTCCGGCGCCGACTCCGCCCGCACCCCAGACCAACTCCAGCAAACCCTCGGCTGTCCAGCAAGCCTTCGACGACTCGGATATGACACAGAACCGTGCCCTAGCCAGGACACGGCCGGACACGTCCAGGACGCAGAATACACGACTCGGACACGGGTGAATTAGATTTTTGAGCCCTGTTTAGGTACTCATAACTTTCTCCTCGCAGCTCCGATTCCTATTCCGTCAGTTGTATCGCGTAGCCTGCATGACCCCCTCGGTTCCCGTGCAACCCTCTCGGTGCATCGTGTCCTGTGGTGATCGCGAACCATAATCCAAAAACAGGAAAACTAACGCCATGTTTCACCCCGGAACTGAGTACGCTCCGCCAAAAGGGACGACTTGGTCACGTGCGGTCTTAATACGGACGTACGGGATTTCGCAGAAGCTGATTCAGATGTGCGTGCACACCGGAATCCGTGCGTATCCGCGGACAACGTCCCGTATCCGACTTTTCTGTATGTCATTGTAACTTAGTGTACACACGTCAGATCAAGACGAAACTTGTGCCATCGGACTCATAGCAATACACTGGTCCTGTGAGCCAAGTTTGGTTCGATTCTGAGAATGTTGACAAAATCGCGTATCGTGGGCCCCACAGGCTCCACTTGGCGGGCGATTTTGAGAACGGCTCATCGGAATCCAATTCTGGAAGTTCCGTTGGGTTCGTATCATCGTTCCTGACTTGTTGACACTAAGTTGGACGAATTTGGAGACCTTTGACCCTGACCCAGTTTTCGGTGCAAAGCGGCCCACATATGGACCCCGCTTTGTCCAGGAAATATTATTTTGCCCTTGTGTCCAAATTGGACTTAAAGACAGGCGTTTCTAGCTAATTCATATTTTTTGAGACTGTTGGTAATATTAATTTCAGCTTTTGGAGGAGTATTTACGGAACTCACGGATACAGGGACCGCTACTGGTATTCCAACCCCAGGCAAGTGTACCTTGTCAAATTATGTAGTATTGTTATTTATTTCCTTGCTTATTTACATTGTTGAACATGCTTAAACCTAGGACCGTATGACTTACTTAGCGTCCGATTATAGTCGGGTGCCAACCCCGTACGCGGAGTTGGGTACGTCATTTAGAGATGGACATGCGTGACCCTTTACATTCTCATACTTGTTTAATCAAGTACATTATAACCCAGGACACTTGACACCATACATATGACATAATCTTCTTAAGATATTCAAGGTGATTCTGTGTAGGATACAGGATGGACATAGATATTATATTCTTAGATTATGACTTGTTGCATTAGCTATGATCTCACGTGACATGGACATGAGACGTTATGGACATGAGACGTGTGGTTACATTGGGTGGGGAGAGACACACAGGCTACAGGCTGTTCTATATATATCTACTACTATTGTGAGGTTGTAGACTCTCGAGCAGAGATAGACCCATTACTTGTTATTACTGCTAACGGCTCCCCGACACAGAGCTTGTAGCGATCTCAGCCTGAGTACTAGTGATGCTCTCAGTTGTATTTTCACATAGATGGTTATGTAGTTACCCTTCTTATTTCATTTACTATTTCACTGCATTTATTTTGGCTTGTATTATTTGTACCTTGCTATGTCCCCTGAGGACCTGGATCCGGATGATGTCCCCAGGTTTAGCAGAAGAGCATTATCCTGAGGTTTACGGGACAGGAGCTGAAGCTGTTGCTGAAGCTGAACCAAACTTAGAAGCAGAGGTGATGGCTGAAGACTTTTCTTGAGTTTATGTTATATGTACTCATCAGACAGTTTATTTTGGACTCCTTTGTTCTGGTCTGATGAACCAGTATTTTTAGACTTTTATCGGGTTGTTCCCCGAAATACTTTGCTGAGACTGGACATTGATGTACTTTCCTTATTTGCTGTTGTTCTTATTATTTTGTGTGTGGATGAGATTATTTTTGACTTATTGTTGTAGACCTATATTACAGCTTAAGTATGCCCCGATAGATCCATTAAATTGGGTTGTCTATCGGTGCGTACTGCTGGCCATTGCCACGTGTCTAGTCCCTTGGTATTTTGGGACTGGGGCGTGACATGGTTTTTGTGGTGGCCTATGCAGGTCTACGACAAAATTGTTTGGTTTCAACTTAGGGATCGAACAAGCCTGTAAAAGGATAGGATAGGTTATAGGATCTCATCCATTGGTTGAATCATTTTTTGAACTCTATATCGAATTCGAATTAAGTACTTGATTTGCATCCTGCTTTGATTCTACTGAACTTTCTCATAAAGTTTATTTTGGATGTAGAGAAAAATGGATCCAAGAATTGGAGATGAAATTCCTTTGAGTACACCACAAGACGCTGTGGTTAACTATGGAGATGGAGTTACACCAGAGAACAGAGGGCAATCCTCTCAAAGTGGTCAAGCTGAACAGCATAACTCAAGGTTCAGGCGCGACGACATCCCACCTCCGCCACAGTTCACTCCACAGATGCCTGTCTTTCCACCAGGGCAAGCAATGGACGGGCAGCAGATGTTCCAGATGTTTTACGCCATGATGCAAGCCCAACAGCAAGTTCAACAGGAGGCGCAGCGTCAGGAGGCAGAGTACCTGAGAACCAGCCTAGTAAACGCATTGGAACAGGCGAACCCGCAAGCTAGGCGACCAGCGACGGGATCTATCACTGATTTCCGTCAACTCAAGCCCCGTAGATTTTCGGGCAAGGAAGGACCAACTGAAGTGCACGAGTGGCTCACAAACACACAACATCAGTTGGAAGCAGCTGAACTTCTGCGGGAGAGATGGATGACTGCTGTCAGGATGCACATCATTGGTGGCTAGCCGAAGAGAGGAGGCTCGGACATGACCGAGTCACTTGGGAGGAGTTCTCCAGACTCTTCCAAGAGATGTATATCCCAGCTGTTGCTCGGTCAAAACTCTGAGACAAGTTCAACCGCCTTATCCAAGGCAATATGTCGGTGGAGGAGCACAATGTCGAATTCATTCGCTTGAGTCATTTCGCCCCTTCTTTAATTTCTACCGAAGAAGAGAAGGCGGAGAAGTTCTTTGACGGACTCAGGTTCGAGCTTCAGAGGTTGATCGGATCTGTTACACCTACATCGTACACCGATGTCATTGCCGCAGCACGACGCATGGAGCGCGTCACCAGGAGGGAGTCAAGTCTGAAGCGGCCATTTACCCCAGTACCATCCAAGGCATCACAGGGGGATTCTGCAAAGCGACTCCATGTCACGACCCGCACCCGGCTTAGGGGCACGAGAGCGTGGGTACGTCCAGCCTACGCCGTAGCATCGACGGTAGAATGCTGTCTAGGTCAAGTACTATCTAAACGATCTCACGCTAGTATCCAACTCCATAAGGAGGCGTGGATATCCTAAAATAAATCTAGAAATACTCAATCACAGCTACAGCACGATAGGAAATGAAGAAATAAAAGAATACAATACAAGTCTAATGACAACATAATCATACCTGCAATCATTAACTTCCCATCCCCAAGTGTCTGAAACCAGTCTACTAAGGTCACAGTCTGGAAAAATATTTCCAGTCAGGAAGGAGCAAAGTACATCTCTAAATAGCAGTTCTATATAAATGACATAAACTATGTAGCAGTTCTAGATGGAAATATACAGATGCATGTATAGGTACGAGAAAAGTACAATGAAAGAAATACTGGAAATACTGTAAGTAAATGCAGGAAAAAACAATATGTCAATGAGCAAGAATCCTATGACTAAGTATGTGAGTACTAGCTTTAACATGTGATCGGCTTGGGACTAGTAAACTCATTACATGGGTTAGTAGGGCTAACCGATGTAACAGTGAGGAGGCATGTAAACTCATTACAGGGGTTAGTAGGGCTAACCGATGTAACAGTGAGGAGACATGTAAATGGTCAGGCCGCACCCGACGTGAGATGTGGGGTGAGCTATGGTGCATATAAAGTTGGGTATGATCACATATCTATACTAAAGTACTCCCCAAACCCCCGACTGGTACAGTAGATCCAATCATGGTACGCTATGGCACAGGATTCCCTAGGAAGGTAGCAAATCTCCCCGGGAATTAGTGTCTGTACATGCACAAGATATCAAGGAAACAAGTCTCGTACAAGCTACACCATGAATAAGGAATAACATCTCATGACGAGATCCGTGTATACCAATCCGTGTAACCATCGTGTCAAGATCATGGATATTTACACTAGATACAGTGAACATAGGAGATATCATAAATTAGAAACTAATCAGAGAATGTACTCGCCTTGGGTCCTTAGCTGGTGAATACCGAGGTCCTGTTCCAGAGTGTCCCCTGGGTAACCCAACAGTCCTATAAACATATCACAAGCAAAACCACATTTTCATCAGATGCTACACTACACACACAATCAAATACCTAACTCAGGGCTATGCCTGGCATGGAACTCAGTCAACTAGGGTCATCTAGTAGGGATACGTATATAATACACATTACACTTACAATATTTATACATGTACCAATTTAAATGTATTTACAATATATATATATTCAAAAAATGTACTTTTGCACATATATGATATATACGTAGATATATATTTATATATCACTCCAGAAGAATCTACTTCAGAGAGCAGCACCAAGAACCCTACCTACTTGTCATTTATGCGGCAAGTTAGGTCACATTGAAAAGGAGTGTAGACGCAAGATGGGACTGTGCCTGGTTTTCGGATCCAACCAGCATCTATCCAGGGACTGATCTGAACGCAAAGAGGGAGCACCGAGACTAGCTTTGCCTGCACCAAGGCCAGATTATCCAGCAGTAGGAGCACAGCAGACAGGAGTTGGAGGAGTCAGACCACCAGCTCCAGGAGGATATCAGCAGAGACCACCATTGCCACCACAGGCAGCACTATTCCAGCAGGCTCGTCAGCAAAGGGGTCCAGCTCGGGAACGAGGTCAAGCATTTGCATTGGCTGTTCAGGAAGAAGCTACTGCTGGAGAAGTTATAGCAGGTACTATTTTAGTAGCTTCATTACCTGTTGTAGCTTTATTTGATTCTGGAGCATCGCATTCATTCATAGCTGCTAGCTTCGTAGCCACCCATAGAGTAGCTACTGCACCCTTCCGAAGACTAAGAGAATTCTTATGGGAGGTAGAATTATACCGGTTAGTGATATCTGTAGATCATGTTCGGTAGTAGTCTGTGGAAGAGAGATGCGAGCCCAATTTCTGATCTTTTTTATGCCTGACTATGATATTGTACTTGGTATGGACTGGTTAAGTCAGTATCATGCGACTCTTGATTGTCGGCTTGGAAAGGTTATATTTAGACCACCTGGACATTCAGAGTTTGAGTTTCTTCGGGGATCTGTAGAGCAAGGTGTTCAACCAACTCTTAGGGTATTATCTATAGAAGGGGAGTCAGGTTACCCAAGAGTCATAACAGAGTTTGTGGATATATTTTCTGATGATCTTCCAGGTTTACCACCTGATCGGAAAATAGAATTCACAATAGACTTAACTCCAGGAGCAGAGCCTATCACTTCATCGGTATATCGGCTAGCACCTAAGGAGTTAGTGGAGTTGAAGAATCAAGTTGATGATCTTCTGGAGAAAAGTTTCATCCGGCCCAGTGTTTCACCTTGGGGAGCACCCATACTTTTTGTACCGAAGAAGGATGGAACAGTTCGCCTGTGTATTGATTACAAGACGTTAAACGCTGTGACCATTAAGAACCGATATCCCTTGCCACGCATTGATGACTTATTTGATCAATTGAGTGGAGCTAGGGTATTCTCGAAGATTGACCTTAGATCCGGTTATCACCAGATTAGAGTGAGGAAGGAAGATATACCGAAGACAGCCTTCAGGACCAAGTATGGACACTATGAGTTCTTAATAATGCCGTTTGGTTTAACCAACGCACCTGCTGTGTTCATGAGCTTGATGAATAGAGTTTTCCATCAGTACTTGGACAAATTTATGGTTGTGTTTATTGATGATATTCTGGTATATTCCAAAAGCTACGAAGAGCACGAGGAGCATCTCAGAATCATGCTAGAGACGTTGAGGCAGGAGAAGCTATATACTAAGCTCAGTAAATGTGAGTTTTGTATGGATAAGGTGCCTTTTTTAGGACATATTATCTCAAGAAAAGGACTGTCAGTTGATCCAGAGAAGGTTGCTGCCATTGAGACTTGGCCTACACCAACATCAGTTGCTGAGGTGAGAAGTTTTCTAGGACTTGCTGGATATTACAGAAGGTTCGTAGAAAATTTCTTAAGGATTGCGGAGCCGATGACGAAGTTGACACGAAAAGATCAAGAGTTTGCATGGACAGAAGAATGTCAGAAAGCCTTTGAAGAATTGAAGAGGCGTCTAACAACAACACCAGTCTTGACTCTTCCTTCAGGGTCAGAAGATTTTGTTGTTTATAGCGATGCATCAGGTAGTGGCCTAGGATGTGTTTTGATGCAACATGGCAAAGTTATTGCTTATGCATCGAGACAGTTGAAGGTCCATGAGAAGAACTACCCAACGCATGATCTGGAGCTAGCTGCAGTAATATTTGTACTGAAGATTTGGAGGCACTATCTTTACGGAGAGAAGGTGGAAATCTTCACTGATCACAAAAGTCTGAAGTATGTATATACTCAGAAGGAGCTTAACATGAGGCAAAGACGCTGGCTTGAGTTGATGGTGGACTTTGATATAGATTTGCAATACCACCCAGGGAAGGCGAATGTAGTAGCAAACGCACTCAGCAGGAAGCCTACGGCTTATTTCTTGATGATGCAGCCTGAGCTATTGAGAGATCTACAGGAGCTCCAGATAGAGGTTATTTTACCAGGACAGAGTGGCTTGCTGGCTAATCTGGAAGTAAAGTCATCGCTTGTGGAGAGGATTAAAGAAGCTTTGCCTACTGATGCTAGATTTCGAAGACTCAAAGAGAAGACAGAAGCAGGCATGCAGACGGGACTTCGCATATATGAGGATGGAACATTAAGGTGCGGAGATCGCCTATATGTTCCAAATAGAGAATTGAGACAGGAGTTAATGACTGAAGCACATAGCTCCATGTACTCTGTTCATCCAGGAGGAACAAAGATGTACCAAAATCTAAGGCAGTATTATTGGTGGCATGGAATAAAGAGGGAGATTGCAAAATTTGTGGCTAAATGTTTAGTCTGCCAACAAGTAAAAGCTGTGCATCAGAGGACTGCAAGAATGTTGCAGCCGCTTCCCATACCAGAATGGAAGTGGGAACATATCACTATGGATTTTGTCACAGGATTCCCAAGGAGCCCCAGCGGAAGAGATGCGGTATGGGTTATCGTGGATCGACTCACTAAATCGGCACATTTCTTGCCGTTTAGAGTTGGACAGTCCACAGAGGTACTAGCCGACATGTATATACGATAAATCGTACGATTGCATGGAGTGCTGGTTAGTATTGTATCAGATCGAGACTCAAGATTTATATCTCATTTCTGGTGAAGCATGCAAGAGAGTCTTGGCACCAGACTCAAATTCAGCACTGACTATCATCCACAGACAGCTGGCAAATCAGAACGTACAATCCAGATCTTGGAGGATATGCTGCGATCATGTATGTTAGACTTTGGAGGGTCTTGGGAAGATCATTTGTATTTGGTGGAGTTCTCATACAACAACAGTTATCAGGCAAGCATCAAGATGGCACCTTTCGAGGTGTTATACGGTAAGAAGTGTAGATCGCCGATATGCTGGAGTGACGTTGGAGAGCGTCAAATATTGGGTCCAGAGTTGGTAATGCAAACAGTGGAGAAGGTAAAACAAATTCAGAATCATCTTCGTGCAGCTCAGGACAGACAGAAGCATTGGGCTAATACACACTGACATCCCCTGGAGTTCAAGGAAGGAGAACATGTATTCTTGAGGATTTTACCTACTCGAGGTACCATTCGCTTTGGGAGCAGAGGCAAGTTGAGTCCAAGGTACATTGGGCCCTTTGATATTCTGGAGCGCATTGGTGAGGTGGCCTATCGTCTTGCATTACCTCCATCTTTATAGGGAGTGCATGATGTATTCCATGTCTCACAGCTAAGAAGGTACGTGACTGACCCAAGTCACATAGTTGATCATTCTGAGATCGCAGTAGGCCCAAGCCTGAGATATGAAGAACAACCAGTGGGTATACTCGGCACCAGTAAGAAGACATTGCGAGGACAGATAATTAAACTGGTTCGGGTGGCTTGGAAGCAACACTCTCCAGGTGAATCTACCTGGGAGCGGGAGGATATCATGCGCCAGCGATATCCCCATTTATTCGAGGATGCAGGTATATCCTAAGTAATTTTTGTAAATCCCATAGTTCTGTTCTTTAGTAGCTTAATCTTTAATTGCGAGGACGCAATTTTCTTAAGGGGGTAGATTGTAATCACCTGAAAATTTTAGAATTTTAAAATTAATTTTCTGAATTTAATTAGCATTTTTCTGTAATTTTTAAACAAATAAACTAAGGCAATCTGATTTAAAATAAATTTTTAAAGATACTAAATAATATTAAAATATGATGAAAATTATATTTTCTAGTATAAAATTAAAAACCGGACATAGGGTATTTTTTCGAAAATTTATTGGACCCCGGAAGGATTTTTAAAGCCTTAAAAACTATTGATTTATTTAAAACAATTATTTAAACCCAATAAAAACCTGGTTTTCCTAAACCCAATTTTTTAAACCGAACCGAACCGAACCGGACCGGCCGGTATGCCCGAACCGGCCCAAACCCTTAACGGGTCGGATCCAGGTCAGACCCAACCCGCCAGTACCCGACCCGACCCGGTTGAAATCCCTAACCCCCCTAATTCTAATCGACACCCGACCCTTTGCCTGCCGGCGGCCGTTTCCGCCTCCGTGGCCGCCGACGGACCCCCTGTTCGCCTTCCCCGACCTGCCACCGCTTCCCCTTCCCATTTCGGCCAAACCCCCGGTCGTCTCTCTTCCCTAACTCTCTATATATACCCCAGCCTCCTGCCGGAAAACCCCCTTCCAAACCTCTCTTCTCCGGCCACACCCTCCGTCCCAGTCAGCTCCAGCCGCCCAACTCCAGCAGGATCCGGTGCCGCCTCCGCCGTACCTCCAGAACCCCGACGCCCCGTGTCCAGCACCCCGGCCGACTCCTCAAACAATAGAACCCGCTGCCGGCCCCTTCCCTGTCCCCGACGACTCCGGCTGGCACCGACAGCTCCGACGCCGACTCGGCCCGCACCCCAGACCAACTCCGATAAACCCTCGGCTGTCCAGCAAGCCTCCGACGACTCGGACATGACACAGAACCGTGCCCTAGCCAGGACACGGCCGGACACGTCCAGGACGCAGAATACACGACTAGGATACGTATGAATTAGATTTTTGAGCCCTGTTCAGGTACTCGTAACTTTCTCCTCGCAGCTCCGATTCCTATTCCGTCAGTTGTATCGCATAGCCTGCATGACCCCCTCGGTGCCCGTAAAACCCGCTCGGTGCATCGCGTCCTATGGTGATCGCGAACCGCGATCCAAAAACAGGAAAACCAACACCCTGTTTTACCCCGGAACTGAGTACGCCCCGCCAAACGGGACGACTTGGTCACGTGCGGTCTTCACCGATACGTGGGCTTCGTTAATACGGACGTGCGGGATTTCGCAGAAGCTGATTCGGATGTGCGTGCACACCGAAATCAGTATGTATCCGCAGACAACGCCCCGTATCCGACTTTTATGTATGTTATTATAACTTAGTGTACACACGTCGGATCGAGACAAAACTTATGCCATCAGACTCGTAGCAATACACTAGTCCTGTGAGCCAAGTTTGGTTCGATTCTGAGAACGTTGACAAAATCGCGTATCGTGGGCCCCACAGGCTCCACTTGACGGGCGATTTTGAGAACGGCTCATCGGAATCCAATTTTGGAAGTTTCGTTGGGTTCGTATCATCGTTCCTAACTTGTTGACACTAAGTTGGACGAATTTGGAGACCTTTGACCCTGACCCGGTTTTCGGTGCAAAGCGGCCCATATATGGACCACGCTTTGTCCAGGAAATGTCGTTTTGCCCTTGTGTCCAAATTGGACTTAAAGACAGGCATTTCTAGCTAATTCATATTTTCTGAGACTGTTGGTAATGTTCATTTCAGCTTTTGGAGGAGTATTTACGGAACCCACGGATACAGGGACCGCTACTGGTATTCCAACCCCAGGCAAGTGTACCTTGCCAAATTATGTAGTATTGTTATTTATTTCCTTGCTTATTTACATTATTGAACATGCTTAAAACTAGGACCGTATGACTTACTTAGCGTCCGATTATAGTCGGGTGCCAACCCCGTACGCGAAGTTGGGTACGTCATTTAGAGATGGACATGCGTGACCCTTTACATTCTCGTACTTGTTTAATCAAGTACATTATAACCCAGGACACTTGACACCATACATATGACATAATCTTCTTAAGATATTCAAGGTGATTCTGTGTAGGATACAGGATGGACATAGATATTATATTCTTAGATTATGACTTGTTGCATTAGCTATGATCTCACGTGACATGGACATGAGACGTTATGGACATGAGACGTGTGGTTACATTGGGTGGGGAGAGACACACAGGCTACAGGCTGTTCTATATATATCTACTACTATTGTGAGGTTGTAGACTCTCGAGCAGAGATAGACCCATTACTTGTTATTACTGCTAACGGCTCCCCGACACAGAGCTTGTAGCGGTCTCAGCCTGAGTACTAGTGATGCTCTCAGTTGTATTTTCACATAGATGGTTATGTAGTTACCCTTCTTATTTCATTTACTATTTCACTGCATTTATTTTGGCTTGTATTATTTGTACCTTGCTATGTCCCCTGAGGACCTGGATCCGGATGATGTCCCCAGGTTTAGCAGAAGAGCATTATCCCGAGGTTTACGGGATAGGAGCTGAAGCTGTACCAGAAGCTGTTGCTGAAGCTGAACCAAACTTAGAAGCAGAGGTGATGGCTGAAGACTTTTCTTGAGTTTATGTTATATGTACTCATCAGACAGTTTATTTTGGACTCCTTTGTTCTGGTCTGATGAACTAGTGTTTTTAGACTTTTATCGGGTTGTTCCCCAAAATACTTTGCTGAGACGGGACATTGATGTACTTTCCTTATTTGCTGTTGTTCTCATTATTTTGTGTATGGATGAGATTAGTTTTGACTTGTTGTTGTAGACCTATATTACAGCTTAAGTATGTCCCGATGGATCCATTAAATTGGGTTGTCCATCGGTGTGTATTGTTGGCCATTGCCACGTGTCTAGTCCCTTGGTATTTTGGGACTGGGGCGTGACAAGTATAGCTGTGGAGATCTGATCTGCGGACGATCACTTTACTCCTTGGACCACACGACGACGAAGAAATACAAGGTTGCTATGAAGAACTTGAAGAGTTGAGCAATAAGAAATCTTTGGCAACAACGACACGTCAAGCTTCTATTTCTCTCATGTTCTTGAATTTTAAATAATTAAAAATTTTAGCCCCTTTCTTCCTCTATAATGTACATAATGATCCTATATTTATAGGATTTTAGAGCAGTTATGACAGTATGAGCGCACTTTAGACAATCCGTATTGTGCGCACACTTTTGGTGGACTAACACCCGACGTTCTTAATGAGTGAGTGCACAACTTGCTGCCTACTTGACACGTAGCTTCCTATACGAGAAAAGCATAGCTCGTGGGGAACAGTTGTTTGTACACATTTAACAAGAATTATGACATATAGTATATGTAATCATAACTCCTTACTGTCAATTATGATAGTAGATGTACTTTGGAAGTGGTATGGAGATTTGCGCACTTTTGGAATAGCTATACAAGTGTTCTTTTGAAGAAGTTAGCCAGCGACGCACTTTTAAAAAAGTTGGCACAGCGGCACACTTTTGATAAAGTTGACACAGCAACGCACTTTTATTAAAATTAACGACACACTTTTAATGAGGTTGCACTTTGATGAAGTTGGTACAGCGGCGCACTTCTGAAGAAATTGGCTCAACGGCGCACTTTTGATGAAGTTGGTACAGCGGCACACTTTTGATAAAATAATTGGCATAGCGGTGCACTTTTGAAGAAATTGACATAGCAGCACACTTTTGATAAGGTTGGCACATCGGTGCACTTCTGATGAAGTTGGCACAGCGACGCACTTCTGATAAAGTTGTCACAGCGGACGGGTCCCTAAAAGACTACCTGGGTCTGTGTGACAAAAATCTTTTCCAATAAATGAATTAATCTTTTCGGTTTTTGTAACTGTCAGTTGTCAGTCTGTTACATTAAATGCTGAAAGAGGAACATGGCCATTGTGCGCCAATCTTCATAGCGTTAAGATAGCGTGTCACATTAAGAAAGTGTACCATAGTGCTATAACTAAGAAAGTGCACCTTTTTCTGCTGGGCTCTTTGTAGAGGGTGCACCATCTGTGTAGGTGCACATTTTTATGCTTCTACAAGACCCCTTTCAAAGTTTTAAACTTGAACAAGTTTGGAATACTTTGAACTAGTAGCATAAAAAGTAGTTGAGATTTGATGTGCGTATTTCGGGTGGACTTATTACCCATGGCATACAGGTAACAAGTTAGAGTGAACTAACACTTATCAGAGGTAATATGGACTGATAGGTTAGAACAAATCATCTTGAAGAATTTTCTAGACTTGATATACATGGTGTACTTATGCAAAGTATGTGTAAGAAGTATGAATATGAAATGAAACAGTAGACAAGATGTATGTTCATAGGTAATATGCATATGCCTGACTTCTTTATGAGGGACCTAGTGGAAATATCTGCTTAGAGGTGATATGGACATGACCGAATAACTCTATGGAGATATTTTTTTGTGGACTACCCATGGTATACTTATGCAAAGTACGGGTAACAAGTTTGAAGGTGAAATACTATCAGAGGTAATATGGACATGATATGTTGCATATTTGCGAGGAAAATAATACAGAGGTAAGGAGGACATGATCATTTTCTTTAGCGGATTAACTATACTAGAAAAATGGAAGAAAGGATAGTTTAGAGGTAATATGGACATGAACCATCATTTTCTCTGTTTGTAAGAAGAAGGAGAAGTAGAATATCTCTAATCCAACTGGAAAGTCAGAAATAAGACATCCTTAGGATAACTGGGCTCTAAGAATCTATTTGTTTTTGTAAAAAAATATTTTGGCTGATCTCAACGAGAACGTTTCGTTGAATCTGAGAACTTGTCTGTTGGGGGACTTATTATGGATATATTACTTGTTGCGTATCAAAGACTCTTGAATACAAGTAATTATTTGAAATAATGCATTCATGTCTTGGCTGTATTTTTATAATGTTGGGGAATAAGAATGTAAATAATGTACATCTTAAACACTCAGCTGGGGATAAAGGAGAATAAATGTAAACATTGTACGCTTATAATATCCTGCTGGGGATTGGAAAACACAGTACTTCAGGAGGAATATACCATTGACATCATCGACCAGTCTCCGTTAGGCTTTGCTAGCCTGAATTATGGTTTAGAGATAGCACCTCTGGAACTTCCTGCACTGGAAAGTCACCAAATTAGAATGACATCACATTGGCGGTAACTGGCTTGCCATCATTGTGAAGGGTGATAGCTTCAGTATTATTCAGTCGCTTGATGCATTTTTTTAATACGTTATAATCTCGTATAGCATGATTTATGTATCGGTGGTACATGTAGTACTTTGGATCATCAATTTTGTTTACATCTTCATGATGTATAATGTCCGACAATTTGATCTTGTCATCCTTCACTAATGCATTCAAGATGTTGACAACATCATCGTCGTCAAAGGAATAAGTTTCCTTTTGCCAGAGCTGTAGCTTGGGTGTTGAAGAACCCTTAGAGACAATGATAGCAAGAGCTTCCTTTACTTTGTCAATGTGATTGTCATCGCTGTTGAGTATGAAATGGCACTTTCCTTTATCTTATGTATTTGGCATTTATAATCCCAAATTATGTGCCACCTTCATGTTACCTTCAGCGGCTTTGGCTCCTATAATGTATATCGTCCAGTCATGAAATTGGGTTGGACCCATCCAGATCCCTACTATAGGTAAGTATCGAAAAATACAGAGTCTGGAATACCGGGGGGAGGGGGCAACTTCATAGTTGCTTGCCTGAAACGCTCTATGAATTTACGAGCGGATTCCTTTTCTTTTTGCTTGATGTCGATGAGCGACGACATAGTCATGTCCATGCCTCCCTCGTAGAATAGTGAAAGAAAAATATACTTCATATCATCAAATGAGGATATGCAGTTATCAGGTAAAATATGATACCAATCGTAGGCTATGTCGACCAAGCATCCCACGAACAATCTGGTAAGGAGAGCATATTCTTTCTGCAGTTGAGCCTTCATCATATTAAAATAATTAATATATTGGCTCGGTGTTGTCCTTCCTTCAAATAAGACTATTGATTGGGGTTTATATTTAAGAGGGAATGGAACATTATCCCAATGAGGAGGATAAGGTTGTTTTACCCCCAGCTTGTGGAGTTGGTCTTTGTTCTTAAAAATATTGACTTGTGCACGCAACTACCAGATAGCTTCGAGAGGATCTTCTGATCGAAGTGGTACAGCTGACTGATAAGATTATGGTTAAACATGTATTATCATCGGTGGAGGCCCACTCCCAATATTGAGAGGAATAAGAGTTGGTGTTGCTGACTCTTGGTTTATGATTGCTTCTGGAATTATGTTATCCTGCAGAGGTATTATTCCAGGAGTAGGCTATGAAGGTATGAATGAGGCCACTTGGATACTCGTGTAGTAGAATATTGGGCTATCATCATTTGATGCATATTTTGCATCATAGTATGCATGTCCCTGAGAGCGGCCTTTAATGAGTTGAGACATTATTCGGTGGCTTCTGATGGAGAAGTATCTTATTCGTCACTGATGCTTAGATGATAACATCTCTGTGTACAACAGAGAGATTGGTAGAAAGAAATGTGTAAATGGAGTCTACGCTGTTAGTTTCAGAATCAGGGGGATTGCTACCCCCAGCCTCAGATTCTAAGGAATGGTGATCCCCACGAAGAACGAGCTCTCATCTTCGAGAATGGATATTTTGGTATACTCCTTCAAAGGAGTTGACAAGTTGGTTAAATTTTCTCTGGCTAGGTGTTCTTGAAGAACTTTGTCTTGATTGTCTCCCGCCACGGGAAAGATGTGAATCCATGTACGTTGTAGTAAAGAGCGGTTCATCATCATCATATTTCTTGTTGTCAACTTGTTTTGCATGTCGAGGTTTGGAAGACATAATATAGGTCAACCAGTCAAATATAGACCTTTTGCTGATGCACAATAATATTTGATTATAACTCCATAAAAATTGTAAAGATGTTCATTAGAAAATACCGTTGTAAAGTTAGAAGGATCTCTCTCTTTACGCTTTTGTACAATAAGCTCACGTAAATCGAAAAAGAAAAGAAAAGAGAAGGAAGATGGCAGACTCTTCCTCTTTATATGAGATATATTGAATCTTTTATGCTTTTTTTGGTCCCCTATGTGTAGAGTGAAGTGCTAGCTTGATTAGCGAATGATTCGTCACCTCACGTACAATCAGCATATTGTGAAGAGGTTGACCCTACTTGGCGCACTTTCTGCAGTGTAGGCGGAGTTGGCACAGTCGTCAACACTGTTGATTTTGCACGAAGGTATTGGCGTGGTGCACCAATAGTAGGCTTATGATGAGTGGTTCATGACTTTTTCTCCAGTGTGCGTGTAATCATGATGTTAGAAGAATGATTCTTCCTGACTAACTTTTGTCTCTCTTTGAAGAGTACGTCTGTAGAGAGATTGGTTTGGAGAACAGTGTCCATGACTTGCTTGTCCCGCATATTATAACGAACATGTGCAGGTTCAGAAGCTTGGGTATGGATCACCCTTTTCTTGATATTGTACGAATTGCACAATTTATATCCTTTGTTTAATAGAAAGGATTCAGAACTTGGGTGTGGATCACCCTTTGCTTGATATTGTGCTAGTTGCGCGATTTGTATCCCTTGTTTAACGCAAATGACTTATCCACCAAATCATCGACCTGGGTTTGGTTGACATAATTGACTAGGTAGTTCTAGTTAATCATAATACTTTTTTCCTTGTTGGCAGCAACTTTGGGATATGTATGACGAGGCTTGGGTACCCATAATTTGAGAGGTTCTCCTTGACTTGAGTGAGGATGATTGGTTAGCACTACCCCCAGAATAGAGTATTTTTTTGTATGCTTGTTGGTTGAACTTCACGACCAAGGTCTTCAGCATCAAACTGACTGATGCAGCATCAAGTTGAGCTATCACCTTCTCGTCAGAGGAGAAGAACGTCCCCAGCAGAGTCCCCATCTTGTTTGCGAAGAAAAGTTTAAACGAAACTTTTGTATTACAAAATTTTAAAGAAGAAAGAAGAGTACAAGAGATCCTAAACAGGATTCTAAGTATAATTAATTCTGGAAAAGTATAGTTGTAGAGATCTAATCTGTGGTTGATCACTTTACTCCTTGGACCATACGACGATGAAAAAATGCATGGATGCTGTGAACAACTTGAAGAGTTTAGCAATAAGAAAGATTTGACAACAATGACACGACAAGCTTCCATTTCTCTCCTTCAGTTCCTGAATTTCAAAGACTTAAAAATTCCAGCAATTTTCTGCCTCTGTAACGTACACAATAATCCTATATTTATAGAATTTTAGAGCAGTTATGAAAGTGTATGCGCACATTGGACAAACCTCACTGTGCGTGCACTTTTGTTGGAATAATTGGCACAATGGCTCACTTTTGATAAGGTTGGCATCTTGACGCACTTCTGATGAAGTTGGCAAAATAGACGAGTCGATAAACGACAACCTGGGTCTGCGTGTGGAAGATCTTCTGCAATAAATAAATTAATCTTTTTGATTTCTGCAACTGTCAGCTGTCAGTCTGTTGCATTAAATATTGAGAGCAGGACAGGGTCATTGTGCGTTAATCTTCGTAGCGTTAAGATAGCATGCCATATTAAGAAAGTACGTCATAGTAGAGAATGCGATATCCGTGTAGGCACACATTTTTATGCTTCTACAATCTTGTTACGTCCCTCTGAGGCAAACATTAAATGTTGACAACTATAAAAATACACCTTTCTTCTTTTGGGCTCTTTGTAGAGAATACTACATCTGTGTAGGCACACATTTTTATGCTTCTACAATCTTGTTACGTCCCTCTGAGGTCCTAATTCCTTTCCAGGTTATTTGTTGAGATGCTTTTCGTAGGAGTATTGGGACTAGTTATTCTTATTCAGGTATACTTAGAAGTTACCTTCTTATTATTCCTTTGTAGTTTATTTCTTATTTTAGATAGTTCATAGTTAATATTTTGGATGTATATAGATATTTTATATGTATAGTTGTTATGACCTGGACAGCGTATACGTACTTAAGCTGGACTTGAATTTTTTTGGTGCATAACTGGCAATTGTCATGTGGCCTGGCCTAACACTTTTTTGGGACTGGGCATGATATCTAGAAATTTGAGCTTGTTGCTCTTCATCAGCACGTTAAAGATGTCGATGACGTCATCAGCGTCAAAGGAGAATTTCTACTTAGGTTTCGAATCTTCCGAAGGCTTTTGCTTCGACTGGGAGTCACCTTTGGGTATATTGATGGCAAGGGCCTCCTTTCCTTTACCGTTGTGGTTGTCGTTATTATTTTGGAAACTCTTGCCCCTATTATCATAGCTGGGTAACTTGAACCCAGGTATCTTTAGATCAACGACCAATTTTTTAACTGCATCAACACTACCGATAAAGGCGGACCATTGGTCGTATTTAGCTGATCTCAACTAGAACTTCACTTAGGGAAGCATATTGTACTTGCAAGTGTCCATGAGTACGGAGTTTGGAACAAATGGAGAAATCTTCAAAGTGATCCATCTGAAGTGTTCGATGTAGTCGTACACAGGGTCTCTCTCACTCCTTTTTCCAGGTCGCCATGAGATTTGACATCGTCACCACCATCCCTTCTTCGTAGAATATGGCGAGGAACATCCTCTCCAAGTCTTTGAAGGTTCTGATGCAGTCATTGGGTTGTCTAAAAAACTATTTGAAGGCCACCCCCTGCAGGGGGCCAATGAATAGCTTTGTAAGTAGAGTGTCATCCTTTTGCAAATGCACTATTTGAGAGTCAAAATGCTTCATGTGTTGGTGGAGCAATTTTAGTCCGTCAAAAGGGAGCAATGATTGTGGCTTGTACTTTAGTGGACATAAAACATTATCCCACTCAGAAGGATAAGGCTGTGATATCCTTAGTTTTTGGAGCTCATTTCGATTGTTTATTGCATCGAAGCGAGCACGCAAGTCTTGAATATCTTATTGTGTATCAGCTACTTGCGAAGAAATAGTCAATTTTAGAGTAGTTGGTAAAGTTCTCTGTGTCACTGGTAAGGGAGTGTTACCAAAGTTGGAGGAGTAGGAGAAATATAGTTCTTGTTGTTTGTTGGATCTGGATTTGTCTGACCCTGTTGTGGCTGTAGTGTTGGAATCAGGGCTGCTCGTATTTCTAGCAGACTTTGCCGCATTGTTTGCATGGATGTGTTCATGTCCTAAACTATTATTTCTAGCATATTGAGGCATTAGTCGTTGTTGTTGTCTTCCTCATTGTTGTTACCCAGCATATATACCGGCAGTATATACGGACTAGAAGATAGGACAGTGCAGCTAGAGCCTACAATGTCAATTTATGAGTCTTGAGGCACATGGTCCTCAAGAAAAGTTGTCAATATTATATCATCTTCGAAATTGGGGGAATTACTACCCCCAGCTTCTGACGCTGTACTGGTTGCTAAGGTTTGTAGAAGATCACTTTCTACTGGCATATCATCTTGTAGAGTATGTCTTTCAACCTCTCCATTACTTCCTCGAGATTCACTGTCTTCACAAAACATCGGAGTAGTATGAGTTACAAGAGGACTGCTTCCCCATGTCTATAATGCTACACCGGGTTCTGGAGGAACACTACCCCCTGCTTGAGGTCCAGGTTCTTCAGATGAAGGCCTTGATCTCTGACGAGTATGCTAAAATATGCCTTCGATAGGAACATCCACTTGGCAGTTCCAGGGCATCCTTGCTCTTTGTGATGGTAGAGCTGGTATTGTAAAATTTGGCTGGCTTCTTGGTACACTGACCGGAGCAGGTGGATTGGATGGACCCACCTTTGGATTCTTCTTCTTTTTAGTAGGTTTATTAGAAGGAGATCTTCGAGCTGAGTAGCATGAAGTGAAGGACAACTCCTCTTCATCATCTCTTGATATTTGTTTCCCAAAATACTATCGATTTGGTGCAGCAGGGCGCAACCGTTGAAACACAGACTACCTAGCTGGAGCATCTGCTACTTTGGCACAGTTATAGTTAATGATTATGTTAGCAGAGTGATGCCCTTAAAATACTCCTCATGTGTAGAAGTAATCATTCTCGTCTCGCATTTGTGATATAATATGTCACGCAAGTCAGTTAAGGGAATTTTTGCCATCAAACACATTTCATACGCATGGACAGAGTCCTGACATGGGTTTATGTGTAAGGCAGGTGCTCTTAGACCCATTCCATGCACATGGCCAAGCCCGACGCATGGTTTGAGAGACTTTTGAAATAAATTTATTTCATGTGCATGGCCAAGTCCTATACATAGATTTATTACTGGAATGCCATGAGTGGTATATGAAGGCTGAGCGCATGAACTGCTCAGTTTGTAGAGCTTACCATATAAACACGCATGAGTTGGCCTAGTCTTCTATGACTTAGCATGCTGCAGCGCATAGTACAAAGCATCTAATTCTGTGCCCACTCACGAACCGTTGTGCATAATGTTCGATGCGACATACATTCTGTTAAAAATAGAATTCTCTTTTGAGATCTAGGGCTCGCTTCATGGTCGTTGGCGCATATAGGATCCTTGCCCTTGTTATGCATAGTATGGGAATCAATACTGTGCTTTCCATTATTGTTCTTCTTCTGCGCACTTTGCTGAGTACGCATTGGTTCAGTTGAGGACTTAACACTCAAGCCTTTGGCATCGTAGTACTTTCCTTTGCCAAGGCTTGAGTGTTGAGCACTCTTCTTCTTCTTTGCGTGCATGAAACACGGCTGTGGAGTTGGTGGGCTCGCATAGCCCTGAGGTGCTTGGCCAACAGCATCAGAACTTTTGTTAAGCTTCTATGCTAATTGGAGCTTCTTCTGAAGAGTACGTACATGCCACTTTGGTGCATGCTCTTTTCCTTAGCTATGCACGACTGAAGGGGAAGATGCTGGTTGCTCACTATTTTTTGGTTCTATAGCTGACAAAATCTTCTTTGCGGCCATATCCTCTATGACGTTGGCAGGGTATACGGCACAAGGCTTTGGGAGCAAAGTCTCGCGAGACTTCTTCAACTTTGCAGTTCGTGGCAAGAGAGTTGA
This sequence comes from Iris macrosiphon, assembly GCA_036927795.1. Taxonomy (NCBI): domain Eukaryota; kingdom Viridiplantae; phylum Streptophyta; class Magnoliopsida; order Asparagales; family Iridaceae; genus Iris; species Iris macrosiphon. The sequence continues at coordinate 78,098,120 of JAYESA010000014.1, forward strand.
GCTATCCACTGAAAGCATTACTTTGAAATCTTGTTGGTCGAATTGGACAACCAACATCTTTACAATGTCAGATTGTGCCACAACCTTCTCGTCGGTAGAGAAGGTAGTCTTCAGTAGAGTTATCATTTTTATAGCCATTATAAAATAAAGTTTACTACTTTATATATTGTAAATTACAAAATAATAGTACAAAGAACTTTTTACTAAAATCCTAAGTACAAAAGAAAGATTATAGGGAGTGTGTCGATGGAGATTAAGTCATGTACGACTTCTTTACTCCGTTGACTATCCTAAGAAAAAAATGGAAATAATTTGCTAACTCTCGACTCACTGCAAGAAGGGCAGCAAGTATGCTCAAAATTACTCAGCTTTCTTCCTCTTTTAGGAAGCAAATATCCTAGATATTTATAGACATTCTTACTGTAATGACTATATGTGCATGAATTCAAAAAATTACTATTTTTTGCTCCTGACGCATAAGATTTTGCCTACCGTATAACATTCTGCATTAACTGCAGGGCATAAAACGGATCTGAATGTATACGCATAACTCGGTCAACTTGACATGTGGCATGCGTTACAATGATTCAAAATCAATATTTAATATGTCTGTTGTCATTTCTAACGTATGTGCCATTAATGCATTTAATGTGCATAGTCTCTTCATCTTCATAACTGTCACTGCCAGCTGTATAAAAAAAAGTGGTTTGTCGTATGAAGTGGTTTGTCGCATAAGAATTTGAAGAGAAAGAAAATTGTATGCACTTTCTGGCTGAGGCATATAGATGCTTGTCTCATAATGCCACGTGACAAGCTCTGTCGTATACAGACAAATATAATTATTATGTGACGTAACTATCATCTACACAGTTTACGAGGTGACACAACTCTTAATGTTGTGTCAGATTTGAGCTATATGGTTGGGACATATGCATCTATGTCCTTTGTCACCCTCATATTTTCATCCAAGGGTAATTTGGTAATTGTCAATGGGTATATTTATTTTCAGATTTATTTATAATTAATAATTGTACATGGCTTAATTTAATTATTTATTGTATTATTTAATTGTTACTAGTTGTGGAATTATTTTGGACTTGTGTAGTGGACCTAACCATTTATTTAGAGAGCATGAACAAATATTTGGACTAGCCTAAGTTGAGCCAATGAATTAGACCCATGGATTAGGAGATTTAATTAATTAGTGAAACCATTAGTTTTGAACCTTCCCTCCCTAATTATTTATTTATGAGAGGCCCCAAGGGGTATTTGGGATATTACACATTGCTTGGAGATGGGTTTATGACCATCCATAATTAGGAGGAGAGAGAGTGCTCTCATTTTATTTCTTCCCCAAAATTTCTAGATCTACATTTCCCTCTTCCTTTTTTCCTCCATTCCCTTATCATTTCTCCACCAAATCTTCACCAAACTCATTTTAAATTTACCATTGAAGCCTCTACATCAAAGATCTACAAGCAAGGAGCAAGGAGCAAGAAGAAGGAGGCCAAGATCTACAAGGAAGGGAGCTACTTGGCATTTGGGGATTTTTCATTGGGAATCCATCTCCCAATAGGTACAAATCAGTTTCTCTCCTTCTAATAGACTATAGATCTAAGATTTTTACCATGAGAAACTAACCCACATGCATAGGTTACCCATAGGTTTTGGTTTGGAGTCATTTGGAGACCTACGGTGGAAGTTATGTCCATTTTGGTGCCAATTTTGGGGGAATTCCAAAATTGGCACATGTAGTGCTTGTCAATAGATCTAATAGATCTATTTGACACTTGATTGTTTATTTGTAGCTTGTGTCGTGTCCACAATTAGATACGTGTGGGCCGAATCTCGTCAATTTGACGAAACGGTCGATTTTGGGGGTTTTCCTCCGACACGGGGCCTTATACATATCGCATTGAGACACGGACACGTAGACACTCTAATTACTTTATATGTTATTTAGAATTTATGTATTGGATGTGTTCGTGTCATCCGGGATACGTTTGGTTGTGTGTTAGAGGCCGTATCGCAAGCGTATCATAGAAAAGTGTGATACGGGTGCGATGCGCCCCATGTGTTTGATTTTTGTCCTTCTTATTATACGTACGTGTGTAAATATATATTTGTAAGCTATTGATATATTATATAGTATATATATTAGTGTATTTTGAGTTATGTATATATGTGTATCTACTAGTGTGTATTATATGTATCATAGATAAGCATATCTATATGTATATATATATTCATAGTTATGAGTTTATATATAGTTATGCATATGTTAGTTTATATCTATATATTTATTTTATATGTGTGGATAAGTATATACTTTATAACTAGTGATTTGTATGTATTGGTATATATATGTATATATAGTGTTATGCTTATAGAATGATATGTATAGAGGAATATATATTTATGTATGTGGGTAGCTATTTTATGTGTATGCTTATATACTTAGATGTGTAAGTGTCTGTGTTTTATGTATGGGAGTGATCGGGCACGGTCTTCTTGCACCAACAGCACTGTACTGTGTGCAGTGAAGAGCAAGGCGATATCTAGATCAAGCAGTATTGAAATTCTGCAGGATTGAATGTGCTAACTGCAGTATCTCAGTATTTCTGTACTAAACACTGTTCAGTATCAGGGCTTGAAGGTAAGGCACTGATGCAGTTCATTTTCCTATTTAGGATAGTGAGCAGTTGTTTCAGCTGATAGCTGCTGGGTTTAGTAGCCAGTTGCAGGGGACCCCGAGAACAAGGGGGGACACACAGTGTATCAGCCAATTTCTTCAGTCTCCTTTTCACACAGAAAACTCGGGAAGGGGTAGACTAGCCACTGTGCAGTGAAGTGAGGGCAATGGCAGATTTCATATGCAGATACCCGAGCGCAGTACCATTGAGTGATTGCAATTTCAGGTATCAGTCCAGCCAAGATTAGTTGGGTTGTTGTTTTTGGTTTGAGTAGTGTTATTAGTTTCAGTCTATTAGTGTGAGTGGTTAGCTAGTGTGAGTGGTTTCAGTCTATTAGTGTGAGTGGTTAGTTAGCTGTGTATGCCTATCCTATATCTGTTAGTTACCCATTTAGAAAGTGCATTAAGTAGATGACTGTATATATATATCCTTTACAGTATTGTTAGATAGTTTATCTATATGTATAGATAGCTAATAGGAAGTGGTTATTATTAGTCAGAAATGACTAATATATATACAGTGGCTGTTAGTGGGTTAGAATTTGTAGTGGCAGTGGGACTTGGACAGTTTCAGGGAATTGAGGGTTTCACTGTGCTACAGTATTGCACAGCAGATCGTGTATCTCTGTGTGCAGTTGCACATAGATGGGGGAGTATAATCTTTAGCAGGTAAAGGAGAGCAGTGTCCTGTTCAATAGCACAATGACCCGTTCACAGTGCATATTCAGCAGTGTACCTGCACTAGGTTTTGAGCATAGTTAGTATGTTTATATTTCAGTGAACATTCAGTTTTCAGTATTCAGCTTTTGTAGTTTAGTTGAGTTGGGTAATGTGTTGGTTTTGTTAGAGTATCAGTTAGTTGGTTAACTATGCATATTTATATATCTAGGTAAGTAAGCTATTGTTAAGTTAGATAGACATTGTATTCTAGTAGATAGTGTTCATAAATAAGATGTAGTATGGTGTAGTGGCATAGTTAGTATTAGTAGTTATGCTCGTGATGGGTTGCCTTGAGATACCAACGTATCACCAAGGTATCCTAATCCTATTGGTTTTATCTAGTATTAAATGATTGACTTGAATATATAACTAAAACCCTATTTTTTTTCATGTTAGAAACTTGCGTATCTGGAGATGCGACTCTTTGAGTGCTTTATTTATTCTTAGTTTAACTAGTATAACATAGCTTCACAGCGTATCGACTTAGTGACTTAGCACTTGGCACTTGCAACATAGATCTCATCGATTTGACTTAGAAATGGCGCATAGACCTAGAATTGTATCGATTTCACTTATTTCCATCTCAGAACCTTGTATTGATGCAACATACCATATATAGGTTATGAGACACCGGCTTAGGCATCGAGAGACACACCTTGCTCAGGACGTCAGGCGAGTACATTTCTCTGATTGTTTTTAATTCATAATATTGTATATATGCATGTTCTAAAATTGTATACATTGATCCCGATACAGTGATTTCATGAACTGGTACTATATGGATCCTGTTATGAGATTTTATCCCCTACCGTGTTCAGCGGGTACTCGTGTACATTGTATCTTATCGTGTATACTGGGTATTGATGTTACTTCGTGTTCACACACTGCTCGTATTCAGTGTGCTTATTCGTGTACACCCACCGCTCGTGTTCGGTGGTTATGATATTCGTGTACACCCACTGCTCGTGACAGTGGTTATATTTTCGTGTTCGTAGCGTGTCGTAATTGGATCCATCGGTATTAGTTGGGGGTGGGAGAGTAGGAGTTGATTATGTCATCAAGGCCATTGTTACAAATCGTGTACATTCTGATTACATACTTCACTTGTAATTCGTCTTACCTGATCATGTTCACCCAATCCAATCACATAATAAACTCGTATTCTAAAGCACATTAGATAGTTTAGATTGCAGTTTACTTTATCATATTGTGATATTCATATTGTTGATCTATATATTCTCGTACATTACCTGTATATATCTTTTTCATCATTCATATGTTTAGTGATCTTGTATTTCATTTCTATATCTGTTTATATGCTCGATTATGCTATTGAAACTGCTTTCAGAGGAATGTACTTCGTTCCAATCCTGACTGGATATATTTTTTCAGATGACTGGCTTCTAGAGCAGTGTCCCACCTACTACGGGCCGCAGGACGGCGTACCTATAGAGGACACTCTTATTGACCAGGGAGACTTAGTAGCAGAGCCCGAGGAGGTTTAGACTATTTTGTATCTGAGTTTGTATTAGACTTTTTGCTTTGTGGATTCACATCTTATATATTATTCAGATTATGGATTTGTACCTTATTTTCTTCCCTCGTTATTTCCATTCGTGCATGCTTCTTCCTTAGTTTGTTTTGTGACTAAGATTAGTTATTCATGTGAGATGCCATATTGCTTACTTCTTTGGAGTTGAGATGGTTGACAGGTACTATATATATTGTGGAGATATTAGATAGTTAGAAATGACCCAGACAACGTTCTATCATCGATTCTGTAGTGTAGGCTGGCGTAACCACGTACTCGTGCCCGAATATCCGGGTGCGGGTCGTGACACATTTTTAGTGGTGGCCCATGCAGGTCTAGATAGATATCGTAGTTGTGCTCGACTAGAGTACGGCTACGAGCCTGCCTTAGGAAACAGCATTTAGGCTGAAAGAGTTTACTCAATCACATCTAGGAAAAATTTGAATATCTGTTTTTGCAAATCCTTATCTATTAAATATTGTATTTTATTTTGAATAAAGTTATGTCCTTCCTTGATGATATCGCATTATATTCAAATATTGATTCCTTATTTTCAATCTGTCTCCAGGATGCCTCCGAAGATCCGATTCTATCGCTCGGGAGCAGCACCAGCTTCCTCAGCTGCTTCCTAGCCTGCTGCGGAGAGGGTAGCACCTACTGCGGGTTCTTCCCCAGTTGAGAGGGTCGCCTCACCGGTTCAGGTGGGGGTCTCAGTAGCTATTTTCGGGGGTGCTCCTCCCCCAGTTCAGAGGGTGGCTCCAGTAGCTCCAGTTGTTTCAGAGGGTCTTCCACCTCCACCACTAGTGTTTGATCAGACACAGATGTTCGCATTTCTCCAGCAGATAATGGAGGCACAGTAGCGACAGTCAGAGGTCCTGCGACAGAGCGTGGAGAACGCTCACCAGATTGCACTCACAGCAGTGGAGAGAGCTACTACCACTCAGCCACCGGCGACACCAGCTCAGTTTATTGCGCATCAGCCGAGGCCGGGTACCATCATCGACTTCAAGAGGATAGGTCCGAAGGACTTCAGAGGCACCGAGGGAATTATATATGCGGACGAGTGGATCGAGGACATAGAGCGGAACCTGCGGCTGGCGCAGATTCCAGAGATGCTACAGATTGAGGTTGCGGGTTGTATGATGTTTGATATTGCCCTGACATAGTTTCGGACCTACCCGAGGATTATAGCACCAGGACTCTCTTGGGAAGCCTTTAAAGAGCTTTTTAAGGAGAAGTTCTTCCCTGACGTGGCTCTTACTTCTTTGGAGATTCAGTTCCACTATCTTCTACAGGGAGGCATGTCAGTGGATGAGTATGCGGCGGAGTATTGTCGGCTAGGACGCTTCGTGGAGGGTCAGAACCCTAGAAGAAAGGCAAGGAAGTTCAGGAAGGGCCTGAACCGGGAAGTCAAACCCCACACCAACGGAGGTCCTACCGCCACCTTCGAGGAGATACTCAGGCAGGCACAGAGAACAGAGGATGACTTAGAGCTTGGCTCTAAGAGACAGAGGGACACAGGAGGATCCGGTAGCTACACAGGTCCCGTGAAGAGGCCTCAATTCTAGCAGCAGAACCAGAGGCCTTACCAGCACCAGAGGCAGCAACACCATGGGCCAGTTAGAGCGCCGGCTCAACAGATGCATCAGATCCAGAGGACAGCAGCTCCATGTACTTTCTGTAAGAAGCAAGGACACGGATGGGACGCATGCAGGATGAGGCTAGGCCAGTGCTTATTTTATGGATCGGGAGATCATCAGCTGCGGGCTTGTCCCAAAGTCCAGGCTCGTCCAGCTCAGGGTGGAGGACAGGCACAGAGGGCGCCCGTTCGACCACCAGCGGGCCAACAGAGAGGACCTCTTCCACCGCAGCAGCAGCAGTTTGCCCAGCATTAGTAGAACAGAGGAGCGCATCGACAGGGGCGAGCTTTTGCCCTGACTGTCGAGGAGGAGGAGCCGATTGGCGATGTCATTTCAGGTTCCGTTTATCTTGATTCTTTTTCAACTCATGTTTTGTTCGATTCTGGTGCTTCTCATAGCTTTGTATCTGTATCTTTTGCCTTGAGGCATCGCCTTAAGTCTGAACCGTTGGCGAGGACTTGCAAGATCATGACCGGTGGTGGTATCATCCTGGTCAGTGATGTTTGTAGGAACTAGAGAGTTTATTTGGGAGGCCGTGAGCTGAGTGTATGTTTGCTGGTAATACCACTTCCGAGTTACGATATAGTGCTCGGGATGGATTGGTTGAGTAGACATCATGCTAGTATCGATTGTCATGGAGGCAGAGTTGTATTTCAGACGCCAGGAGAGCCAGAGTTCGAGTTCGTCCGAGGAGTAGAGCAGAGCGACGGCAATTTCTGTGGAGCTTTAGTCGAGGAGCAGGAGCAGGCGCCGCCACATCCGTTGATTGTGGAATTCTTGGATGTCTTTCCAGAGGAGTTGCCGGGGTTGCCGCGTGACAGAGATGTGGAATTCTCTATAGATTTAGTGCCAGACGCAGAGCCAATCTCTCAGCACGTCTATAGAGTAAACAACAGCGAACTGACAGAGTTAAAGAAGCAGGTGGAGGAGTTGCAAGACAAAGGATTTATCCGTTCCAGTTCATCACCATGGGGTGCTCCAGTACTCTTTGTACCCAAGAAGGATGGGTCGGTACATATGTGTATCGACTACAGGGCACTTAATAACCTCACTATCAAGAACAAATACCCGTTGCCGCGGATAGATGACTTGTTTGACCAGTTGAGCGGAGCGAAGGTATTCTCCAAGATAGACTTGAGGTCAGGGTACCACCAGGTGAAAGTGAAGAGGGAAGACATCCCAAAGACAGCTTTCAGGACTCGTTATGGGCAGTTCGAGTTCTTGGTGATGCCGTTTGGGTTGACCAATGCCCCGGCAGTGTTCATGAACCTGATAACAAGGTGTTTCGTCAGTACCTGGACCAGTTTGTTGTAGTCTTCATAGATGATATTCTGATATACTCGAAGACCCCGAAGGAGCATGAGCAGCACTTGAGGATTGTACTGGAGACCCTCAGGAAAGAGAAGTTGTATGGCAAGTTGTCGAAGTGTGAATTCTTCTTTGATAAGGTTGAATTTCTTGGGCATGTCATTACAGGAGATGGAGTCTCGGTGGACCCGAAGAAGATCTCAGCAGTTGAATCATGGTCTACCCCGAGTTCAGTAGCAGAGATTAGGAGCTTCCTTGGATTAGCAGGCTACTACCGGAAGTTTGTTCAAAAATTTTCCAGACTAGCAGAGCCGATGACCAGACTGACCAGGAAGGACGTAGAATTCGTCTGGACTGAGGATTGCCAGTCAGTATTTGAGGAGCTGAAGAGGAGATTGACTACAGCTCCCATCTTAACACTACCCTCAGGAGCAGGAGGATTTTCTATTTACAGTGATACATCAGGGAAGGGTTTGGGTTGTGTGTTACAGCAGCACAGGAAGGTGATTGCCTATGCTTCCAGGCAATTGTGCCCACATGAGAAGAACTACCCTACCCATGATTTGGAGCTTGCAACGATTATCTTTGTTCTCAAATTGTGGAATCACTATCTATATGGAGAGAGAGTAGAGATCTTCACAGACCATAAGAGCTTAAAGTATGTGTTCACACAGAAAGAGCTCAACATGAGGCAGCGACGATGGTTGGAGCTGATGAAAGACTTCGACATATCCTTGCAGTACCATCTAGGGAAGGCCAACGTAGTTGCGGATGCCTTGAGCAGGTATTCCGTGGCTATGTGCTTGACTAGCGACAGATATTTATTGGCCGATCTCGACAGTTTGGGCATTGAGGCATTGATTCCGGGAGTCGCAGCTCAGATGTGGGGACTTCATGTTCAGTCGGAGCTGATGGACCGAGTCAGAGCCAGACAGTATGAGGATGAGTCTCTGAGAAGCATCAGAGCACAGGTTCAGGTCAGGCTAGCAGAGGACTTTATCATCGCAGATGACTGATCATTGCGATACGGTACCAGATTGTGTGTACCGACAGGAGCCTTGCGCGAGGAGATTATGCAGGAGGCGCATCGTTCCCAATACTCTATGCATCCCGGTGCTAACAAGAAGTATAGAGATATGAGAGAGCATATATGGTGGTATGGTATAAAGCGTGAGGTGGCGAGCTTCGTGTCCAGATGCTTAGTTTGCCAGCAGGTCAAGGCGGAGAGACAGAGACCAGGAGGTTTGCTTCAGCCTTTGCCCTTTTCGAAATGGAAATGGGAACATGTTACCATGGATTTTGTATCGGGGCTTCCGCGTTCTCCAGGAGGCAAGGATGCAATTTGGGTCATCATGGACAGGTTGACCAAATCAGCCCACTTTCTGCCATTTAAAGTGGGTACATCTACGGAGAGACTTACGGAGATGTATGTGCGCCAGATTATCAGATTGCACGGTATTCCAGTGAGCATTATCTCGGATCGGGATAATAGCTTCACGTCCCATTTCTGGAGGAGTTTATAGGCTAGCTTGGGCACTCAGCTCAAGTTCAGTACCGCTTATCACCCTCAGACGGACGGACAGTCGGAGAGGACTATTCAGACTCTCGAGGACATGCTACGCACCTGTGTTTTAGATCTTGGGGGTTCTTGGGAAGATCACCTTCACTTGGTAGAGTTTTCATACAACAACAGCTACCAAGCCAGCATTGAGATGTCACTATTCGAGGCATTGTATGGACGGAGGTGTCGTACTCTGTTGTCCTGGGATAATGTTAGTGACAGAGCTTTATTGGGACCAGTGATGGTAGTGGATGCAGCGGAGAAGGTGAAGCTTATCCGGGACAGACTTCGAGTGGCGCAAGACAGGCAGCGGCATTGGGCCGATAGCCACCGGAGACCTTTAGAGTTTGAGGTATAGTTTTAGTTTTGTCTTGCTTGTGGTTGTTTGTTGCTTGTTTTAGTGCTAAGGTTTTTTTTCGTACTAGGTTGGTGGTCTGGTTTTCCTGAGGATTTCTCTGACACGTGGCACGATTCATTTCGGTGGAGGCGGCAAGCTTAGTCCGCGATTCATCGGTCCTTTCAGTATCCTCGAAAGGGTCGGTGCAGTCACTTACAGACTAGACTTACCACCTGCACTGGAGGGAGTGCACAACGTGTTTTACGTGTTGCAGTTGAGACGGTACGTGGCAGATCCCAGTCATGTGTTGGATCACTCGGAGATAGAGGTGGGCCCTACTCTCAGCTATCCAGAGCAGCCAGTGGAGATTCTGGATCGGAGAGAGAAGGTGCTGAGGAACTAGACGATTCCTTTGGTGCGCGTCGCGTGCAGGCATCACTCGCCAGGAGAGAGTACCTGGGAGCGAGAGACCGAGATGCGCGAGCGATATCCATATCTGTTCGAGCCGTGAGGTATAACTCTTTCTTGCATTGTATTGTTTGCTTTTGGTAGATAGTTTCTTCCTTAATTTCGAGGACAAAATTTTTCTAAGGTGGGTAGGTTTGTCACCCTCACATTTTTATCCAAGGGTAATTTGGTAATTGTCAATGGGTATATTTATTTTCAGATTTATTTATAATTAATAATTGTACATGGCTTGATTTAATTATTTATTGTATTATTTAATTGTTACTAGTTGTGGAATTATTTTGGACTTGTGTTGTGGACCTAACCATTTATTTAGAGAGCATGAACAAATATTTGGACTAGTCTAAGTTGAGCCCATGAATTAGGCCCATGGATTAGGAGATTTAATTAATTAGTGAAACCATTAGTTTAGAACCTTTCCTCCCTAATTATTTTTTCATAAGAGGCCCCAAGGGATATTTGGGACATTATACATTGCTTGGAGAGGGATTTATGACCAGCCATAATTAGGAGGAGAGAGAGTGCTCTCATTTTATTTCTTTCCCAAAATTTCTAGATCTACATTTCTCTCTTCCTTTTTTCCTCCATTCCCTCATCATTTCTCCACCAAATCTTCACCAAACTTATTTTAAATTTACCATTGAAGCCTCTACATCAAAGATCTACAAGCAAGGAGCAAGGAGCAAGGAGGAGGAGGCCAAGATCTATAAGGAAGGGAGCTACTTGGCATTTGGGGACTTTTCATTGGGAATACATCTTCCAATAGGTACAAATCAGTTTCCCCTCTTCTAATAGACTATAGATCTGAGATTTTTACCATGAGAAACCAACCCACATGCATAGGTTACCCATAGGTTTTGGTTTGGAGTCATTTGGAGACCTACGGTGGAAGTTACGTCCATTTTGGTGCCAATTTTGGGGGAATTCCAAAATTGGCACATGTAGTACTTGTCAATGGATCTAATAGATCTATTTGACACTTGATTGTTTATTTGTAGCTTGTGTTGTGTCCATAATTGGATAAGTGTGGGCCGAATCTCGTCAATTTGACGAAACGGTCGATTTTGGGGGTTTTCCTCCGACACGGGGCCTTATACATATCGCATTGAGACACGAACACATAGACACTCTAATTACTTTATGTGTTGTTCATAATTTATGTATTGGATGTGTTCGTGTCCTCCGAGATACGTTAGGTTGTGTGTTGAAGGCCGTATGGCAAGCGTATCATAGAAAAGTGTGATACGGGTGCGATGTGCCCCATGTGTTTGATTTTTGTCCTTCTCATTATACGTACATGTGTAAATGTATATTTGTAAGCTATTGATATATTATATAGTATATATATTAGTGTATTTTGAGTTATGTATATATGTGTATCTACTAGTGTGTATTATATGTATCATAGATAAGCATATCTATATGTATATATATATTCATAGTTATGAGTTTATATATAGTTATGCATATGTTAGTTTATATCTATATATTTATTTCATATGTGTGGATAAGTATATACTTTATAACTAGTGATTTGTATGTATTGGTATATATATGTATATATAGTGTTATGCTTATAGAATGATATGTATAGAGGAATATATATTTATGTATGTGGGTAGCTATTTTATGTGTATGCTTATATACTTAGATGTGTAAGTATCTATGTTTTGTGTGTGGGAGTGATCGGGCACGGTCTTCTTGCACCAGCAGCACTGTACTGTGTGCAGTGAAGAGCAAAAGGAAATCTAGATCAAGCAATATTGAAATTCTGCAGGATTGAATATGCTAACTTCAGTGTCTCAGTATTTCTGTACTAAACACTGTTCAGTATCAGGGCTTGAAGGTAAGGCACTAATACAATTCGTTTTACTGTTTAGGATAGTGAGCGGTTGTTTCAGCTGATAGCTGCTGGGTTTACTAGCCAGTTGCAGGGGACCCCGAGAGCAAGGGGGACACACAGTGTATCAGCCAATTTCTTCAGTCTCCTTTTCATACAGAAAACTCGGGAAGGGGTAGACTAGCCACTGTTCAGTGAAGTGAGGGCAATGGCAGATTTCATGTGCAGATACCCGAGCACAGTACCATTGAGTGATTGCAATTCAGTCTATTAGTGTGAGTGGTTAGCTAGTGTGAGTGGTTAGCTAGTGTATCAGTCCAGCCAAGATTAGTTGGGTTGTTGTTTTTGGTTTGAGTAGTGTTATTAGTTTCAGTCTATTAGTGTGAGTGGTTAGCTAGTGTGAGTGGTTTCAGTCTATTAGTGTGAGTGGTTAGTTAGCTGTGTATGCCTATCCTATATCTGTTAGTTACCCATTTAGAAAGTGCATTAAGTAGATGACTGTATATATATATCATTTACAGTATTGTTAGATAGTTTATCTATATGTATAGATAGCTAATAGGAAGTGGTTATTATTAGTCAGAAATGATACTAATATATATACAGTGGCTGTTAGTGGGTTAGAATTTGTAGTGGCAGTGGGACTTGGACAGTTTCAGGGAATTGAGGGTTTCACTGTGCTACAGTATGGCACAGCAGATCGTGTATCTCTGTGTGCAGTTGCACATAAATGGGGGAGTATAATCTTTAGCAGGTAAAGGAGAGCAGTGTCCTGTTCAATAGCACAATGACCCGTTCACAGTGCATATTCAGCAGTGTACCTGCACTAGGTTTTGAGCATAGTTAGTATGTTTTTATTTCAGTGAACATTCAGTTTTCAGTATTCAGCTTTTGTAGTTTAGTTGAGTTGGGTAATATGTTGGTTTTATTAGAGTATCAGTTTGTTGGTTAACTATGGATATTTATATATCTAGGTAAGTAAGCTATTGTTAAGTTAGATAGACATTGTATTCTAGTAGATAGTGTTCTTAAATAAGATGTAGTATAGTGTAGTGGCATAGTTAGTATTAGTAGTTATGCTCGTGATGGGTTGCCTTGAGATACCAACGTATCACCAAGGTATCCTAATCCTATTGGTTTTATCTAGTATTAAATGATTGACTTGAATATATAACTAAAACCCTATTTTTTTATGTTAGAAACTTGCGTATCTGGAGATGCGACTCTTTGAGTGCTTTATTTATTCTTAGTTTAACTAGTATAACATAGCTTCATAGCGTATCGACTTAGTGACTTAGCACTTGGCACTTGCAACATAGATCTCATCGGTTTGACTTAGAAATGGCGCATCGACCTAGAATTGTATCGATTTCACTTATTTCCATCTCAGAACCTTATATTGATACAACATACCATATATAGGTTATGAGATACCGGCTTGGGCATCGAGAGATACCCCTTGCTCAGGACATCAGACGAGTACATTTCTCTGATTGTTTTTAATTCATAATATTGTATATATGCATATTCTAGAATTGTATACATTGATCCCGACACAGTGATTTCACGGACTGGTACTATATGGATCCCGTCATGAGATGTTATCCCCTACCGTGTTCAGCGGGTACTCGTGTACATTGTATCTTATCGTGTATACTGGGTATTGATGTTACTTCGTGTTCACACATTGCTCGTGTTCAGTGTGCTTATTCGTGTACACCCACCGCTCGTGTTCGGTGGTTATGATATTCGTGTACACCCACTGCTCGTGACAGTGGTTATATTTTCGTGTTCGTAGCGTGTCGTGATTGGATCCATCGGTATTCGTTGGGGGTGGGAGAGTAGGAGTTGATTATGTGATCAAAGCCATTATTACAAATTGTGTACATTCTAATTACATACTTCACTTGTAATTCGTCTTACCTGATCATGTTCACCCAACCCGATCACATAATGAACTCGTATTCTAAGACACATTAGATAGTTTAGATTGCAGTTTACTTCATCATATTGTGATATTCATATTGTTGATCTTTTTATTCTCGTACATTACCTGTATATATCTTGTTCATCATTCATATGTTTAGTGATCTTGTATTTCATTTCTATATATGTTTATATGCTCGATTATGCTATTGAAACTGCTTTCAGAGGTATGTACTTTGTTCCAATCCTAACTGGATATATTTTTCCAGATGACTAGCTTCTAGAGCAGTGTCCCACCTACTGCGGGCCGCAGGACGGCGTACCTATAGAGGACACTCTTATTGACCAGGGAGACTTAGTAGCAGAGCCCAAGGAGGTTTAGACTATTTTGTATCTGAGTTTGTATTAGACGTTTTTCTTTGTGGATTCACATCTTGTATATTATTCAGATTGTGGATTTGTACCTTATTTTCTTCCCTTGTTATTTCTATTCGTGCATTCTTCTTCCTTAGTTTGTTTTATGATTGAGATTAGTTATTCATGTGATATGCCATATTGCTTACTTCTTTGGAGTTGAGATGGTTGACAGGTACTATATATTGTGGAGATGTTAGATAGTTAGAAATGACCCAGAAAGTGTTCTACCACCGATTCTGCGGTGTAGGCTGGCATAACCACGTACTCGTGCCCGAATATCCGGGTGCGGGTCGTGACATCCTTTGCTGCATAGCTAGTGTTTTATTTCATGTTTTACTGCCTTTGTCGTATAGTCTTCATGCACATAAGAATCAGTGTCTTCTTCATATAACTTTCAGAGTTCACTGTCTCTGCCGTATAGTGATTCTAGTCCATAGTGCATAGGCTTCTTTAGAAAACCAAAGTCCATTATCTTAGACCTGAGCATGCATAGCATCTGTACGCATTATACTGACTTCACTAAATCAACCTGATGGATGAGTGGTTTTGGTGCATAGCTATTAGGCGCATGGACTAAAAAATTATATGCTTCTATACGACCCCATTCAAAGTTTTTAAAACTTGTACAAGTTTGAAATACTTTGAAAGCAACATTGATGGAAATTTTAACTCGGCATATAGAAGATTTGTTGCATGTTGTTGAATTACTCAATGCATATGATATGAGTGCATAGCTCTAGACAGACAGGCTGTCAAATCTTTCTCGATATTCAAACCGATAAAATCTCTTCAAAATCTTGAAGTACGTCGTCGCATGGCACGAGAATTGAGGCATCTAATTAGCCTTTTGATTGTCATATATTACGTATTTTGAAGCATTAGCAGAAGTGTGGTCATCACAATTACGCATGATCATAGTCATAAGTGCGCATATGATCAGTCGTAGATGGCGCATAGGTTTGGCCTATAAATAGGGCTGCTGAAGAGAGAGAAAACTTTACTTTCTTTCAAGTTTTTCAAACTCTTTTGAATTTTCAGCTTCTTCTTCTTCTTACTCTTTCGAAATGTCTCCGAAATCCTCCTCCATTATAGAGAAGGTCACACCCAGCTGGCACTTCAACTCCGCTATCGTAGTGGCATTCCGACCCATTAATAGGATATTATCCACATAGAGCAAAAGTATGATAAAATTATCATCCACAAATTATTTTACGAATATACAGTGATCCGATATCGTCCGTACATAACCATGCTATCATGACCCACACCCGGATATTCGAACACGAGTACGTGGTAACGCCCAGCATACGCTACAGAATCGGCGGTAGAACATTGTCTGGGTCATTTCTAACTATCTAATATCTTAACAATATAATATGGTACTTGTCAATCATCTCAACTCCGAACGGAGGAGCAATATGGTATCTAACAAGTATAAATAATCTCAATCACAAAACAAATTAAGAAAGATAATGCACGAATGGAATAGTGAAGAAAATAATAAGATACAATCCACAATCTGAAATAATAATACAAACTGTGAATCTCCACAAAATAATAGTCTAATACATGCAAACACAAATAACTAGACCTCTTCGGGCTCTACAACTAAGTACCACTGGTCTACAAGAGTATCCTCTAAAGGTATGTCGTCCTACGGTCGGTAGAATGTGGGACACTGCTCTATAAGCCAGTCATCTGAAAAAAATATCCAGTCAAGATTGGAGCAAAGTACATACCATTGAAAGCAGTTTCAATAACATAATCGAGCATGTAAAATAGATAATAGAAATAAAATACAAGATCACTAAACATATGAATGAATGAACAATAGGTCTACAGGTAATGTATGATAATATGGATCAATAATATGAATATCAGTAATATGATGAAATAACTACAATCTAACTAATGTGCCTCAGGATACAAGTTCATTATATGACCGGGTTGGGTGAACATGATCAGCTAAGACGATTACAAGTGAGGTATGTAACCAGAATATACACAATGTAACAATGGAGATTTGATCACATAATTAACTCCTACTCTCCCATCCCAACTAATACCAATGGATCTAATCATGACATGCTACGAACATAAAATATAACCACTGAACACGAGCATTGGGTGTACACAAATAAGCACACTGAATACGAGCAGTGTATGAATAGGAAATGTACATCAATATCCAATATACGCGATAAAATACATGTACACGAGTACTCGCTGAACATGGTAGGGGATAACATCTCCTGACGGGATCCATATCGTACAAGTCCGTGAAATCACTGTGTCAGAGTCAAATATACAATTCTAGAATATACATATATACACTATTATAAATTAAAAACTATCAGAGAAATGTACTCGCCTGAAGTCCTGAGCAAGGTGTGTCTCTCGATGCCCAAGCTGGTGTCATACATACATATATATGGTATGTTGCATCAATACAAGGTTCAAGAATAAAAATTAGTTAAGTTGATACAATTCTAAGTCAATCAACCATTTCTAGGTGAAACCATTTAAATCTAGGTTGCAAGAGTCTAAAACTACGACACTAAGTCGATGCACTATGAAACTAAGCTATACAAGCTAATCTAAGATACAACGAAATATTCAAAAAGCCGTATCCTAAGATACACAAGTTTCCATATATAAAAATAGTATTTTAGATATATATACAAGTCAATAATTATAATACTATAACAAAACAATGAAATTTGGATACCTTGGCCTTGCACCAATGCATATCACACTTATCTCGATACCCAAACTCAATACCTTGGGTATCGACCCAATACCTTGGTATTACCTTGGTATCCCGAGGCAATCCAAAACCTCTACATAACAACTAAAACAAAAATATAAATACCTCAAATACTAACTATATAATATTGATAAACTACTAACATATATATACCAATAGTATACATAACTAACTACTTAACTATTATATGCTAACTATAACCATATGTACTTACTAGCATACAATACTACACTA
This sequence comes from Iris macrosiphon, assembly GCA_036927795.1. NCBI lineage: Eukaryota > Viridiplantae > Streptophyta > Magnoliopsida > Asparagales > Iridaceae > Iris > Iris macrosiphon. Next base: position 78,115,561 of record JAYESA010000014.1, read on the forward strand.
CATATATACATAAAGCATATAGTTAAACTATATACTAAGCATAGCTATTAATCTACTATTAACTACCTAGACTAATAGTTATATATACTAATCTAACTTATTCAATATCTTATACACATAGATAAATATATAACTAATTATTTACTAACGTTCTAACCAATGTAACTAACAACTAATCTACTAACCATAACCTAAATACCTGAATACTAAACTACCCATTAGCTATCTACCCATTAAACTAAATACCTCACTAAACTAACTAAATCTGAAACTAAACCTAAAACTAAACTTCACTGATACCGTACGATACGGTGTTGTGCACTGATTCTTGCCTGAAGGTTACTGCCTCGAGGTTGTTGATACCTTGCTCTTCCTCTACTGAAAAATGAACTGTATGCCTCCTTGTGTGCACTACATAGTTTCAAGATATTTGTTGATACTTGAACTGAGCCTGTCAGATACTGTGCTCTGGGTGGATTTCAACTGTTATCTTCAGTGACCCGAACTCCTTGCTGCCACTGCACATCTTAGTGCACGAGCTGCCGAACTGTGCTGTTGGCTGAAACCAACTGCAAGTAGCTCGATGCCTCTGTTGTGCATTCTCCCTGTTGAATGCACTAGCTTTGCTCGAGACTGCAGTGAAGACTCCCTGCTGCAGAATTATTGCTCAGTGTACAAATTCACACTGTCAGTACTGAGTTAACATGTTGTATACTGCACAGCTGCAGGTATCCAACTATGCATACTCCATGTTGCTCTTGCAGCATGTACTGGCTGTGCATTGCTGCACAGCAACTGTGCATGCTGACTGCTCGATGCCTAGTGCATGAGCTCCCCCTTTTCCACTGCCAACCCTCTCACTCACTGACACACACCCACAGCCACACAAATACTCCTACACATACAACATCAATCCCTCTATGAATATAAACTACTATATATATATATATATATATATATATATATATATATATATATATATATATAAGCATATATATACATTATTAATATATCTATATGTATCACCCTACATATAGATATATTAATAGTGTATATATATGCTTATGTGTGTGTGTGTGTGTGTATATATATATATATATATATATATATATATATATATATATATATATATATATATATATATATATATATATATATATACACACACTCATACATAATCACAAATACACACGTACATATATACATGTAAACATTAATACACACACACACACACACACACACACACACACACACACACACACACACATATATATATATATATATATATATATATATATATATATATATATATATATATATATATATATATATATATATATATATATATATATATATAACTATATACACTATTATATACACACAAATACACTTAATTATATACACACTCATATACATATATATATTATATAAAATATCATATAGATATATATATACACATGTACATATAGAATTAAGAGCAAAACACCAAACACGTAGAGTGCACCGCACCCGTATCACACTAACTCTATGATACGCTTTCAATACGGCTCCAGCACACAACCAAATATATCCCAGAGGACACGAGCAAGTCTAATATACTAAATATGAGTAATACATATAGTAATTAGATCAACAATGTGTCTGTGTCATAATATGATATGCACAAGTCCCCGTGTCAGATAAAACCCCCCAAAATTAACCCGTTTTGTCAAATTGACGAGAAACGGCCTACACGTACCCAATTGTGGATACGACACTAGTTATAAACAAGCAATCATATGTTATATTGATCTATTTGACCAAATAATAAATACGACATGTGCCAATCTCGTAATTTTTTCAAAATTGATACCAAAATTCACATAACTTCTACCGTAGGTCTCCGATGAACCTAAAACTAATTCCTATGGGTAGCCTATGCATGTGGGTTGGTTTTTCATTGTTAAATATCAGATTTAGAGTCTACTAGAAGAGAAAAAATAAAATATACCTATTGGGAGATGGATTTCCAATAAAAAGTCCCCAAATGGAAAGTAGCTCATCTTCTTGTAGATCTTGGCCTCTTTCTTATTGTTCCTTGCTTCCTTCTTATAGATCCTTAATGTAGAAGCCTCTAATAAAGAATAGGAAAGGAATTTGTGAAGTAATTTGGTGGAGAAATGATGAGGGAATGAAGAAAATTGGAAGAGGGAAAAATTAGATCTAATAGAATTAGAAAATAAAATAAGGGAGACACTCTCTCTCCTCCTCTAATATGGCCAGCCACTACCCCATCTCCAAGCAAGTATAAAATATCCTAATTATCCCTTGGGGCCTCTCATGAAAAAATTAATTAGGGAGGAAAGGTTATAGTCTAATGGTTTCACTAATTAATACAACCTCATAATCCATGGGACTAATTCATGGGCTTAATCTAAACTCATCTAAATGTTGGTTCATTCATCTAATTAAATAGTTTAGGTCCACTACACAAGTCTAAAATAAATATACAACTATCAATCAATAAATAATTTAATAAATAAATAATCATGCATGTACAATATTTAAATATAAATAATCTTAAAATTAAAATACCCATATCAATTACTAAACTACCCTCAAATAAAAAAATGAGGGTAACAAACCTACCAACCTTAGAAAATTTTGTCCTTGAAATTAAGGAAGAAACTAACTACCAAAAGCAAATAATACAATGCAAGAAAGAATTATACCTCATGGCTAGAACAAATATGGATATCGCTCACGCATCTCGGCCTTTCGCTCCCAGGTACTCTATCCTGGCGAGTAATCCTCCATACGATGAGCACCAAAGGAATCGTCTGGTTCCTCAGCACCTTCTCTCTCTGATCTAGAATCTCCACTGGCTGCTCTGGATAGCTAAGAGTAGGGTCCACCTCTATCTTCGAGTAATCCAACACATGATTGGGATCTGCCATATACCATCTCAGCTGCGATACGTGAAACATGTTGTGCACTCCCTCCAATACTGATGGTAAGTCTAGTCTGTATACAACTGCACTGACCCTCTCAAGAATACTGAAAGGTACGATAAATTATGGACTAAGCTTTCCGCCTCCACCGAAATGAACAATGCCACGTGTTGGAGAAATCCTCAAAAAAACTAGACCGCCAACCTAGCATGAAACACAACCTCAGCACTATAATAAAACAAACAATCAAACACAAGCAAAACTAAACAAAAATCTATACTTCAAACTCCAAAGGTCTCTGGTGGCTATCGGCCCAATACTATTGCCTGTCCTGTGCCACTCGAAGTCTGTCCCTGATAGCTTCACCTTCTCGGTTGTATCCACTACCATCTCTGGCCCCAATAAAGCTCTCTCATCAGCATTATCCCAAGATAACGGAGTACGGCATCTCCGTCTATATAACTCCTCGAATGGTGATATCTCAATATTGGCATGGTAGATATTATTGTATGAAAACTCTATCAAATAAAGGTGATCCTCCCAACAACCTCCAAGATCCAAAACATAGGTGCGTAGCATGTCCTCGAGAGTCTGAATAGTCCTTTCCGACTGTCCGTTAGTCTGAGGGTGATATGCGGTACTGAACTTGAGCTGAGTGCCCAAGCTAGCCTGCAAACTCTTCCAGAAGTAGGACATAAAGTGACTATCCCGGTCTGAGACTATGCTCACTGGAACACCGTGCAATCTAATAATCTGGCATACATATATCTCTGCGAGCTTCTTCGTAGATGTACCCACTTTAAATGGCAAAAAGTGGGCTGATTTGGTCAACCTGTCCACGATGATCCAAATTACATATTTACCACCTGGAGAACGCGAAAGTCCTGAAACAAAATCTATGGTCACGTATTCCCATTTCCACTCCGAAATGGGTAAAGGCTAAAGTAATCCACCTGACCTCTGTGTCACGACCCGCACCCGGTGTAAGGGTACTAGTCGGAAACAACGCCCAACCTACGCCGCAGAATCGGCGGTAGAACGCTGTCTAGATAAACTATCTAACAATATAATGAACCACCAATAATGATAGTATACTCAATCACAGAACTAAGGTGGAAATGAGCACGAATCAGATAAAGAATAGAATAGTCACAATACAACTCATGAGTCTAAAATAATACATCAATGAGTCTGAAGAAAAATACAGAAATATGCTGGAGACAAATCCAGTACAAAAGAATACTATAAAACTATAAAGCTACAACTCCAGGGTCAACTGTCTCAGTTGGGATAAGTCCCTCTTGAGCCAGGGTCTCAGAATCTAAACCCACAACATCCTGGGGTCCATAATAGGTAGGGTACTCCTCAGTGTCATCTGGAAAAATATATCCAGTCAGGAAAGGAGCAGAGTACAACCCTAACAGCAGTTCTCAAATAATGATAAAAACTATGTAACAGTAAATAGTTGTGGATAAACAAGATGCATAAATAGATACAAGAATGTATAGACAATAAGGAAATACTGGAAAGAAATACAATAATGAACAATATGCTGATGGAACAAGAATACTAATGACTAAGTGTGTGAGTACTAGCTTAACATGTGATCGGCTTGGGCAAGATACAATGCGGCCTGGCTAATCATACGTGCGGTGCATGATCAACACTATTCGCTTACCAATACTTTATTCAATAGGGATTTGATCACATATCTATACTAATACTTCCCACCCCCAACTGGTATAATAGATCCAACCACGGTATGCTATGGCACTAGATTGATCCCCAAGAAGATAGCTAGTCTCCCCGAGAATCGGTGTCTGTACATGTACAAGATAACCAATGAAACAATACTTGCACCATATACACCATATACCAAGGAATAATATCTCATGACGAGATCCGGATATACCAATCCGTGTAACCATAGTGTCGAGAGAAATATGTAAATCTACACTAGATACAACGAACATAGAGGATATCATAAATGAGAAACTATCAGAGAATATACTCGCCTGAAGTCCAATGAACAGTCTCACAAATATCTGACTCGGTGCCTCGAAGACCTAGATATAGAATACCACATTAATACAAGGTCCCGAAAAGAGAACAAGTCAAACTAGGCAACTTCTAGGTCAATAAGTCAATTCTAAGGTAAAAGTCAACTATGGTCAACTCTAAAGTCCACTAAAGTCAAACATGGTCAAACCCAAAGTCAACCTCACAAGACATCTATAAAATAATATAGAGATAAACTACAATAATTTAGGAATCAAATTAGATTCAAAAAGAACTCACACAAAGTATACTAATAATATAATTAATATATACCCTAAAATAATATATATACAACCCAACATTTATATAAATAACATAATATATTATTACAATTATTATTCCTCACAAAACACATATATATATACATATATATATATACAATTATAATATATAATATATACATTAAATCTGTCAAAGCGTCATTGAAAAACAGTGAATAAAATAGGATTAAATCAAAACAGTTTAAATAGTGACAGTCGGGACTGTCACCGAAGGACTGTCACCGAAACCCAAATAATAAACTGCCACTGCTTTGGTTTTCGCTGACAGTTAAACTGTCGCGGAAAAGCGTCGCAGAAAAGCTGCTGTTTCCCGCTGCTGCAATTAATGACAGGTTTGTCATTAATTGTCCGAAGGCTACAGCAGCTGCTATTAGTCGGCTAATTAATGACAGTTTTTTACTGTCATTAATTCACTGTCACTAAAATAAGTTGTATATATATAATTATATATATAAAAACAGAATATATAAACAATATATATATATATATAAACAGAATATATAAAACAGTATATATATATATATATAAACCATTAATACAAAAATGTACATATATATATTAATATACACATAAACTTATACCTTCAAATATTTAACAAAGAACATATAATTTACATGGCTAGAAGCACACCTAAAATATTTACATTAATATCCAAATAATTACATAATAATTATAAATAATATAATTACACAATTAAACATACAAATATATTTTATAAAATATTTTATGTATAAATTATATTATTTAACAAGTAGTAACATATATATTTGCATGCAAGAAAGCTACATATTATATTGTACATTATATTAGCACACCCAAAATATAGATCTATGCTACAATAATTACTATAATAAATACACAAAATAAATATTTAATATCCATATATATATACTAATTATAAATGAAAAAATTGAACCACAATTAATTAGATCTATACAAAATACACACAATTGGAGAGTATCTCACCGTATCCCACTAGATCTAGGATACGCATGCGACACGAGTCCAACACAAAACTAAATGCACCCCGAAGGACACAAACAGATCACAAATAATATTTATGAACAAATCAAAGCGTCAAAAGTAGATCTATGTGTCCGTGTCAAAATACGACATGTTCAAAGCCCCGTGTCGGAGGAAAACCCCCAAATGACACGTATCACCAAATAGTTGGGATACGAACCACAAGTATCCCAATATGGACACGACACTAGCCTCAAACACAAATCTCATGTTCAATTGATCTATAGGATCAATTGACACACACAACAAAATATAAATTCGGAATTCCAACAAAATTGACACAAAAAGCACCATAACTTTCTCCATGGGTCTCCTATGAACACAAAACAAAGTCCTATGGGTACTACATACATATAGGTTGATTTTACATGATTAAATCTCAGATTTAGAAGCTATTTAAATGGGAAAATCTGAATTATACCTATTGGGAGATGGATTCCCAATGAAATCTCCAATTGAGATGAACTTGCTTCCAAATTGTAGATCCTTGCTCCTCTTTGTAGATCCTTACTTCCTTCTTCTAGATCCTTACTTCCTCCTTCTCTAATGGTGAATTAGGAAGAATTTGGAATGAATTTGGTAGGGAATTGGATTGGGAATGGAGGGAATTTGGTAGTGGGAGAATTCTAGATCTAGATTTGGAATGAGATGAGAGGAGAGAGAAATTTCCCCCCCTCTTTAATAGGCCAGCCATAGCCCCTCCCCCAAGCAATTGTAAAATGTCCAATGTACCCCTTGGGGCCTCTCATGAAGAAATAATTAAGGAAGGAAGCTTCTAGTCTAATCATTTAATTAATTTAATCCATCTCCTTAACTATGGGCTTTCTAAATGGGCCAAGTCTAACTAATTAATTCATGTTGGTCCATGGGTCCAAACTAAACTAGTTGGGTTCACTAAAATAAGTCTAAAATAATTAAATAATATCTAACAACAATTAAATAATACAACAAAAATTATTTACCATGCACAATATTTATTTAAATAGGAAATTACTAAAATACCCTTTTTTCTAAAATGTGGTAGTGACAAGTCTACCCTCCTTAAAATAATTTTGTTCTCGAAATTCAAAGACGAAAACTACCCCCAGAAAATCACAGAACAGAACTAAAGAATCACAACTAACTAATGAACAGAACATAACAATGAACAGAACATAACTAGAAATAACATACCTCAAGGTACAAACAAATATGGATAACGCTCTCGCATGTCATCCTCTCTCTCCCAGGTAGACTCCCCCGGAGAGTGATGCCTCCATGCGACGCGCACCAAAGGAATAGTCTGGTTCCTCAGCACCTTCTCTCTCCGATCCAGAATTCCAACTGGCTGCTCTGGATAGCTAAGAGTAGGGCCCACCTCTATCTCTGAGTGATCCAATACATGACTAGGATCTGCCACGTATCGTCTCAACTGTGACACATGAAACACGTTGTGCACTCCCTCCAATGCAGGTGGCAAGTCTAGTCTATAAGCAACTGCACCGACCCTCTCTAGAATAGTGAAAGGTCCAATGAATCGCGGACTAAGCTTTCCGCCTCCACCGAAGCGAATCGTGCCTCGGGTCGGAGAAATCCTCAGAAACACCAAACCACCCACCTAGAACAAAACACCACCTTAAGAACTTATCTATAACAAACAACCAAGAACAAGCACACAAAATAAAATCTAAACTATACCTCAAACTCCAAGGGTCTCCGATGGCTATCGGCCCAATGCCGTTGTCTGTCCTGTGCCACTCGAAGTCTGTCTCTGATCAACTGAACCTTCTCTGCTGCATCCATAACCATCTCTGGCCCAAGTAAAACTCTCTCTCCAACATCGTCCCAAGACAAAGGAGTACGACACCTCCGACCATATAGAGCTTCAAAAGGTGACATCTCTATACTGGCCTGGTAACTGTTGTTGTAAGCAAACTCTACCAAATGGAGATGGTCCTCCCAAGAACCCCCGAAATCTAGTACACAAGTGCGCAACATATCCTCGAGAGTCTGAATAGTCCTCTCTGACTGCCCATCTGTCTGGGGATGATATGCAGTACTGAACTTGAGCTGAGTGCCCAAACTCTCCTGCAAACTCCTCCAGAAATGAAAAGTGAAACGACTATCCCGATCTGAGACTATGCTGACGGGAACTCCATGTATCCTAACGATCTGCCTCACATACATCTCTGCCAGCTTCTCCGTAGACAAACCCACCTTGAAAGGCAAAAAGTGGGCCGACTTGGTCAATCTATCAACAATGACCCAAATCGCGTCTTTCCCTCCTGGAGATCGTGGTAGTCCGGACACAAAATCCATAGTAATATGTTCCCACTTCCACTCTGGAATGGGTAATGGCTGAAGTAAACCTCCTGGCCTCTGCCTCTCGGCTTTCACCTGCTGGCACACTAAGCATCTGGATACAAACTGTGCCACTTCCCTCTTCATGCCATACCACCACATACTCTCTCGCATATCCCGATACATCTTGTTAGCACCTGGATGTATGGAATACTGAGAGCGATGCGCTTCCTGCAATATCTCCTCTCGCAACTCCCCACTAGGCACACACAATCTAACTCCATGCCTCAAAGATCCATCCTCTGCAATAGTGAAATCATCCTCCAATCCTGCTCTCACCTGAGCTCTGATACTCCTCAAAGATATGTCATCATACTGTGCTGCCTTGATCCTGTCCATCAAATCTGAATGTATCTGCAATCCCCACATCTGCATAGCACACCCAGGAACAATCACCTCAATGCCCAAGCTCTCCAAGTCCTCCAACAGATATCGATCCTGCGTCAAGAACATAGCTACCGGATACCTGCTCAAAGCATCGGCAACTACATTGGCTTTCCCAGGATGATATTATAAAGAGATATCAAAATCCTTCATCAATTCCAACCACCGACGCTGCCTCATGTTCAACTCCTTATGCGTGAAAACGTACTTCAAGCTTTTGTGGTCTGTGAAGATCTCCACACGCTCTCCGTACAAATAATATTTCCACAACTTCAGGGCGAATATGACAGCTGCCAACTCCAAATCATGGGTAGGATAGTTCTTTTCATGAGGACGCAATTGCCTGGATGCATAGGCAATCACTTTCCCATGCTGCTGAAGAACACAACCTAAACCCTTTCCCGATGCATCACTATAAATAGTGAAACCTCCGGACCCTGATGGCAATGTCTAAATAGGAGCAGACGTCAACCTCTTCTTCAACTCCTCAAAAGCGGCCTGGCAATCTTCCGTCCAAACAAACTCCACATCCTTCCTTGTGAGTCTGGTCATCGGCTCGGCAATCCTCGAAAAATCTTGCACAAACTTTCTGTAGTAGCCTGCCAATCCCAAGAAACTCCTGATCTCTGCTACCGAACTCGGAGTCTTCCAAGTTTCCACTGCTGAAATCTTCTTCGGATCTACTGAAATACCATCACCAGTCACAACATGCCCCAAGAATTCCACCTTGTCCAAGAAAAACTCACATTTGGACAACTTTCCATACAGCTTCTCCTTCCTCAGCACATCCAACACACTCCTCAAATGCTCCTCATGCTCCTCCGGTGTCCTCGAGTATATGAGTATGTCGTCGATGAACACCACCACGAACTTGTCAAGGTACTGGTGGAACACCTTGTTCATCAAGTTCATAAATACCGCCGGTGCATTAGTCAAACCAAACGGCATCACCATAAACTTGAACTGACCATACCGAGTTCTAAAAGCAGTCTTCGGTATGTCCCCCGGCTTCACCTTCACCTGATGTTAGCCTGATCTCAAATCTATCTTAGAAAATACCTTCGCACCACTCAACTGATCAAACAGATCATCAATCCGTGTCAAAGGATACTTATTCTTGATAGTGAGATTATTCAAAGCCCTGTAATCAATGCACATACGCACCGATCCATCCTTCTTCGGTACAAACAATACCGGGGCTCCCCATGGTGAAGAACTCGATCTGATAAACCCCTTATCCTGCAATTCGTCCACCTGCTTCTTCAACTCGACCAGCTCGCTGTTGTTTACTCTATAGACATGCTGCGAAATCGGTTCTGCACCTGGCACCAAGTCTATAAAAAATTTAACATCTCGATCTGGCGGCAATCCTGGCAATTCTTCAGGAAACACATCCAAAAATTCTGCTATCAACGGATGTGGCAACTCCTTGTCTTCCACCATAGCTCCACAAATAATGCCTTCTTCCTGCTCCGCAGCTCCTCTAGCAAACTCGAACTCTAGCTCTCCTGGCGGACCAAACAAAACTCTACCTCCTCTACAATCTATGCTAGCACGGTGCCTACTCAACCAATCCATCCCGAGTATAATGTCGTAGCTCGGAAGTGGCATTACAAGTAGACACGCACTCAACTCCCGGCCTCCCAGAGTAACTCTCCGATCTTTGCAAATATCATTAACCAGGATAATGCCTCCCCCGGTCATGATCTTGCAAGTCCTAAGCAAAGACTCAGCTACCAAACCATGCTTTAGAGCAAAAGAAACAGATACAAAACTATGGGAAGCACCACTATCAAACAAAGCTAAAGCTGGAATGAAATTAAGAAGAATAGAACCTGCGATGACATCTCCTGTGGGTTTCTCCTCTTCGACTGTCATAGCAAACGTTCGTCTCTGCCGAGCACCTCCCTGCTGCTGATGTTGGACAAAACGTTGCTGCTGTGTCGGAAGCGGTCCCCTCGGTTGTGCTGCAGGTGGTCTCATCTGTGCCCTCGGAGCTGGAGCTGCTCCCTGAACTGCACGACGAGGACACTCCCTCAATTGATGCCCTTCAGTACCACAATACAAACAAACTCCTAGCCTCTTTCTGCAAACTTCCCAGATGTGGCCGGGCTTCTTGCAGAAGTTGTATAGAGCTTGCTGTAACTGCCTCTGCTGCTGAGGTGCCTGGTGAAAAGGCGCTCTAGCTGGAGTCTGGTTCTGCTGTGGCTGCTGGAAAGGTCTGGACTGGAAATGAGGACGTTTGGCAGATACTGCACTGCCGTTGGCCCCCAGAAAAGAATCACGGTCTCTCTTGGTCTTCAAACCCAGATCCCGCTCAACCTTGCGTGCCTCCGCAAGTATCTCCGAGTATGTCTCATAAAAAGACGGAATAAGAATCTTCACCTCCCAGTTTAGACCCTCTCGGAAACGAATAGCTCGAACCTCCGGCTCCCTCACCAGATACTCTGCAAATCGGCTCAGCCTACCGAACTCTGCAGCGTATTCCTCCACAGACATGCTTCCCTGAATGAGACTCTCAAATTGTCTCCCCAAGTCAAGCCTGTCTATCCGGGCAAAAAACTTCTTCTTGAAAAGGTCCCTGAATACCTCCCAAGATTGTCCTGCGTCAACTAGAACCGGCTCATTTCTGAACCAGGTACGAGCGACGTCGAACAGTTGAAGTCCTACCGCCTCAACCTTCAGATCTTCAGAAAGACGGGACACCCTCATAAGACGCTCAATGTCCTCGAGCCAATCATCAGCATAGACGATGCCCTCCGTCCCTTTGAAAACCCTAGGCTCCAGTTTCTTGAAGTCCTGAATGTTGCCTGGCCGAAGCTGAGCAACCTGAGGAACAACCTGCTGCTGGACCGGAACTCCTCTCTCAACTACAGCACGAGCAAGCTGATGAGCACTCTCGATGCCCTGCCGTAGAACGTCGGTCTGCCTCTGATGTGCCTCCGACTGAGCCCTCTGTGCCTCGAGCATCTCACGAAACAGAGTAAACATCTGTGATGCCTCTGCTGGCACAGGAGGTGGAGGTGGAAGCCCCTCAGATACAGCTGGCACAGTCCTCTGAGTGGGTGGTGGACCTTCGAAAGCAGCTGACACTCCAATCACCGGAGAAGTGACTGGTGCAGGCCCTCGGGATGTCGCAGACCTCTCAGAAACTGCTCTCCCTTGCTGTGATCTAGTCTTAGGCGGCATCCTGAGACAAAGCGAAAGAAAGAATCAATATGGCACAAGATATAAGATATTCAAGGAAAGGACAGTTTAAGAGATCAAGTATCAACGTCAAAGGAGAATAGTTGAATCAAAAGAATTTTCCTAGATGTGATTGAGTATCTCAGCCTATATCCTATATCCTATCGCAGGCTCGCAGTAGTACAACTAAGTTGTCGCACTACCACGACATCACATACTTGTGAAGCTAGACCTGCATGGGCCACCACCAAAAACGTGTCACGATCCGCACCCGGTGTAAGGGTACTAGTCGGAAACAACGCCCAGCCTACGCCGCAGAATCGGCGGTAGAACGCTGTCTAGATAAACTATCTAACAATATAATGAACCACCAATAATGATAGTATACTCAATCACAGAACTAAGGTGGAAATGAGCACGAATTAGATAAAGAATAGAATAGTCACAATATAACTCATGAGTCTAAAATAATACATCAATGAGTCTGAAGAAAAATACAGAAATATGCTGGAGACAAATCCAGTACAAAAGAATACTACAAAACTATAAAGCTACAACTCCAGGGTCAACTGTCTCAGTTGGGATAAGTCCCTCTTGAGCCAGGGTCTCAGAATCTAAACCCACAACATCCTGGGGTCCATAATAGGTAGGGTACTCCTCAGTGTCATCTGAAAAAATATATCCAGTCAGGAAAGGAGCAGAGTACAACCCTAACAACAGTTCTCAAATAATGATAAAAACTATGTAACAGTAAATAGTTGTGGATAAACAAGATGCATAAATAGATACAAGAATGTATAGACAATAAGGAAATACTGGAAAGAAATACAATAATGAACAATATGCTGATGGAACAAGAATACTAATGACTAAGTGTGTGAGTACTAGCTTAACATGTGATCGGCTTGGGCAAGATACAATGCGGCCTGGCTAATCATACGTGCGGTGCATGATCAACACTATTCGCTTACCAATACTTTATTCAATAGGGATTTGATCACATATCTATACTAATACTTTCCACCCCCAACTGGTATAATAGATCCAACCACGGTATGCTATGGCACTAGATTCCCCAAGAAGATAGCTAGTCTTCCCGAGAATCGGTGTCTGTACATGTACAAGATAACCAATAAAACAATACTTGCACCATATACACCATATACCAAGGAATAATATCTCATGACGAGATCCGGATATACCAATCCGTGTAACCATAGTGTCGAGAGAAACATGTAAATCTACACTAGATACAACGAACATAGAGGATATCATAAATGAGAAACTATCAGAGAATGTACTCGCCTGAAGTCCAATGAACAGTCTCACAAATGTCTGATTCGGTGCCTCGAAGACCTAGATATGGAATACCACATTAATACAAGGTCCCGGAAAGAGAACAAGTCAAACTAGGCAACTTCTAGGTCAATAAGTCAATTCTAAGATAAAAGTCAACTATGGTCAACTCTAAAGTCCACTATAGTCAAACATGGTCAAACCCAAAGTCAACCTCACAAGACATCTATAAAATAATATAGAGATAAACTTGTCACGACCCGCACCCGGTTTAGGGGCACGAGTGCGTGGGTACGTCCAGCCTACGCCGCAGCATCGGCGGTAGAACGCTGTCTAGGTATTGATACTATCTAACTAATGTCACGTAAGCATCCAATCTCCATTAGGAGGCACGGATAACACAAATAGATGAACATATACTCAATCACAGGATTACAGCACGATAAGATTTCGAATAATAAAACTAAAATTTAACTCAACACAAGTCCACAAGAAATAACTTTAACTTAACAATATCCAAGAATCATCAAAATGCCGGAGACAAATCCGGTACCAATAGACTGTTAAAAGAACTAACTATGAATAATAATGTCGTCTAGACCTTCCAGAATCACAGATAACTACCAAGTCTGCAGCTACTCACCATAAGTGTCGGACAGTGGTCCTCTAAGGCATAGTCTGGAAAAATGTTTCCAGTCAGGAAGGAGCAAAGCACAATCTCAAATAACAGTTCCATTAATTGATAATGTCTATAATACAATAAAACATGTCATGCTAGTTACTGAGAAGACAGTGAAGTAATGTAATGACAGTTTAAGAGAGACAGGCAATAGCAATATGATACAGTCAGTGCATGTAAAAATAAAAGAATAAGGAACAGTATCATATACGGGTGATGTAGTATATGATCTAAAATAGAGAATTGTAACTATTCTAAGTGTTTGAAATAGTAGTTTCGAAATGTGATCGGCTTGGGAACATGTACGGTTGCTATAAGGCCTGGCTAATCATGGGTGAAGAGCATGATTAACACTTACAGTTTTTATACTACAATAAGAGGTTATGATCACATTTCTTACTAACTACTTCCCCGTCCCCAACTAGTACTGTGGATCCAACCATGACACGTCACGATACACGAGCAAGTAAAGTCTATCATGTACGGTTTCTAAATATACATGTCGTGTACAATGTCAATACGATAATTAAGGTAACATCTCATGACTGCAGATCCAAGCTATACTAGTCCGTGTAGCACAGTGTCAAAGATTCAGTTGTAACATTTCAAGATCATTGAACTTATAGCAATTATCAAGAATTAGAAATTATCAGAGAATATACTTGCCTCGGTCCTTAGCTGGTATTTATGGATGTCCTGTTCCAGAGTATCCCCTGGTAAACCAACAGTCCTATAACACATCACAATATGACATTTGTATCAGGAGCTATCCTATCAATAAAAATACACTGGCCTTAGGGCTACGCTAGGTACGGTAGGGTCATCTACTAGATAGGCCAACTATACATATACTAATATTCCTTAATTACAATAATAGATATAAGTAAAATATATACACTTTAAACAAAACTAATACCTGTATGTATATACAACATCTCAAATTAAATACAATTATATATATATATGTATATATATTAAAAATATGCTAAGGTTTTATGCAAAATGTATACCAATATGAAAATATAACTCTACATATATACATTGATACCAAAATACGGTCATTTACATATTTGTTCATTTATACCAAATTACGTTTTTATTAAATACGAATACCAAAATACGTTTTAATAAGTATACCCATACAAATACATATACACATATGTATTTGTATACCAAAATAATAATTATACTGTATACATACTTGCACCAAAATCACCACATATGCAAAATATATATATACCATGATAGTACATGTATTTAAACACTTTATTCATAAATAACATACATGTACAATATATATGAAATTATATCAAGTATATATATCTATATACAAAATATATATATATATATATATATATGCCAAACTTATTTATAGAATTGATTTAATTACCTACTGCTCATATTAATCAGAGATTAATAAAGTAATTTATTAAATATACTAATTACCACATATATAATACTTTACATTAATTATACATACAAATTTAATTAAAGCATATACTAATTATTATATATACAATTTAAATATATACTAATACGTATTCAAATATTTAAAGTATTAATTAAAAATACTCTACATACATTTACAAAATATACATATATATTTATTCCCATTTCTATTTAAATATATATATATAGCATATACAAATATATATATATATATATACCAATATTATATTTATACTAATTAAACAATTTAATAAAATAATACTATATGCACATTAATATACATATCTATTAGATATATACATACATGTATATTTATACATATTAAATATATATGTAACCATGGATATACATATGTATATATACATATATATATATATATATATATATATATATATATATATATATATATATATATATATATAAAGAGAAAGAAGGGGAGAGGAATACTCACTGGGATGGGAACTGGCCGGAGTACGGCCGGACCGCCGCCGGAGTAATGTGGGCCGCCGGAGGATCGGCTGGAAGATGGTAGAGGTAATGGTGTAGATGATGGTGGTGATTCACAGCAGGGAGGAGGAAGAGTAAAGCGCCGGCGCCGGAGGGATGTGCCGAGCAGCAGGAGCAGCCGGCGGAAACTACTGCAGGCCGCCGGATCTGTACAGTGCCGGAGAACGGAGAAGAACAGCAGCGGCAAGGGCTCGAACGCGGGGCTGCTGCCAGCGGGTTCAGTGGGGCCGCCGGACCCGCTGTTGGTGGTGGTGGAGTCGGCCGCTTGCCGGAGGAGTTCGCAGAGGGGGAGGGCCGCTCGCCGGGATCGGGTGTAGCGCCGGCCGGAGTCGGCTGAACCGATGGGAGGCCGGAGGAGTTGTGGACGATGGTGGTGGTGGATATTTGAAGGAGGAGAGGGAGGAGCAGCCGCGGGATGGGGACTCGGCGCCGGAGTACAGGGGAGCCGCCGGACCGACTGAACAGTGGGGGGGGGAGAGAGTGAACAGTATTCCCCCCCCTATATAATTCAAATTAAATGAAAGAGAAAGGAAGAAGAAGGAATAAGAAGAAGAAGAAAGGAAAGAAGAAGAGAAGAAGAAGAAGGAGAATTTGCAACGTAGGAGAGAGGGAGGCTTGGGGAATTTTGGAGGCTAGTGAGGTGGTGGTGATTTCTAGGTTTCTTGGGATTAGGGTTTGAGAGTACAAGTCATTAAATAGGGAGAGAGAGGGTGTGATGTAGGGTGAGAATTTGACCCTCTAAATGAGTGGTCTAGATTTGTCAAGAGGAAATAATTCATGGGGATTTGAGGGTGAGAGTTTAATTAAAAATAAATTGAGTTCCCTCATTGATTAAATTAATTAGGTGTTGGCACTTACAATTGAATAATTGCAACTTAGCCCCTTAAATTCGGGAAATTGCACAAACACATGAAATGACGAAAATTGGGCGGCGATTCGGGGTCCGGTATTTTGTAGGGTCAGGGGGTGCTGTAAGACTGGTACGGGCTGAATTTGAAGGGCACTGGAATTAATTTGGGATTTTAAAATCAGATAAAATGGTATCCTCAAATTAAATAGAAATAAATGCAAGTTGTGTTCAACAATTAATTAGGAGTACTTGGGGCCAAAATCAGGTCAAGTCATCAATACCAATATTGAAGAAGACTCAGAACAGAATATTACCCTAATTTGGGTCGCACAAAAAATAGGTCAAGATGGCCTCCAATTTTCGATTGGAACGCACAACGATACAAAAATAGGAATTTAAAAATAAACGTCCGCGACGACTTTTGTGCGGCCAGAAATAATGTACAGGAAGCAAAATTATGAGTTGCAAAAATAGCAGAATGGAAGGCGGGCATGTCTAGAGCAAGATTGTGAAATTTGTTGGAAGACAAAAGTCTGGATAGTGCTCCCAATATCGAAGCAAAGGCAATGCGCAAAATATTAAATAAAATACAGTGATTAATTTCAATCTCCAATAAATAAATTCTAAATAAAATAACAAAATCCAGAATTCTATAATTCGGACAGGGGTTCGTCTACTGAGCTTCTAGGTCTAGTCTGCTAGCTAAAATAAAATAATGAACACTGCATCTAATACTATAATTATTTACACATCACACATAATAACTATTTAAATCAAATATATTATTATGCAATTAATTAATGGTAAATAACATAATAGTAAATATTGTAAAAATTCAAAAATACCCCTGTTTTCAGAATGTGGTAGTGACAAGTCTACCCACCTTAAAAGAATTTCGTCCTCGAAATTTAAAATCCTCATATTAGTGTTTAATCATACACATTATTATTCCCGCAAATTTAAATTTGTCATCCATGAAATCAGGTTATAATCCACAATATCTTTTTACAAATTTTAAAAATCTGAAATTATTTGTATTCCTGTAAAAATCCTTGACATAGAATCAAAGTCCCTTTTTATCAAAAATTTCCTGAAAGTTTTGAGTTAATAATCCAATGTCCGGAATTTAATATCCACTCCTCAAAGTACTCTACAATATGATATTTACGGATTCTCCAAATGTCACATTCAATTTTAAAGTTCAAAATTCATAACTTGCAATTAAATAAATATATTGATGAATCTCCCAAAATTTCCAAATTAAACCAACTTAACCATGTCAAAAATCTTTCCTGGAATTAATTAAACCACCAATTATGCCATGTTAATTTCTTAACCATTTGTTTAAATCAATAATTATCCTCAAATTTTTAAATCCTCGATTGTTTTATTTATGTATTTACTACCATCAAAATTAAATTCTTCAAATCATATAATCATGAACTACTCCATATTGTTATTCCACAATAAATTCTTTCAAAAAATTTTATAATTATCATATCCCTAAAAATCTTCAAAAATAATCAAATCACATTCTTATCACAATATCCTCCAAATTTTAAGTTAATAACGAAATGCAAGAATTTAATATTCAATCCTCTAATTGAAATCCAATCAGTGCATATTTTAAAAATTGAATCTCGTCCCAAATTTGAATTTAACACTAATCCATTTGTGTTCTTTATCCCTCGATTTTTTTTTTTTTTTTTTTTTTCATAATATGCAACGATGTAATACTTATGGAACCTTCAATACAATATTCAAAATATAAGTTCTCAACTTGCAGTCCAACAATATATCGATGGCCTTCTTAAATTCCCCAAATTCAATGATAAATTCAATCATTTCATAATTTTCTAAAAATTAATGATTTAACAAAACTTCAATTACGCCATATCAAATTCCCAACTCTTTATTTAATTTAATATTTTTCCTCAAAAAATTTGGCACCTTGTCTCTCTTTGTCAAGTCATAACCTCTTCGTTAATCTTTATTACAGTTAAATCCTCAACAATCAAAGTCTAAGAGAATTCTCCTACACCCATACAACATGCAACCTAAAGGAAATATGTATGATCATGGTGTCTTTTGTCAGGGTATTGCAGTCTCTGTATCAGGGGTACTACTAACTACATTATAACAAGAATCATGCATGCAACTATGGTACTAAGGTATCAATCAATCAGAAGACAAAAGAACATGAAGAAAGAAAAGAAAGAACCTGCTAATATATACTTGCAATATCTTCTAACATAATCATAGGTCAAATGATGCATGGAAAGTTTGATACCTCTATCTCTTTAGATACCACACTTTACTACCACCCTAGATTGACACCCAAGTCAGTTGGCAGTGAGATTTCAATCATACTCAAGTCATCAGATCCTTACACATGTATATCATCTACTCATATATTAATATTCATCTCTTATCTACCATAAAGTTAATCCTCGAAATAATCGTCAAGGTTTAACTTCTCGATCAACTTAAAAATAATTGCATACACTCCTCAAAATCAGATACTCAATATCAAAAACTTTAATCACCTTTAAAATCCTTATAGCCTTGACTATGTTTATTGAATTGAATTCGAATACTCAAAATTTAATAACATAAAATCTCATCTCCTCAAAATTCTTTAAAAATTGAAATTTATTTCCACTCTACAAATTATAAATTTAATCCACAAGTATACATATACTACTCACAGTCTCTAATACTCAAGGTGCACTCTAATACACTAATTATTTACAACCTCAACTGTGTACGAAAATTGTACTGTCCGAATTATTTGCACTATCATTTCCAATAATCCAAATTATCATCTCGCATATTTTCTTCAATGATTTTCTATCTATATTACTTAATACCCCAATCTGTTTGTCATCACACGAAGTACTTACTGTCATTTGCACCTTGCTCAACAATATTTGATATAGAATCACTAGCGCTATTGGTATGGTAACACTAGCTTCATCCTTAGATTAACTCGTCAAACTTATTATAAATCACGATCACTTGCACTTTCTATAATACCAATACTAATTATAATAACACCTATCATAGAACTATTGCTACAAGGTACTATGCTATGGGTATCTCTAGATTAATGTCTAATGCTCATATGTCCAACTAGGAAACACTTACAATTCACAGGCAACACTCAGTCAACTAATACAAGACACAACCAAAATTGCAAGTCACTAATTATCATACTAACAAGGAATAAGCTCAAAAGGAATTGGATCAAGGACGGAAGGTATCCTTACTGCTAGTAAAGAAAAGAAGCGATGGAACAAAGTCCTGAAATAACAAAATGGATAAGTCTTGAGATGATATTTTAAGGACCAATCTAAGATACAACCTGATAATCATACACGTCTGCCAGAAATCATGACACACAGAATTCCTCGCCACGCCAGTAAGCATAGAGGCGATAACGACAGGTTCCGTAACTAAGGTATGCAACTCTATAATCATGTCATCTAGAATCCTCGCCACGCCAACCGGTATGGCTGCGAGAAACTCTAAATCTCATAACTAAAGTATGTACATCCAAGTTAGGTTCCTACGTTCTCGTCATGACAGTTAATATGGCTGCGATAAATTCTAGGTTCCATAATCAAAGTAGACGTTTTACCTTTCTCACTGTCCTCATCAATATACGTCATCAGATGATACCGTAAATTTTAGCCCGTAAAATTCACCTTGATATGAAATCAAAACTCCACAATGATACCAAGAATTAAAGTTAACGACTAGTCAACAAGAATTAAACTCAATATCCAAAAGTGAGGACGGACGAAACCAAGGAGGAAGGGTTTAAATTGGAATTTATAATGAGATTCTCAAGGGTCGTCCGAGGAATCTCTCAAATAATTTGTGATTGAGTATCCTCTATCATCCTAGTATCCTAGGTCCTATGTCCTATAGCAGGCACGCAATAGTGTAACAAAGATGCCACACTACTACGACATCGCACAACTCGCGAAGTCTGACCTGCATGGGCCACCACTAAAAACGTGTCACGACCCGTACCCGGTTTAGGGGCACGAGTGCGTGGGTACGTCCAGCCTACGCCGCAGCATCGGCGGTAGAACGCTGTCTAGGTATTGATACTATCTAACTAATGTCACGTAAGCATCCAATCTCCATTAGGAGGCACGGATAACACAAATAGATGAACATATACTCAATCACAGGATTACAGCACGATAAGATTTCGAATAATAAAACTAAAATTTAACTCAACACAAGTCCACAAGAAATAACTTTAACTTAACAATATCCAAGAATCATCAAAATGCCGGAGACAAATCCGGTACCAATAGACTGTTAAAAGAACTAACTATGAATAATAATGTCGTCTAGACCTTCCAGAATCACAGATAACTACCAAGTCTGCAGCTACTCACCATAAGTGTCGGACAGTGGTCCTCTAAGGCATAGTCTGGAAAAATGTTTCCAGTCAGGAAGGAGCAAAGCACA
The DNA here is from genome assembly GCA_036927795.1 of Iris macrosiphon. Taxonomy (NCBI): domain Eukaryota; kingdom Viridiplantae; phylum Streptophyta; class Magnoliopsida; order Asparagales; family Iridaceae; genus Iris; species Iris macrosiphon. Next base: position 78,137,032 of record JAYESA010000014.1, read on the forward strand.
ATCTCAAATAACAGTTCCATTAATTGATAATGTCTATAATACAATAAAACATGTCATGCTAGTTACTGAGAAGACAGTGAAGTAATGTAATGACAGTTTAAGAGAGACAGGCAATAGCAATATGATACAGTCAGTGCATGTAAAAATGAAAGAATAAGGAACAGTATCATATACGGGTGATGTAGTATATGATCTAAAATAGAGAATTGTAACTATTCTAAGTGTTTGAAATAGTAGTTTCGAAATGTGATCGGCTTGGGAACATGTACGGTTGCTATAAGGCCTGGCTAATCATGGGTGAAGAGCATGATTAACACTTACAGTTTTTATACTACAATAAGAGGTTATGATCACATTTCTTACTAACTACTTCCCCGCCCCCAACTAGTACTGTGGATCCAACCATGACACGTCACGATACACGAGCAAGTAAAGTCTATCATGTACGGTTTCTAAATATACATGTCGTGTACAATGTCAATACGATAATTAAGGTAACATCTCATGACTGCAGATCCAAGCTATACTAGTCCGTGTAGCACAGTGTCAAAGATTCAGTTGTAACATTTCAAGATCATTGAACTTATAGCAATTATCAAGAATTAGAAATTATCAGAGAATGTACTTGCCTCGGTCCTTAGCTGGTATTTATGGATGTCCTGTTCCAGAGTATCCCCTGGTAAACCAACAGTCCTATAACACATCACAATATGACATTTGTATCAGGAGCTATCCTATCAATAAAAATACACTGGCCTTAGGGCTACGCTAGGTACGGTAGGGTCATCTACTAGATAGGCCAACTATACATATACTAATATTCCTTAATTACAATAATAGATATAAGTAAAATATATACACTTTAAACAAAACTAATACCTGTATGTATATACAACATCTCAAATTAAATACAATTATATATATATATGTATATATATTAAAAATATGCTAAGGTTTTATGCAAAATGTATACCAATATGAAAATATAACTCTACATATATACATTGATACCAAAATACGGTCATTTACATATTTGTTCATTTATACCAAATTACGTTTTTATTAAATACGAATACCAAAATACGTTTTAATAAGTATACCCATACAAATACATATACACATATGTATTTGTATACCAAAATAATAATTATACTGTATACATACTTGCACCAAAATCACCACATATGCAAAATATATATATACCATGATAGTACATGTATTTAAACACTTTATTCATAAATAACATACATGTACAATATATATGAAATTATATCAAGTATATATATCTATATACAAAATATATATATATATATATATATGCCAAACTTATTTATAGAATTGATTTAATTACCTACTGCTCATATTAATCAGAGATTAATAAAGTAATTTATTAAATATACTAATTACCACATATATAATACTTTACATTAATTATACATACAAATTTAATTAAAGCATATACTAATTATTATATATACAATTTAAATATATACTAATACGTATTCAAATATTTAAAGTATTAATTAAAAATACTCTACATACATTTACAAAATATACATATATATTTATTCCCATTTCTATTTAAATATATATATATAGCATATACAAATATATATATATATATATACCAATATTATATTTATACTAATTAAACAATTTAATAAAATAATACTATATGCACATTAATATACATATCTATTAGATATATACATACATGTATATTTATACATATTAAATATATATGTAACCATGGATATACATATGTATATATACATATATATATATATATATATATATATATATATATATATATATATAAAGAGAAAGAAGGGGAGAGGAATACTCACTGGGATGGGAACTGGCCGGAGTACGGCCGGACCGCCGCCGGAGTAATGTGGGCCGCCGGAGGATCGGCTGGAAGATGGTAGAGGTAATGGTGTAGATGATGGTGGTGATTCACAGCAGGGAGGAGGAAGAGTAAAGCGCCGGCGCCGGAGTGATGTGCCGAGCAGCAGGAGCAGCCGGCGGAAACTACTGCAGGCCGCCGGATCTGTACAGTGCCGGAGAACGGAGAAGAACAGCAGCGGCAAGGGCTCGAACGCGGGGCTGCTGCCAGCGGGTTCAGTGGGGCCGCCGGACCCGCTGTTGGTGGTGGTGGAGTCGGCCGCTTGCCGGAGGAGTTCGCAGAGGGGGAGGGCCGCTCGCCGGGATCGGGTGTAGCGTCGGCCGGAGTCGGCTGAACCGATGGGAGGCCGGAGGAGTTGTGGACGATGGTGGTGGTGGATATTTGAAGGAGGAGAGGGAGGAGCAGCCGCGGGATGGGGACTCGGCGCCGGAGTACAGGGGAGCCGCCGGACCGACTGAACAGTGGGGGGGGAGAGAGTGAACAGTATTCCCCCCCTATATAATTCAAATTAAATGAAAGAGAAAGGAAGAAGAAGGAATAAGAAGAAGAAGAAAGGAAAGAAGAAGAGAAGAAGAAAAAGGAGAATTTGCAACGTAGGAGAGAGGGAGGCTTGGGGAATTTTGGAGGCTAGTGAGGTGGTGGTGATTTCTAGGTTTCTTGGGATTAGGGTTTGAGAGTACAAGTCATTAAATAGGGAGAGAGAGGGTGTGATGTAGGGTGAGAATTTGACCCTCTAAATGAGTGGTCTAGATTTGTCAAGAGGAAATAATTCATGGGGATTTGAGGGTGAGAGTTTAATTAAAAATAAATTGAGTTCCCTCATTGATTAAATTAATTAGGTGTTGGCACTTACAATTGAATAATTGCAACTTAGCCCCTTAAATTCGGGAAATTGCACAAACACATGAAATGACGAAAATTGGGCGGCGATTCGGGGTCCGGTATTTTGTAGGGTCAGGGTGTGCTGTAAGACTGGTACGGGCTGAATTTGAAGGGCACTGGAATTAATTTGGGATTTTAAAATCAGATAAAATGGTATCCTCAAATTAAATAGAAATAAATGCAAGTTGTGTTCAACAATTAATTAGGAGTACTTGGGGCCAAAATCAGGTCAAGTCATCAATACCAATATTGAAGAAGACTCAGAACAGAATATTACCCTAATTTGGGTCGCACGAAAAATAGGTCAAGATGGCCTCCAATTTTCGATTGGAACGCACAACGATACAAAAATAGGAATTTAAAAATAAACGTCCGCGACGACTTTTGTGCGGCCAGAAATAATGTACAGGAAGCAAAATTATGAGTTGCAAAAATAGCAGAATGGAAGGCGGGCATGTCTAGAGCAAGATTGTGAAATTTGTTGGAAGACAAAAGTCTGGATAGTGCTCCCAATATCGAAGCAAAGGCAATGCGCAAAATATTAAATAAAATACAGTGATTAATTTCAATCTCCAATAAATAAATTCTAAATAAAATAACAAAATCCAGAATTCTATAATTCGGACAGGGGTTCGTCTACTGAGCTTCTAGGTCTAGTCTGCTAGCTAAAATAAAATAATGAACACTGCATCTAATACTATAATTATTTACACATCACACATAATAACTATTTAAATCAAATATATTATTATGCAATTAATTAATGGTAAATAACATAATAGTAAATATTGTAAAAATTCAAAAATACCCCTGTTTTCAGAATGTGGTAGTGACAAAACTACAATAATTTAGGAATCAAATTAGATTCAAAAAGAACTCACACAAAGTATACTAATAATATAATTAATATATACCCTAAAATAATATATATACAACCCAACATTTATATAAATAACATAATATATTATTACAATTATTATTCCTCACAAAACACATATATATATACATATATATATATATATACAATTATAATATATAATATATACATTAAATCTGTCAAAGCGTCATTGAAAAATAGTGAATAAAATAGGATTAAATCAAAACAGTTTAAATAGTGACAGTCGGGACTGTCACCGAAGGACTGTCACCGAAACCCAAATAATAAACTGCCACTACTTTGGTTTTCGCTGACAGTTAAACTGTCGCGGAAAAGCGTCGCAGAAAAGCTACTGTTTCCCGCTGCTGCAATTAATGACAGGTTTGTCATTAATTGCCCGAAGGCTACAGCGGCTGCTATTAGTCGGCTAATTAATGACAGTTTTTTACTGTCATTAATTCACTGTCACTAAAATAAGTTGTATATATATAATTATATATATAAAAACAGAATATATAAACAATATATATATATATAAACAGAATATATAAAACAGTATATATATATATATATATATAAACCATTAATACAAAAATGTACATATATATATTAATATACACATAAACTTATACCTTCAAATATTTAACAAAGAACATATAATTTACATGGCTAGAAGCACACCTAAAATATTTACATTAATATCCAAATAATTACATAATAATTATAAATAATATAATTACACAATTAAACATACAAATATATTTTATAAAACATTTTATGTATAAATTATATTATTTAACAAGTAGTAACATATATATTTGCATGCAAGAAAGCTACATATTATATTGTACATTATATTAGCACACCCAAAATATAGATCTATGCTACAATAATTACTATAATAAATACACAAAATAAATATTTAATATCCATATATATATACTAATTATAAATGAAAAAATTGAACCACAATTAATTAGATCTATACAAAATACACACAATTGGAGAGTATCTCACCGTATCCCACTAGATCTAGGATACGCATGCGACACGAGTCCAACACACAACTAAATGCACCCCGAAGGACACAAACAGATCACAAATAATATTTATGAACAAATCAAAGCATCAAAAGTAGATCTATGTGTCCGTGTCAAAATACGACATGTTCAAAGTCCCGTGTCGGAGGAAAACCCCCAAATGACACGTATCACCAAATAGTTGGGATACGAACCACAAGTATCCCAATATGGACACGACACTAGCCTCAAACACAAATCTCATGTTCAATTGATCTATAGGATCAATTGACACACACAACAAAATATAAATTCGGAATTCCAACAAAATTGACACAAAAAGCACCATAACTTTCTCCATGGGTCTCCTATGAACACAAAACAAAGTCCTATGGGTACTACATACATATAGGTTGATTTTACATGATTAAATCTCAGATTTAGAAGCTATTTAAATGGGAAAATCTGAATTATACCTATTGGGAGATAGATTTCCAATGAAACCTCCAATTAAGATGAACTTGCTTCCAAATTGTAGATCCTTGCTCCTCTTTGTAGATCCTTACTTCCTTCTTCTAGATCCTTACTTCCTCCTTCTCTAATGGTGAATTGGGAAGAATTTGAAATGAATTTGGTAGGGAATTGGATTGGGAATGGAGGGAATTTGGTAGTGGGAGAATTCTAGATCTATATTTGGAATGAGATGAGAGGAGAGAGAAATTTTCCCCCCTCTTTAATAGGCCGGCCATAGCCCCTCCCCCAAGCAATTATAAAATGTCCAATGTACCCCTTGGGGCCTCTCATGAAGAAATAATTAAGGAAGGAAGCTTCTAGTCTAATCATTTAATTAATTTAATCCATCTCCTTAACTATGGGCTTTCTAAATGGGCCAAGTCTAACTAATTAATTCATGTTGGTCCATGGGTCCAAACTAAACTAGTTGGGTCCACTAAAATAAGTCTAAAATAATTAAATAATATCTAACAACAATTAAATAATACAACAAAAATTATTTACCATGCACAATATTTATTTAAATAGGAAATTACTAAAATACCCTTTTTTCTAAAATGTGGTAGTGACACTCTGTCTCTCCGCCTTTACCTGATGACAAACTAAGTATCTGGATACGAAGCTAGCTACCTCCCGCTTCATACCATACCACCATACATACTCTCTCATGTCTCTATATATCTTGTTGGCACCTAGATGCATAGAGTATTGAGAATAATGCACCTCCTATAGAATTTTCTTATGCAATGCTCATCTCGGTCACATAATCTGGTACCGTGTCGCAATAATCCATCATCTGCGACGATAAAGTTATCTGCCAGCCCTATCTGAACCTGTGCTCTGATTAACCTCAAAGACTCATCCTCATACTATCTGGCTCTGACCCGGTCTATCAGCTCTGACTGTACCTGAAGTCCCCATATTTGTGCTGTGACTCTAGAAACTAGTACCTCAATGCCCAAAATGTCAAGATCGACAATAAATTTCTGTCTCTCGTCAAGCACATAACCACGGGATACCTGCTCAAAGTATCCGTGACAATGTTGGCCTTCCCTGGATGGTATTGTAAGGAAATATCGAAGTCTTTCATCAACTCCAACCATCGTCGCTGCCTCATGTTGAGCTCTTTTTGTGTAAACACATACTTTAAGCTCTTATGATCTGTGAAGGTCTTCACTCTCTCTCCATACAAGTAGTGTTTCCATAATTTGAGAGCAAAGATAACCGCTGCCAACTCTAAGTCATGGGTAGGATAGTTCTTCTCATGCAGACATAATTGCCTGGAAGCATAGGTAATCACCTTTCCATGCTGCTGTAACACACAACCCAAACCCTTTCCTGATGCATCACTAAAAATAAAAAATCCTCCTGCTCCTGATAACAATGTCAAGATTGGAGTTGTAGTCAACCTCCTCTTCAGCTCCTTAAATGCTAACTGACAATCCTCAGTCCAGATGAATTCTACGTCCTTCTTAGTTAGTCTAGTCATCGGCTCTGCAAGTCTGGAAAAGTCCTGAATAAACCTCCAATAGTAGCCCGCCAATCCAAGAAAACTCATGATCTCTGATACTGAACTCGAGGTAGACCATGATTCAACTGTTAAAATCTTTTTCGAATCTACCGAGATTCCATCTCCTGTAATAACATGCCCGATGAATTCAACCTTATCAAGAAAGAATTCAAACTTTGATAACTTGCCATACAGCTTCTCCTTCCTGAGGGTCTCCAGAACTATCCTCAAGTGCTGCTTATGCTCCTCTGGCGTCTTCGAATATATCAGAATATCATCAATGAAGACTACAATAAACTGGTTCGGGTACTGATGAAATACCTTGTTCATCAGGTTCATGAATATTGTTGGGGCATTTGTCAACCCGAACGGCATCCCCAAGAACTCGATGTCCATAACGAGTCCTGAAAGTTATCTTCGGGATATCTTCCTTCTTCACTTTCACCTGGTGGTACCCTGACCTCAAGTCTATATTTGAGAATACCTTCGCTCAGCTCAACTGGTCAAACAAATTATCAATCTGCGACAACGGGTATTTGTTCTTGATAGTGAGGTTATTAAGTACCCTGTAGTCGATACACATACATACCGACCCATCCTTCTTTGGTACAAAAAGTACTGGAGCACCCCATGGTGATGAACTGGAATGGATAAATTCTTTGTCTTGCAACTCATCCACCTGCTTCTTCAATTCTGGTAGTTCGCTGTTGTTTTATCTATAGATATGCTGAGATATCGGCTCTGCGCCTGGCACTAAATCTATAGAGAACTCCACATCTCTGTCCGATGGCAACCCTGGCAACTCCTCTGGAAAGATATCTATGAACTCTGCAATCAACAGATGTGGCGGCTCCTGCTCTTCTACCAAATCTCCACAGAAATTGCCTTCGTTCTGCTCTGCTCCTCGAACGAACTCGAACTCCGGCTCTCCTGGTGTAACACCCCATTTCGCTCAAGCGGACTACCGATTCAAACGATAAAAGTGCAACGTCCTGACCCACTTTGCTCAGGCGAGAATACTCGTTTGAGGCAAGGGATATCCAGACTTGTCCCTTCAAGAGTTCATCTTAAGCTTTCAGAGGCTCGCTCGGAGTATCGCTCAACCGAGGTGAATCATCGCTAAGGTAGATGGCTATGGTGAACTTGTCTTTGCTTAGCCAGCACACTTAAAATATGGAATAATATATGCTAGTCGCTAGGTGAATCACCCCATGCATGCTAATTAGAATCCAATGCACCTAGCTAAGGGAATAATCCCAACTTGTATTGCTTGTGTTAGAACATGGAAATAAAATATTGCTTATATACAGACTCTTGCATGCTACCTTTGCCTTATGCAACTAGACCCTGCTATGCCTCGATAGAACGATATGTATATGCTCTTCTTAGTGCATTGTTCACTTGTTTACACTACACGACCCTAGACCATGTCGCCCGGTAAGTCCCTTTACGGTTTTATTCCTCGGCTTACCTTCGGGCCCAAGCCAACATGAATGCTTAAGCTATCGTATGAATGTAATGCTTGCCTGCTTATATTGCCTCGATTCAATACTTGTCATATAATTATATACCAATGTCTAGTAAAATGCTATCTTGCCTTATTTTCATCCAAACTACCGAAAGGCTATCTAATAGCCATTCAGAGCCAAGTATATGAACATTGAAAGAAATCGGGACCGTTTGGTCGCCAAGGCATTTCCCGAACTAAGGAACTGCATCAATGGACAGTCAAGCAAGATAACAATACCTCAGAGGAAATTGATACTCGTCTTATACTCAATCTAACGGCTCAGGAAGATTATCCAAGATAGATCATGCTATGTGATTGTCTCATGCTCGTATTGCCTTAGATTGCTTCAAGTCATGTGACCAATGAACAAGAATCATGTCATGTAAAGCAATAAAAATCATAGCTCGTGGAGCATACTTATCCTAAACAAAATCGAGTTATCCTCTGAACTTGAAACCAAGCCTGCATGGTTATGGACAACTTGTGCAAAAGGGGGATTACAACATCCCATTCCGCGGACGATCTCGGGGCACTGGGACCGATCTGGTCTAGACGGACACCATGTTGTTCTCTCCTTGTTTTATGGGTTTGGTGCGCAATGCCCATGTTATTTTACCGTTTGTACCATTCAGATACCCCATACTCATTGAGAGACGTCCTTATATGTTCGACAAAATGGTTTGCAAGGCCCTATTCAAAGCCTTTCAAATAATCTGCTAGTAAGACAAACGTCCATTTGGCTATGCCAGTGACCCTCATGTTCATATAGATAAGTCATCCTCGCTTAGCGGCAATTCACATGCGAGTTATTGCATCATAGTCAATAAACTGAATCACTAAAGACATCCTATGTAATACTTCTGGATGACCTGGATGCTCGTGCACCCAATATGAAATCTCTTACTAAAACACTTGTGTTTGCATATGCTAATGCCCTGATTCATCGTATATATGCTCGTGCTTGAATTAACATAGTTTGCCTTGGATAGGGAAGTGGTAAGTTGGTAAGTCTCGTCGTATTTTCTCTTATATCGTACGACGCACTGCCACACAAGTTAGGCTATTCAACATTACCATGAAACTGATTCTAAGGCAACTAGAAAGATAACATAATAGTTGGTGTACGTAACCTATATTACGTATTTGGATTTCTCGAGTGGGCGAGTAGCCACCCCACTAGTGCATTCATGTACTGATAATCCACCAGATTATTTGCAGGGTATGGAAGAACCTCGTTCGGTGCGGATGCCTCCTTCGTGCATGCTAAGGCAAGGAGTTCAATCTGAAGCCTTGGAGCAATTCTGAAACTAAAATATATATACAAGATATAATGTTGGAACATCGCCTGTACACCATTCCATAAATGTAGCCACTTGGCACGCTTTTACTGTATCAGAGGGAAAGGCTTGAGCAACCTGTAATCTTTATTATACGCCACATGTAGCACTTGTTTAATATCAATAAAAAGTTGTTTTACTTTAACTTGTGTTATTCAATGCTTTCGCTATTGTCGACTTAGTGAACTTGTTACCAAATCACTTATGCATTTATAATTCTGCTGCACTCGAATAATATGTGCGACCATGTAGCTTAGATCTCTTACCGCCAGCCAATGAACCATGGCCTTGCACGGGTGTGGCTCACGCTCGTGCGGCATCACGCCCAGATGGGATAAGTGATCATCCCACTGGAGTACTGGCATGGTGATTCTCGCCTAGCAGGGACGGCCGATTAGCCTACGGGAGATCGGGACGTAACATATTGGTATCAGAGCTTGGCTATACGCCTTTGGACTTCGTTTCGATTTTCTCAGTTTTGAAAGCTGGTTCGTGGGATATGTGCACACTCTCTCTCAATGTCCCAACGGAATGTTCCAACAATGAGTCTAAACATTTTTGAAAAGTCCATATGAATGGTGTGATTGCTTGTACAAAATTGTGATGCTTAGGCCTTTGTGCCTACTTGTGCCAGTCCCTTTGGGAATTGACTCATGCTAAAAATTGTGACTTATGTACAAACCCAATACCTATACATATTTATCCAACTGGTTAGTACGAAATCGAATATTGCCTGAATGGTTAGCTTTGCACACAGCCTTTCGGCTAAGTTGTGCAGAGTATCACACGCCAAGATCCTTTGGTGCAAGCTAAGTTACAAACGAGAATGGGATATTGTTCAGGAATAAGACAAGTCAGACTTAGAATGCCAACCGATAGAAATATTCTCAGATTTATCGCTTAGGCAAATATTGAGAATCGTGCTTGAAATTAGGGAAATAGCTCGAACAGTATTTCGTGTTGGAAGATACAAATCGATTAAGAGTTTGATTGGATGACTCAATTTTGAGTGGTGTATGGATCATTTAGAAATATCCTAACAGATTCATAGGTCTCGAGCGATAAATCGGATCGAACAATTTGGAAGAATGTCTTAAAATAAAAATGATAAGGCTATATCGAATTAGGATTCACAAAAATAGAAATCAATATCTCGGTTAAGAAAACTTGTTGGAAACTTGAGGATTGTGCGAGCAATTTTGGATTAAAACAAACGAATTGAACTTGAATACAATATCACTCAAATAGAAATTAGCCCGAAATAAATATTGTGTTTCGATGAAAGAGATGAACGATAATGGATTTTGCTTGGAGTTTGGAAGAACGATCTTGAAATCAAGTTCAGAAGAGATAACATTCAAAATCAGTCCCAATAAGAATGATTATCCTGCAGGAAGCACCGGCGTGATAATTTTACGTACAGCAGGGATGATCGAACTCCCGGGAACATGTTCAGTGATTATTCCAAATGAACTCGATGAATGGAACGTATCAAAAATATGAAATAGACGGGCTTAAATATTTGAAACTAGTTGGTAAGTCTCGCCGTGTTTTCTCTTATATTGTATGGCACACTGCCACACGAGTTAGGCTATTCAACATTGCCATAAAACTGATCCTAAGGCAACTAGAAAGAAAATATAATAGTTGGTGTACGAAACCTATATTACATGTTTGGATTTATCGAGCGGGCGAGTAGCCTCCCCACCAGTACATTCATGTACTGATAATCTACCAGATTATTTGCAGGGTGCGGAAGAACCTAGTTCGGTGCGAATGCCTCCTTCGTGCGTGCTAAGGCATGGAGTTCACTCTGAAGCCTTGGAGCGCTGTATCCGAAATTGAAGCACATATACAAGACATAATATTGGAACATTGCCTGTACACCATTCCATAAATATAGCCACTTGGCACGCTTTTACTGTATCAGAAGGAGAGGATTGAGCGACTTGTAATCTCGGTTATACGCTGCCTGTAACACTTGTTCAATATCAATAAAAAGTTATTTTACTTTAACTTGTGTCATTCAATACTTTCGCTATTATCGACTCAGTGAACTTGTTACCAAATCACCTATGCGTTTATAATTTTGCTGTACTCGGACAATCTGTACGACCCTGTGGCTTAGATCTCTTACCGCCAGCCAATGAACCACGGTCTTACACGGGCCCGGCTCATGCTCGTGTGGTATCACGCCCAGATAGGACAAGTAATCGTCCCGCGAGAGCGCTGGCACGGTGATTCTCGCCTAGCGGGGACGGCCAATTAGCCTGCGAGAGATCGGGGCATGATACATGGCATCTGAAATAAAACTCTGCCTCCATGACAATTGATACTAACGTGATTTCTACTCAACCAATCCATCCCGAGTACTATATCATAACTTGGAAGTGGCATTATGAGTAAACATACGCTCAACTCGCGACCTCCCAAATAAACTTTCTGGTTCTTGCAAATATCACTGACCAGGATAATGCCACCCCCGGTCATGATCTTGCAAGTCCTCGCCAATGGTTCAGACTTAAGACGATGCCCCACAGCAAAAGATACAGATACAAAGCTATGAGAAGCACCAAAATCGAACAAAATATGAGCTGGAAAGAAATCGAGATAAACTGAACCTGAGATGACATCACCAATCAGCTTCTCCTCCTTGACAGTCAAGGAAAAAGCTCACCCTTGTCGCTGCGCACCTCTCTGCTGTTGATGATAGACAAACTACTGTTGTTGCGGTGGTAGAGGTCCTCTCTGCCTCTGTCCCGCTGGTGGTCTAGCGGGTGCCCTCTGCGCCTGTCCTCTGCCTTGAGCTGGACGAGTTGAAACTTTAGGACAAGCCCTCAACTGATGATCTTCCAATCCACAGAATAAGCATTGGCCTAGTCTCATCCTGCATGCGTCCCATCCGTATCCTTTCTTATTATAGAAAGTGCAAGGAACTGCTGCCCTATGGATTTAATGCATTTGCTATGCCGGCACTCTAACCGGTCTGTAATACTGCTGCCTCTGATGTTTATAGTGCCTATGGTGCTGCTATTAGAAATGAGGCCTCTTCGCTGGACCCATATTGGTACTGGATCCTCCTGTGTCCCTTGGCCGCTTAGAGCCAAGCTCTAAGTCATCCTCCGCTCTCTGCGCCTATCTGAGAATCTTCTCGAAGGTGGCGGTAGGATCTCCATTCGTATGGGATTTGACCTCCAGGTTCAGGCCCTTCCTAAATTTCCTGGCTCTGCCTCTAGAGTTCTGCCCCCTCACGAAGCGACCTAGTCGACAATACTCCATCGCATACTTGTCCACTAACATACCTCCCTGGACGAGGTACTGGAACTGGCTCTCTAAGGATGTAAGAGCCACGTTTGGGAAGAACTTCTCCTTAAAAAGTACTTTGAAAGCTTTCCAAGTAAGCCCTGGTACTACAATCCTGGGGTATGTCCGAAACTATGTCAAAGCAATATCGAACATCATGCACCCCGCTGCCTCTATCTGTAGCATCTAGGGAATCTGTGTCAGCCGCAGGTTCCGCTCAATGTCCTCGATCCAATCATTCGCATAAAGGATCCCCTATCTGCCTCTTAAGTCCTTTAGGCCCATCCTCTTTAAGTCTATGATGGCACCCGGCCTCGGCTGCTGAGGAATAAACTGAGGTGGTGCCGTTTGTGGCTGGACTGTAGTACCTTTCTTAATTGCTGCAAGTGCTGTCATGCCCCAGTCCCAAAATATATGGAACCAGGCCACGTGGTATTGGCCAGCTGACACATCTTCGAGGATATCCCAATTTAATGGATCCTGGAGAAGCGTGCTACGCTGTCCTAAATCTAACAAGTCTAATATAAACAACAGGCAGTGTCTAATCTTATCCACAAATAACAAGTAAATACTGAAATGAAAGATTGGAATATAAGAACATAGTCGAATGACATAGTACAACTGAAATATGTTCGGTGGGAACAAACCCACTACAAATGTTGGAGATAAAGTACTGATAGTCTAAAATAAAGCACTGATAATAAGAGTGACTGAAATAACTGCTGACTAGATAAGGAGCTCCAGTCATAGGCGAAAGGCCTACCAAGATGATCAGGGGTACTCCGATGGTAAAACCTCAAGCTCCTCATCAAGAGCAAACCTCGTCTCCACACCGGGTCCGTACACGGTGGGGTAGTAGGCCTCGTCCAGATCTGGAAGATAACTAGGTCCTCAGAGGGACGTAACAAGATACAAAATGCATACCAGATATAGTACTGAATAAAATAAAGAGGGGTGTGCTAACCATCTAAGTGAATGCAATGTAAGGACAACCTCGGAACGTATAGGTAGGTGTAGGCATAACGTCCAGCGTCCTCTAGAGTGTGGTATCTGCAACGTCCATCATTCCGAAGAATGAGGTATCTGTATATATATAACGTCCAACACTCTAAGGGACATGGTATCTGCAATGTATATACGTCTGTAACACTCCGACGAGCGCGGTGTCTGAATAAAGGAGGTCATCGGGTCTGTGGCTCCTCTGGATACCATGGAGTCCGATGGGTATATCCCATACGTTTATCAGTTGTCCTTCCCGCCTAATGTAAATATGCAAGTCGAATACACGACGTGAGTGTACCGTATCTATATGCCAAGTCTCATCTAACTATAATACTCTAGAATACAGGCTAGTCTGTGATGCATGTCGTACGTACCGATAGCGAATCGGGTATGCGGACCCGCATCCCAATATGAATGTACCATCGTGATACGTGTAAGTGTCATGGTCTAGGAGAATATCAAAATATCCTCACAGTCGATGGTGAGTCAGCTAGCAACTAGGTCAAGTATACAACTCATCGATGCATTATCGACTGCACCCGAGTCAATCTCGGACGCGCACAGTTTTATGTATATTTGCATTATTTATCATTTAATTTTAAACAGTAATTCAGCAAGGTATACTCGCCTGTCCCGGGTAGCTGCGAAATCCAAAGTCCTGCTCCGGATGCCTCGGCGGTACTGTCCAGCAGTCCTATATATGATATAATAAGGACAATATTAGTCGCTACAATAGCACGACTAAGACACACTACTTGCAACTATAGCTGACACGGGGTCTAGACTGTATATATATATATATATAGTTATTACAAATATATATATATATATATATATATATATATATATATATATATATATATATATATATATATATATATACACTAAATCATATTAAAATATGTTAAAATAATATGTATGTTTAATAGTACAAAATAGTACTTATGTATTAATTAGTAATACACTAATAATACACACCTTAAATATGTGTACATAATTGGTAATATTCACAAATTCATATATTTATACCTAAACATATATTTAGATAATAGTTTGTACATAAGTAAATATACACACATATTTATATATATTTAAATATATATATTCATATACATACTAATATACCTTTTATAAATATATTAAATACATAATTAATATATATGTATACATATACATATATACATTACACTAATATACTTAGTACATAAGGTGTATACATATATATTTATATACACAAATATACATATATACTTATATTTGCAAAATAAAATAATTATACCAATAAATAGCATATAATATAGAATAATACATAATATATATATACCCTGTATATTAACTATACAATATTTCAAATGTACATTAATATACATTCTACATACTTACATATATTTATTATGAAATATAATAATACATAAAACATATTTGACATATATATACATTTATATATATATATATATATATATATATATATATATATATATATATATATATATATATATATATATATATATATATATATATATAAGTACATATACCTATTAGGTATAAAAATAAATAAGCATTTATATACACTAGGTATATACACAAATATACATATACGAACTTATATATTTATATTATATATAAATATACATTATATACAGTAATATAGTATATACATTATTATATATAAATATAAAGAAATACTGAAATACATATATAAATACATACATATATGCTTAATAGGTATTTTATTAATATACGTATACAAAAGTACATATATATATTCCTATTATACATAATACTAAAGACAATATGTATATATATATATATATAACACAGTATTTATACAGGAGTATTTAAATATAAATACTGAAAAATACAGAATATACTATTTAATATACTGAATACGTATAAAAATACTTAAATTAATACATTAAGTTATATACATTTAATGCAACCTCAAATACGTATTTAAATATTAGTATTTATACATAAAATACTGTACCTAATTGGTGCTCGGGTCGAGGGCTTCCTGGTGGCTGACCGTCGACGACGGGGGTGGCCGGACGGAGCTCCGGCGAGGCTCGGGGTGGTCGACAACAGCAGCAGCGGGTCTGGAGCTTTTGGCGCTACAGGGGCGATTGCGGCTCGGGGTGTCGACGTCCGGCGCTGGGAGTCGACGGAGGGGGAGGTGGTTGGCCGGGGGAGGGGTCGGCGGAGTTTGGCGGCCGGAGGTTCAGCGGTGGCGGAGTAATAGCTGGTCGGGTGGTCGGCTTCGAGTGCGGGAAGGAATGGCCCGAGTTGAGGATGACGGGGAGGGAGGCGGCTGTGGGCGGAGCCGTGGTCGGAGGCGGTGGTGGTAGGTAGGGGGGAGGTCGGCGAAGGGGTCTGGGTCGGTGCGGGGGTCGCCGGACGTGGTGGCTGGCCGGGAGGAGGCGGCGGGTTGTGATGGGTTGGGGTAGAGCTCGGCTGGAGGGTTTTGGAAAATAGGGTTTGTGTGTTGGTTTTCTTGGATTGTGTGCCAATACAAGTGATGTAACATGTTGTTTAAGTAGGTAAGAGAGTGGGGGGGCTGCCTAGAGATTAGGGCCGATTGTAGGTAAATTTTGGAGAGTTGGGGATGTCCATCATGATGAGGGGAGGGCTAGGAATGTAGCATTTTGAATGAAGGGCCATGATGTGCCCTTCATAAAGGGGTACAAGTACACTAGGAATGGGGGGAAATGAATGAATACGGTTAGGGAATGAAAATTTTCTTTCTCCATGATGTTGGGCCAATGAGAGGGGGACACCTCATTGCAATTTTGCAAAAAGGCCCCTAAATAATTTGGTATTTGCACAAATTCTGAAATTGGGGATTTGATGTAAACAAACACCATGTTTGGTGTTCTTCATTCGGCTAGGATGGTGTATGGTATTTTGTATGAGGCTTGTGGGTTTGGGTTGGAGTTGGGTCTAATTTAATTGAGGTTAGGTCACCACGTTAATTAATTCATAATTAATGCACCGGGTGTCTCTAATTTAATTTAACAAGAACCGGGGGTCTAAATTGGGTTGGACAAGGGTCATTAGTGTGGTAGGCTCAGTGTACAATAATGTCATGATCTGGGTTGGTCAAGTCGGATCGAGATGGGGTCTCAATTTTTATTGGAACGGACAACGAACGTAATTATGCAGTTTATTTAAATTGCGTACGGACGTTTGTAACGACTTTTGTGCGACTAAAATCAGGCAAGAAAATCAGTATCCGGGGTTTGTTCAAGGTTCAATATGATAGGTTAGTATGTCTAGGCCAAGTATGTGGAATCTGTTTTAGGGTAACAGCTAGGGTAGTATCCTAAAATAACAAATCATTGCACATGTATAATAATACTATATAATAATTCTTAATTATATTAAGTTAACCCTAATTAGGCTATTTAAGTTAATCAACCCTAATTTCTAGTCGAGGGGGTTTACAACATACCCTCCTTAGAGCATTTCGTCCTCGAAATTAAAACAGACATATAAAAAAACTGTTGAATGAAATAAATACTATCACATACCTAGTCCTTCGAAGAGATGGGGAAAGCGTTGCTGAATATCGTCCTCTCGATCCCAGGTGGATTCACCTGGTGCATGATGCTTCCATGCGACAAGAACTAGAGGGATAGTCTGGCCTCGCAGTACCTTCTCGCTTCGGTCTAGGATCTCTACCGGCTCCTCCTGGTATGACAAGCTTGGACCAACGGTGATCTCCGAGGGGTCAAGCACATGACTCAGATCCGGTATGTACCTCCTCAGCTGAGATACATGGAAGACGTCGTGAACTCCTTCCAGTGTCTGCGGCAAGGCCAATCTGTAAGCAACTTCTCCGACGCGCTCTAGCACATCGAAGGGTCCGATGTACCTCGGACTCAGCTTCCCTCTGCCTCCAAATCTGATGGTTCCTCTGGTAGATGAAATCTTCAGGAACACATGTTCTCCAACCTGGAACTCTAGGGGTCGTCGATGCACATTAGCCCAATGCTTCTGCCTGTCCTGTGCTGCTCGTAGATGCCCTTGGATCTTCTTTACCTTCTCCACTGTACGGATGACCAACTCTGGCCCTAGAATCTGCCTCTTGCCTACATCGCTCCAACATACTGGGGAACGACACTTCCTACCGTACAATGCCTCATAGGGAGCCATCTGAATGCTCGCCTGATAGCTATTATTGTAGGAAAATTCGACCAAGTGCAAGTGGTCCTCCCATGAACCGCTGAAGTCAAGCATGCATGCCCTCAACATGTCCTCCAGCGTCTGAATGGTGCGCTCGGATTGTCCATTTGTCTGCGGGTGGTACGAAGTACTGAACTTAAGGCGGATACCAAGACTCTCTTGCATACTCCTCCAAAAGTACGATGTGAACCTCGTATCCCGGTCAAACACGATACTGACTGGCACTCCATGCAATCGTACAATCTCCCTCATGTACATGTCTGCCAAGACTTCCGTAGATTGCCCAACCCTGAAGGGTAAAAAGTGGGCAGACTTGGTGAGTCTATCTACGATTACCCATACCGCATTGCGACCACTAGGACTCCTCGGGAAACCCGTGACGAAGTCCATGGTAATGTGCTCCCATTTCCACTCCGGTATCGGGAGCAGTTGAAGTAATCCGGCAGACCTCTGATGCTCAGCCTTGACTTGCTGACACACCAGACACTTAGCCACAAAGCGGGCTATCTCTCTCTTCATCCCGTGCCACCAATAGTACTGCCTCAGGTCTCGGTACATCTTCGTGCCTCCTGGATGAATAGAATAGGTCGAACTGTGCGCCTCCGTCATCAGCTCCTGGCGTAGCTCTCCATTCGAAACATAGAGACGATCTCCATATCTCAAAGTCCCGTCCTCGTGTATATGCAGTCCCGTCTGTGTTCCAGCCTCTGTCCTTTGTCGAAGCCTCTGAAATCTGGCATCCGTCGGCAAAGCAGCCTTGATTCTCTCCACCAATGTCGATTGCACCTGGAAACTCGACATCTGGCCATATACTCCGGGCATGATGACTTCGATACCCAACTGTTCTAGATCTCTCAACAGATGTTGTTGGGTAGTCAGGAAAAATGCTATGGGCTTCCTGCTTAAAGCATCGGCTACCACATTAGCCTTTCCCGGATGGTACTGCAGCTCAATATCGAAGTCCGCCATCACTTCGAGCCAACGTCTCTGCCTCTGGTTCAGGTCCTTCTGTGTGTAGACATACTTCAGGCTCTTGTGATCGGTGAATATCTCCACGCGCTCTCCATACAGGTAGTGCCTCCAAAGCTTCAAAGCAAAGATCACTGCGGCAAGCTCCAAGTCGTGGGTAGGATAGTTCTTCTCATGGGTCCTCAACTGCCTAGAGGCATAGGCCACAACCTTCCCATGCTATATCAAGACGCATCCTAATCCTTTTTCGGACGCATCGCTATAGATCATGAATCCTCCGGGTCCAGAAGGTATGGTCAAGATAGGTGCTGTAGTCAGACGCTTCTTCAGCTCATCAAATGCCGCCTGACACTCCTCTGTCCAGGTGAACTCCTGATCCTTACGGGTCAAGCGGGTCATCGGTTCTGCGATCCTTGTAAAGTTCTCTACGAACCTCCGGTAATATCCGGCAAGTCCTAGGAAACTCCTCACCTCCGAGACGTTGGTAGGGGTCGGCCACGTCTCTACTGATGAAATTTTGGCGGGATCTACTGAAATGCCATCTCCCGAGATAACGTGTCCAAGAAATGCGACACGATCTAGGAGAAACTCGCACTTGCTCATCTTGGCATAAAGCCTTTCTCGTCTCAGCGTCTCTAGCACTAGCCTCAAGTGCTCCCCGTGCTCCTCGTGGCTCTTCGAATACACTAAGATGTCGTCGATGAAGACTACTACGAACTGGTCCAGATACTCATGGAAGACTCGGTTTATCAGGTTCATAAACACAGCAGGCGCATTTGTCAATCCAAAAGGCATCACTAAGAACTCGTAGTGACCATAACGAGTCCTAAATGCTGTCTTTGGAATGTCTTCCCTTCGCACCTTTACCTGATGATAGCCCGATCTCAAGTCGATCTTCGTGAACACCACTGCTCCTGTCAGCTGGTCGAACAGATCATCGATTCACGGTAGAGGGTACTTGTTCTTGATAGTCAGAGCATTAAGGGCTCTGTAATCAATGCACATCCGGAACGTCCCATCCTTCTTTGGTACAAACAGCACTGGTGCTCCCCAGGGTGATGCACTAGGACGAACGAATCCCTTGATCTGCAACTCCTCTAGCTGTAGCTTCAGCTCGTCAAGCTCCTTCTTCGCCAACCGGTACATATTTGATGATACCGGTGCTGCTCCAGGTACTAGCTCAATGGTGAACTCCACCTCTCTATCAGGCGGTAGGCCCGGCAACTCCTCTGGGAAAACGTCCTCGAACTCTGCAACGATTTCTGGGGGTGCCGTCTCCATTGCCATGTAAGCTCCAGCTGCGTGTCCTACTCCTCGCTCGATGGTGCCTCGCATGAATTCGAACTTTGGGTGTCCTGGCAGTCTAAAAGTAACGCTATCCTTTCGGCAATCTAGTACGGCATTGTACTGGCTTAACCAGTCCATGCCCAGAACTATGTCGAAAGCTGGCATTGGGAGTACCAACAATCGCGCTCTCATCTCCCTACCACAAACCACTATCGAGCACGTTCTAATAGTGCTGGTAACCGGTACGATGCCTCCTCCAGTAAGTATCTTCTAACTCTTAGGTAAGGGGGAGGTTGCTACTCTATGCATTGCTACAAAGCTACTAGATATAAATGATAGTGTAGCTCCAGAATCAAATAGTGCAGTTGCAGGTAATAATGCAACTAGAATTGTACCTGCGATAGTCTCCCCTTCTGGTTCCTCCTCGATAGATGCTAAAGCAAAGGCTTGCCCGCGTCTCTGCCCTCCTGCCTGCTGTCGGGCCTGGTTGAAGTGTGCCTCCTGTGGGACCAAGGGTGGTCCTCTCTGCTGTCCTCCGGTAGCTGGTGGACGTTGACCTCCTGCTGGGGGTAGGATCCTCAAAGGTGGTGCTGGTGGCCTCTGCCCAGTCTGTGTGCTATATCTCTGTACTGGGGGTAGTCTCTAGCAAGGTGCTGGCTGGCTCCACAGACCATGCAGAGCCCGAGCTTCTTTCGGCAGTCTCTGATGACGTGTCCCCTCTTGCCACAGAAGTGATAGGTCGGAAGCTCCTTCTGCTGGTACGGCGCTGTCCTCTGCTGCGCCTGCGCTCCTGGACGACGGATCGGTCCTCCTGCTCCTTGCTGGGTTCTGGCTGGTACATTCGCGCTGGAACGTCTCGCTCCTCCGCCTATAGCCTCCTGGATCCTCGCCTCTGATAGGACCTCTTCATAAGAGATCCTCGCCTGGGTAGTGGTGTACCTCTGCAGCTCATGAGAGAGGCCATGGTGGAATCTCCTGGCCTTCTCCAGGTCGTTGGGGATCAGGGCTGTACCGAATCGGCTGAGTCTGCTGAACTCTCCGTCGTAGGCGTCCACAGTCAGGTTCCCTTGCTCCAGGTGCAGGAACTGAGAGTACAGGGCGTTCCTCACCGTAGCTGGGAAATACTTCGCGTTGAAGTATTCCAAAAATTTCTCCCAAGTCTGCTGTCTGCCGATGCTGCGCTCCATAGAGTCCCACCAGTGATGGTCGTTGCCTGTGAGTTGGGCCCTCACCGCGGTCAACCAGAGGTCGGGGTATAGCTGCGAACCCTCTAACAGCATCTCAGTGTTGGAGACCCAGTCTGAGATCTCCTCTGCCGTCTTCTTGCCCGAGAAGGTTCCCGGGCCCATTTGTCTGAAGCCTCGTACCGTGCCCGCTTGCTGGACAGGTACAGGTGCTGCTGCTTGGGCAGGTGCCCTCTCTAGTACTGCCATCAGGCCCTGTCTCAGGGTCTCCGTCTGTTGCCAGTGGGCCTGCATCATCATCTGAAAGAACTGCATCATCTGGGGCTGTCCCTCCGCTGGTGGAATTTAAGGCAGAAAAAGTGGAGGTGGTGGAAGGGGTACCTCCGACTGTCTCCTTGGTGTCTCCTCGGGTGCCGGCCTCTCGTACTGCGGCATCGGTGTCGCCCTCGAGGTCTGTCCCTCAAAGTACTGCCTCAGGATTGTCTGTGATGTCTGGCCCTCTGGCTGCTGCATCCCTTCGTCGGGAGAGATCTGATGCCAGTGCATCATCGGGGCCTGAGGGATCACCTGTGCCTCGGGCTGAGGCTGCTCTCTGGGTGGTCCTTGAGTCATATCCTCCCTCGGTGCTGCAGGTGGCACTATGGCACCAAGTATCTCACGTCTACTGCGAAGGTTCATCTCGCTGTAAGAGATAGAACTTCATTAGAAAGAGTATGGAATCAATCAAACAGGATGCAGATATATTAAAATTCGAAAGAGGTTCAAAGGCGTAATCAAGTGGATAAGACCTAGTAATTTCTATCCTATTGCAGGCTCGTGGGCACATTACCATACCACAAGCGATAAACATTTGATGTTTGACAGACCTGCATGGGCCACCACTAAAACTATGTCACGCCCCAGTCCCAAAATATATGGAACCAGGCCACGTGGCATTGGCCAGCTGACACGTCTTCGAGGATATCCCAATTTAATGGATCCTGGCGAAGCGTGCTACGCTGTCCTAAATCTAACAAGTCTAATATAAACAACAGGCAGTGTCTAATCTCATCCACAAATAACAAGTAAATACTGAAATGAAAGACTGGAATATAAGAACATAGTCGAATGACATAGTACAACTGAGATATGTCCGGTGGGAACAAACCCACTACAAATGTTGGAGATAAAGTACTGATAGTCTGAAATAAAGTACTGATAATAAGAGTGACTGAAACAATTGCTGACTGGATAAGGAGCTCCAGTCATAGGCGGAAGGCCTACCAAGATGATCAGGGGTACTCCGATGATAAAATCTCAAGCGCCTCGTCAAGAGCAAATCTCGTCTCCACACCGGGTCCGTACACGGTGGGGTAGTAGGCCTCGTCCAGATCTGGAAGATAACCAGGTCCTCAGAGGGACGTAACAAGATACAAAATGCATGCTAGATATAGTACTGAATAAAATAAAGAGGGGTGTGCTAACCATCTAAGTGAATGCAATATAAGGACAACCTCGGAACGTATAGGTAGGTGTAGGCATAACGTTCAGCGTCCTCTAGAGTGTGGTATCTGCAACGTCCATCATTCCAAAGAATGAGGTATCTGTATATATATAACGTCCAACACTCTAAGGGACGTGGTATCTGCAATGTATATACGTCCGTAACACTCCGAAGAGTGCGGTGTCTGAATAAAGGAGGTCATCGGGTCTGTGGCTCCTCTGGATACCACGGAGTCCGATGGGTGTATCCCAAATATTTATCAGTTGTCCTTCCCGCCCAATGTAGATACGCAAGTCGAATACACGACGTGAGTGTACCGTATCTATATGCCAAGTCTCATCTAACTATAATACTCTAGAATACAGGCTAGTCCGTGATGCATGTCGTACGTACCGATAGCGAATTGGGTACGCGGACCCACATCCCAATATGAATGTACCATCGTGATACGTGTAAGTGTCACGGTCTAGGAGAATATCAAAATATCCTCACAGTCGATGTTGAGTCAGCTAGCAACTAGGTCAAGTACACTACTCATCGACGCATTGTCGACTGCACCCGAGTCAATCTCGGACGCGCACAATTTTATGTATATTTGCATTATTTATCATTTAATTTTAAACAGTAATTCAGCAAGGTATACTCGTCTATCCCGGGTAGCTGCGAAATCCAAAGTCCTGCTCCGGATGCCTCGACGGTACTGTCCAGCAGTCCTATATATGATATAATAAGGACAATAGTAGTCGCTACAAAAGTACGACTAAGACACACTACTTGCAACTATAGCTGACACGGGATCTGGACTGTATATATATATATATATATAGCTATTACAAATATATATATATATATATATATATATATATATATATATATATATATATATATATAAACTAAATCATATTAAAATATGTTAAAATAATATGTATGTTTAATAGTACAAAATAGTACTTATGTATTAATTAGTAATACACTAATAATACACACCTTAAATATGTGTACATAATTGGTAATATTCACAAATTCATATATTTATACATAAACATATATTTAGATAATAGTTTGTACATAAGTAAATATACACACATATTTATATATATTTAAATATATATATTCATATACATACTAATATACTTTTTATAAATATATTAAATACATAATTAATATATATGTATACATATACCTATATACATTACACTAATATACTTAGTACATAAGGTGTATACATATATATTTATATACACAAATAGACATATATAATTATATTTGCAAAATAAAATAATTATACCAATAAATAGCATATAATATAGAATAATACAGAATATATATATACCATGTATATTAACTATACAATATTTCAAATGTACATTAATATACATTCTACATACTTACATATATTTATTATGAAATATATTAATACATAAAACATATTTGAAATATATATACATATATATATATATATATATATATATATATATATATATATATATATATATATATATATATATATATATATATATATAAGTACATATACCTATTAGGTATAAAAATAAATAAGCATTTATATACACTAGGTATATACACAAATATACATATACGAACTTATATATTTATATTATATATAAATATACATTATATACAGTAATATAGTATATACATTATTATATATAAATATAAAGAAATACTGAAATACATATATAAATACATACATATATGCTTAATAGGTATTTTATTAATATACGCATACAAAAGTACATATATATATTTCTATTATATATAATACTAAAGACAATATGTATATATATATATATATATATATATAACACAGTATTTATACAGGAGTATTTAAATATAAATACTGACAAATACAGAATATACTAAATACCTAAACTAATACATGAAGTTATATACATTTAATGCAACCTCAAATACGTATTTAAATACTAGTATTTATACATAAAATACTGTACCTAATTGGTGCTCGGGTCGAGGGCTTCCCGGTGGCTGACCGTCGACGGCGGGGGTGGCCGGACGGAGCTCCGGCGAGGCTCGGGGTGGTCGGCAACAGCAGCAGCGGGTCTGGAGCTTTTGGTTCTACGAGGGCGATTACGGCTCGGGGTGTCGACGTCCGACGCTGGGAGTCGACGGAGGGGGAGGTGGTTGGCCGGGGGAGGGGTCGGCGGAGTTTGGCGGCCGGAGGTTCAGCGGTGGCGGAGTAATAGCTGGTCGGGTGGTCGGCTTCAAGTGCGGGGAGGAATTGCCCGAGTTGAGGATGACGGGGAGGGAGGCGGCTGTGGGTGGAGCCGTGGTCGGGGGCGGTGGTGGTAGGTAGGTGGAAGGTCGACGAAGGGGTCTGGGTCGGTGCGGGGGTCGCCGGACGTGGTGGCTGGCCGGGAGGAGGCGGCGGGTTGTGATGGGTTGGGGTAGAGCTCGGCTGGAGGGTTTTGGAAAATAGGGTTTGTGTGTTGGTTTTCTTGGGTTGTGTGCCAATACAAGTGATGTAACATGTTGTTTAAGTAGGTAAGAGAGTGGGGGGGCTGCCTAGGGATTAGGGCCGGCTGTAGATAAATTTTGGGGAGTTGGGGATGTCCATCATGATGAGGGGAGGGCTAGGAATGTAGCATTTTGAATGAAAGGCCATGATGTGCCCTTCATAAAGGGGTGCAAGTATACTAGGAATGGGGGGAAAATGAATGGATACGGTTAGGGAATGAAAATTTTCTTTCTCCATGATGTTGGGCCAATGAGAGGGGGATACCTCATTGCAATTTTGCAAAAAGACCCCTGAACAATTTGGTATTTGCATAAATTCTGAATTTGGAGATTTGATATAAACAAACACCATGTTTGGTATTCTTCATTGGGCTAGGATGGTGTATGGTGTTTTGTATGAGGCTTATGGGTATGGGTGTAGGTTTGGGTTAGAGTTGGTCTAATTTAATTGAGGTTAGGTCACCACGTTAATTAATTCATAATTAATGCACCAGGTGTCTCTAATTTAATTTAACAAGAACCGGGGGTCTAAATTGGGTTGGACAAGGGTCATTAGTGTGGTAGGCTCAGTGTACAATAATGTCATGATCTGGGTTGGTCAAGTCAGATCGAGATGGGGTCTCAATTTCGATTGGAACGGACAACGAACGTAATTAAGCAGTTTATTTAAATTGCGTACGGACGTTTGTAACGACTTTTGTACGACTAAAATCAGGCAAGAAAATCAGTATTCGGGGTTTGTTCAAGGTTCAATATGATAGGTTAGTATGTCTAGGCCAAGTATGTGGAATCTTTTTTAGGGTAACAGCTAGGGTAGTATCCTAAAATAACAAATCATTGCACATGTATAATAATACTATATAATAATTCTTAATTATATCAAGTTAACCCTAATTAGGCTATTTAAGTTAATCAACCCTAATTTCTGGTCGAGGGGGTTTACAAGTGCGATCTGGTGAGCATTCTCCATGCTCTGTCCCAGGACCTCTAACTGATGCTGCTGCATCTCCATCATCTGCTGGAAGAGCGTGAACATTTGTATCTGATCAACTACGGGTGGTGGGGGTGGAAGATCCCCAAAAACTGTCTACGTTATCCTCTGTACTGGAGATGGAGCACATCCGAAAGCTGCTGCAAATACTCCCATCTGGACCGGTGAAGCTGACCTCCTGAATGTAGGTGTTGGAACATCGTCTGAGGGTACTGCCCTCAAGGGTGATAAAGTGACTGATCGTGCTGTTGCGACACCTGAGCACTGGGAATGCGTCTTCGACGGCATCCTGAAGATAGATTAAAATAAAAAATCAATATTGAATACGATACGATATCATCAAAGAAGGACAAAACTTTATTCAAAATAAAGCAATTATTTAGTAGATAAGGATTTGCAAAACATATTTTGGAATTTTCCTAGTTGTGATTGAGTAAACTCTCAGCCTAAACCCTATTTCCTAAAGCAGGCTCGTAGCAGTACTCTAGGCGAGCACAACTACGATATCGCACTACTTGCGAATCTAGACCTGCAAGGGCTACCACTAAAAATGTGTCATGACCCGCACCCAGATATTCAGACATGAGTACGTGGTTACGCCCAGCCTACGCCGCAGAATCGGCGGTAGAATACTATTTGGGTTATTTCTAACTATCTAACATCTCAACAATAGAATATGGTACCTGTCAATCATCTTAACTCCGAACGGAGGAGCAATATGGTATCTCACAAGTATAACTAATCTCAATCACAAAACAAACTAAGGAAGATAATACACAAATAGAATAGCGAAGGAAAGAATAAGATACAATCCACAATCTGAAATAATAATACAAAATGTGAATCTCTACAAAATAATAGTCTAATAGATGCCAACACAAATAACTAAACCTCATCGGACTCTACAACTAAGTCCTCCTAGTCTACAATAGTATCCTCTAAAGGTACGCCATCCTGCGGCCCGTAGAATATTGGATACTGCTCTATAAGTCAGTCATCTGAAAAAATATATCCAATCAGGATTGGAACAAAGTATATACCTCTGAAAGCAGTTTCAATAATATAATCGAGCATATAAAACAGATAATAGAAATAAAATATAAGATCACTAAACATATGAATGAATGAACAATACGTATACA
Organism: Iris macrosiphon; assembly: GCA_036927795.1. Lineage (NCBI taxonomy): Eukaryota > Viridiplantae > Streptophyta > Magnoliopsida > Asparagales > Iridaceae > Iris > Iris macrosiphon. The sequence goes on from JAYESA010000014.1 coordinate 78,164,622, forward strand.
GGTAATGTACGAGAATATAGATCAACAATATAAATATCAGCAATATGATAAAATAACTACAATCTAACTAATGTGTCTCAAGATACAAGTTCATTATATGATCGGATTGGGTGAACATAATCAGGTAAGACGATTACAAGTGAGGTATGTAACCAGAATGTACACGATGTAACAATGGGGCTTTGATCACATAATCAACTCATACTCTCCCATCCCCAACTAATACCAATGGATCCAATCACGACATGCTACGAACACGAAATATAACCACTGAACACGAGCAGTGGGTGTACACGAATAAACATACTGAACATGAGCAGTGTGTGAATACGAAATATAAATTAATACCTAATATACACAATAAAATACATGTACACGAGTACCCGCTGAACACGGTAGGGGATAACATCTTTTGACGGGATCCATATTGTACAAGTTCGTGAAATCACTGTATTGGAGTCAAGTATATAATTCTAGAACATGCATATATACACTATTATAAATTAAAAACTATCAGATAAATGTACTCACATGAAGTCCTGAGTAAGGTATGTCTCTCGATGCCTAAGCTGGTGTCACACAGACCTATATATGGTATATTGCATCAATACAAGGTTCAAGAATAAAAATCAGTTCAGTTGATGCAATTCTAAGTCAATAAGTCATTTTTAGATTAAACCGATTAAATCTAGGTTACAAGAGTCTAAAACTATGATACTAAGTCGATGCACTATGAAACTAAGCTATACAAGCTAATCTAAGATACTACGAAACATTCAAAAAACCGTATCCTAAGATACGCAAGTTTTCATATATGAAAATAGTATTTTAGATATATATACAAGTCAATAAATATGATACTATAACAAAACAATAAAATACCTTGGCCTTGCACCAATGCGTATCACACTTATCTCGATACCCAAACGTAATACCTTGGGTATCGACCCAATACCTCAATATTACCTTGGTATTACCTTGGTATTACCTTGGTATCCAGAGATAATCCAAAACCTCTACATAATAACTAAAACAAAAATATAAATACCTCAAATACAAACATATAATGTACCTAAACTACTAATATATATATATATATATATATACCAATAGTATACATAACTAACTAATTAACTATTATATATTACTATAACCATATGTACTTACTAGCATACAATACTACACTACATATATACATAAAGCATATAGTTAAACTATATACTAAGCATAGCTATTAATCTACTATTAACTATCTAGACTAATAGTTATATACTAATCTAACTTAATCAATATCTTATACACATAGATACATATATAACTAATTATTTACTAACATTCTAACCAATGTAACTAATAACTAATCTACTAACCATAACCCAAATACCTGAATACTAAACTACCCATTAGCTATCTACCCATTAAACCAAATACCTCACTAAACTAACTAAATCTGAAACTAAACCTAAAACTGAACTTCACTGAAACTGCACGATACAGTGCTGTGCATTGATTTCTGCTTGTTGGTCACTGCCTCAAGGTTGCTGATACCTTACTCTTCCTCTGCTAAACAATAACTTTATGCCTCTTTGTGTGCACTGCATAGTTTCTAAATATTTGTTGATACTTGAACTGAGCCTGTCTGATACTGTGCTCTGTGTGGATTTCAACTGTTACCATCAGTGACCCAAGCTCCTTGCTGCCTTTGCACATCTCAGTGCACGAGCTGCTGAACTGTGCAGTTCGCTGAAACCAACTGAAAGTAGCTCGATGCCTCTACTGTGCATCCTCCATGTTGAATGCACTAGCTTTGCTCGAGATTGCAGTGAAGACTCCCTGCTACAGAATTACTGCTCAGTGCACAAATGCACTGTCATGACCCGCACCCGGATATTCTGGCACGAGTGCGTGGGTACGTCCAGGCGGCGGAGGCGGCGGAGGACTCGGGGGTGAGCTGGGTGAGGGTGAGGGAAACAGGTCCGGGCGGGTCGGGTTCAGGTGGACCCGACCCGACCCGTTAAGGCGGACGGGCCGAGCGGTTTGGGCCGGGCTGAGAGTTGGGCCGCGGGCTGGGCCGTTGGGCCGAAAATAAAAAAAACAATAATTAATAATTAATTAAATAATTAATAATAACTAAATAATTAATTAATAATAAATAAATAAATAATAGTTTTTAGGTAATTAAAATAGGTCCGGGGTCCAATAAATTCCAGAAAAATTATCCTAAGTCCAGTTTTCCATTTTACACCCCAAAATATTATTTCCATAATATTTTAATATTGTTTATTATCAATTAAAAATTATTTAATAATTAAAACCCTATTTTTAATTATGAAAAAATTCCCAAAAAATTCCAGAAAATTGTAAAAAATCCTAATTTAATATTTTTTGAAAAATCAGGGGCTTACAATCTACCCAACTTATAAAATTTTGTTCTCAAAATTAGAAATATGGTAGTGTTCTCTCTATCCAATCTCACTTGATTACAGTCTAACGGGTTCCTCTCAGGTGAACATTGCGATCGCTACCCAACTTAGAATTTACCCATCTATCCTCTAAGGCTATACAACTAATAAAGCTATGTCCCAACTTATTTAATCATGGTATTGAATCTTTAAGTCTTTAACACAAATACACCACCTATGGTATTCCCTTAATCATAAAGGGTCATCATCAATTCGACCGGTCTGAGGGGTATATCTAGTACTATCTATATATCAAACTTATACCAAGCACAGGATTTTATCTTTCCGAAATAAGGGAAGACGAGGATCAATAATAAAGAGTTCAAGAGCGAGGTGGTAGAACAGAGGTATAGGGATCAAGGCGTTTAAGGAATTCTAATGGGAATTGTCAAGCGGTTATGGATTAAAATTCTATTATGGTAATTCGCATGCTCGTATTAGTACGGTTATGTAACTGATACGATATGCTCGGACATATTTAGGGGACAAGTATACTAGTCAACTATATATCTCAATCCACGTAAAGTAGTCGTGCGAAGTGTGAATCAAAATGCACTAAGTTTGATCAGACCGTAATACACTGATTCTGAATAGACACTTGTATTAGTGGGGTTGATCAGGCCTCAATAACACATGTGTCATGAACAAGCCTGATAAAGAGTAAGCTTGCAAAACTAGGCTATAGAATAGCAGCATAAGTCAAGTACAGCAAAATTAAGTGCGCTAGATGATGTTGAAAGGAGATACAAATTATTTAAGTACACAAAATAATCTACAATAAGTACAATAATAAAAGATTCTACAATCTCTACAGTTTTCAAATATAAAAGCATACCAGGTTATTAGCAAGTTCAAAATTTCTAGGTTGGGGCTGAGGTCACGAACCAATAGGCACGAGCTAAACAATACTAGAAAAGGTATCTACGAATCACTTACGCGCATTAGCTGTTCCCAGAGTCTGCGCGTTCTCCACGGTCATCACGTAAGCTTGTCCGCGTCCTGGAGCAGCGGGACAGTCCCTCACTTGATGTGCTGTTGAGCCACAATATAGACAGGCACCTAGTCTCTTCCTACAAACTTGCCAGGTGTGACATTATTTTTGACAAAAGCCACAAGTGGGAACTCGTTGGTTCTGTCCTTGAGCTTGGGGTTGGGTGCTGTGGCTCGAGGGAAAGGACGCTGGGTTTGCTGCGGGGCCCTCTGCTGTGGTTATTATTGGAACGGGCGTTTGTAGGGTCCCATACTTCCAGTATCTCTCTCCCGCTTTAGTCTATGCCCCATGTCTCTCTCAACACCTTGTGCCACACTCAAGATTTCCTCGTATGTACGAGCTCGGCTAGTGGTGACAGCAAGGCGGATATCAGGAGACAACCCCTTCTTGAATCTGCGGGCTCTATCTTCAGGGGTACGAACCATAGATTCTGCAAAGTGGCTCAGCCTGCTAAATTCAGCAGTGTACTCATCAACAGAAAGGTTACCTTGTTCCAGCCTCTCGAATTGACTTTCGAGAGCTTTCCGAGCCACTTCGGGATAGAATTTCTCCTTGAACAGCCTCTTGAAGTCCTCCCAAGTGAGATCAGGAGTAGATAGTTGAGGTTCGTCTCTAAACCAGGTCCGAGCTATGTCAAACAGTTGCAGGCTTGCAAATTCCACTTTAAGATCATCAGGGACCCGAGCAGTCTTCAGGAGTCACTCCATATTCTCTATCCATTCATCGGCATAGAGAAGACCTTCAGTCCCATAGAATTCCAGGGGTTTAAGGTTCTTGAAGTCTTTGGCACTTCCTGGCCTCTTTTGTGGTGACTCCTGGGACCGAAGAGCTTCTGAAAGGCTAGTCCGTAGCAGTGCAGTCTGTTCTTTCTGGGATTCTACAAGTCCCTGGAACACTCCGAGTAGCTGTGCACCATCCAGAGTAACTGTCGGAGTAGTTGGAGGCGGAGGGAGCGCAAGAGTTTCAGGCACAGTCTGCTCAGCGGGTTCGGATGTGCCTCCTACAGTATTCCTTGTCTGAACCATTCTGGAAGATTAAGGGATAGCAGGATTAGAATAGATTACTTGGAAATCAAGGGCGATAGGAAAAATTGACTAGGACTGATATCAAGATTTGAAATAAAGGATCATATTCTGTGAATGAGCTTTTTTCTAAAATCCTCAATCCTGTTGCAGGCCTGTTCGGTACCTAAGTTGAAACCGAATAATTTAGTCGTTAGACCTGCATGGGCTACGACAAAAATGTGTCACGACCCGTACCCGGATATTCGGGCACGAGTGCGTGGGTACGTCCAGCCTATGCCGCAGTGTCGGCGGTAGTACGCTGTCTAGGTCATGTTCACAGTTAAATAAAATATAGCTCATTAACAATAATTAAATAGGCAAGGATAAATAACAGAAAAAGGAATGCTAAGATTTTATAAACAGAATGTGACAATCAGATCCAGAGTTATTACAGAACCAGAAATTAAATCGGGGACAAACCCGATTACTAGGATGAAAGGAAATAAATAACTACTGCTAACTACTCCGCAGGAGTAGTCTCCTGTGTGGGAAACGGCTCCGCAACTGTATCACCTGCTGCCTCATAGGGGCCATAATAGGTGGGGGCAAAGTTCTCATCATCGCCTAAATCAACGGATCCAGTCAGGAAAGGAGCAAAGTACACAATGCACAACAAGAGTTAAACTAAATATTTGTGACAGGTAGAAAAGAACTGACTAAGCATCATGTTGAGAATATACATAAATAAGTAGTGAAATTAACTGAGAAATAATGCTATAAATCAGGAATATGAGTAAAACAGGACTAAAATATGACAGAAAATGTAACTATAACAAGACAACAAGAACTGCAAAACGACAAGAAACTATGTGCGTGAACTTGTGTATTTAGAATACATAGTTGGCATGTAGGGGTTTATAAGGCTAATAAGGCACGCCATAGGCGGCTAGCAGTCAGGAATAACAAGTATAAGGCTGAGGGTACAATCGCATACCAACAGCTAGCAGTCACGACAGGGGGAAGGGTAAACTACATGCCTCCTAGTATTCTCCCACCCGACACGAAAAGAAAGACATGAAATCCCAAAATCTAACACTAAGTAAATCATCAATGGTACTAGTAAAGCAGGGAATTAATTATCAAAATATGAAGATTAAACTTGAAGTGCAGGTACTTGCCTGATGTTTGGATCCAATTACAGTTTTGTGTCTCGAGAAAATTTCCAGAAATGTGTCCGGATGCTGAAATAAATATTACCATCATGCTCAGAAGATATCAAATAGCTAGAAACGCCTGTCCTTGAGTCCAATTTGGAGTCAAGGACAAAAACGGTAATTTTGGGTCAAAACGGGGTCCGCATGTGGGCCCCGTTTTGCACCGAAAAATGTGTCAGGGTCAAAGGTCTCCAAATTCATCAAACTTAGTGTCAACAGGTCAGAAACGATGATACGAACCCAACGGAACTTCCAGAATTGGATTCCGATGGGCCGATCACAAAATCGCCCGTCGAGCGGGGCTTGTGGGGCCACGACACGCGATTTCGTCAACGTTCTCAGAATCGAACCAAACTTGGGTCACAGGACCAGCGTATCGCTACGAGTCCGATGGCGCAAGTTTCATTTCGATCCGACGTGTGTACAAAAAGTTAGGGCTTGATTCAGAAAAGGCGGATACGGGGCGGTGTCCGCGGATACGCGTTGATCCCGGTGTGCACGCACACCCGAATCGACCTCCGTAAAATCCCACACGTCCGTATCAACGACGCGCACGTATCTGTGAAGATCGCGCACGACCAAGTCATCCCGTTTGGCAGGGCGTACCCAGTTTCGGGGTGAATCGGGTCGATATTTTTCCTTTTTTGGATCGCGGTACGCGATCACCACAAGACGCGATGCCCCGAGCGGTTTATCCGGGCACCGAAAGGGTCATACAGGCTTCACAACGCAATTTACGGAATTGAAAACGGGGCAACGAGGAGAAAGTTACACATACCTGAACAGGGTCGGAAAACCCCGAATTTACCGTGTCCGACACGTGTCCGACACGTGTCCGACACAAAATTTGGGAATTAGGGTTAGGGTTAGGGTTTTGCTGACGGGGCGGCGCCGGAGGACTGCGAGGCGGGCCGGGGCAGGGGCTGCACGGCGGCTGGCTGGTCGGCTACGAGCGGCAGGCACCGGGGGCGGCGGGCCGAGGCTGGCCGGGGCTCTGGCCCGCTGCTGCTGTTGCTTCGGCTGCTGGCCGGCGGCGGCGTCTCCGGAGGTGGCGGAGAGGGGGACGGCTAGGCGGAGACTGCGGTGGCGCAGGGACGAGGTGGCGCTGGGGCGGAGGAGCGAGGAGCTGCTTGGCCGGGCGGGGCGCCGCGTGGCCGGGTGAGGCGGCGCAGGCGGCGGAGGCGGCGGAGGACTCGGGGGTGAGCTGGGTGAGGGTGAGGGAAACGGGTCCGGGCGGGTCGGGTTCAGGTGGACCCGACCCGACCCGTTAAGGCGGACGGGCCGAGCGGTTTGGGCCGGGCTGAAAGTTGGGCCGCGGGCTGGGCCGTTGGGCCGAAAATAAAAAAAACAATAAATAATAATTAATTAAATAAATAATAATAACTAAATAATTAATTAATAATAAATAAATAAATAAATAATAGTTTTTAGGTAATTAAAATAGGTCCGGGGTCCAATAAATTCCAGAAAAATTATCCTAAGTCCAGTTTTCCATTTTACACCCAAAAATATTATTTCCATAATATTTTAATATTGTTTATTATCAATTAAAAATTATTTAATAATTAAAACCCTGTTTTTATTACGAAAAAATTCCCAAAAAATTCTAGAAAATTGTGAAATATCCCAATTTAATATTTTTTGAAAAATCAGGGGCTTACATGCACACTGCCAGTGCTGAGTTAACTTGTTGTAAATGCACAGCTATAAGTGCCCAACTATGCATACTCCTCCACCATAAATGACTCAAACTTTCTATACCGTTGCATCGGAGCTTGCTTCAGACCATAGAGACTCTTTCTCAACCGACAGACAGTGCTAGTTGCCCACATAATCCCTCTGGCTGCTCCATGTGTAAATCCTCCTCTGAATTACCACAAAGGAATATCGTCTTCATGTCCATCTTCTCAACCTCTAAGTCAAAACAGTCTGCTAATGCAAGCACCACCCGAGTAGATAATAACTTGACGACTGGTGAAAAGATTCCATCGAAATCAATGCCCTTCCACTAACCGTAGCCTTTAACTACCAACCTCGCTTTGTATCGAGGGCAAGTAGCATCATCTGTCTACTTTACTCTGAACACCCATCGATTCTTCAAAGCCTTCTTTCCCTTTGGCAACCGCCCCAGATCATAAGTAAAGTTTTATTGTAGGGAACCCGCCTCCTCCTACATGGCCTGCATCCACTCATGCCTGTGTTCGTCTTCCATAGCCTCTACAAAATTTTTGGGCTCTTCCCCATTAGTCAGTAGAATATACTCATCTGATGAGTATCTTGAAGATGTTCGACGCTCTCTCATGCTTCTAGCCTCCTTAATGGAACCTCTGGTGATGGTTGTATATGAACATCCTCATTCCCTTCAAGAACTACCTCCTAGGTATGCTAGTCCTCCTGAGGTTCACCCTGACCACCATTAGCAGGCTAATGATCTAGGTTGGGAGTATCTATATGTACTAGCTCCCCAATAACTGGATCCTCTGTACTGTCCTCCAAAAATGGCTCGAAGCAAAATGACTCTAACTCAAGCAATTTTTCAGTCTCAAAAGATATCTCATAATCTTGAGTGTTGGTCATGGTCTGGTCCTCGATGAATACGATGTCATTACTTCTACAGAGCTTTCTTTCCACTGGGTCATAAAGTCTATAGCCAAACTCATCCCGAACATAGCCGACAAAGACTTAGTGTCTCTTATTTGGCTCAAGTTTGGATCTCTCGTCCTTCGGTACAAGCACGGAGGCCTTGCAACCAAGCACTCGAAGGTGATTGTATGATGGCACTTTGTAGTACCATACTTTATCAGGCACGTCATCATACAAAGAAGAACTGTCACACCCAAGTCCTAAAATATACGGGACCAGGCCATGTGGCAATGGCCAGCTGATACGACTCCGAAGGATTTTCCAATTTAATGGATCCGACGAAGCGTACTACGCTGTCCTAAAATACTATCAAGTCTAATATGCTAACAGGTAAATATCTAGTTTCATCCATAGAATACAATATAATAAAGACTGAGGCAAGTGCTGGTAAATAAAATACAAAGATTCTGAATATCCATAATACATCTGAAATAGTCTGATGGGGACAAACCTACTGAAATACAGTAATAAAATAAAAGTACAGAAAGAAGTAAGATAACTAGACTAGAGCATCAACTAGCTAGATAAAGACGCTCTAGCCCAAGGCAACAGTGTACCCCAAATCACGGGAACTCCTCTAAAAATGCCTCAAAGTCCTCATCCACATATCCAATCTCTACTCCTACTTCGTAGATGGTCGGGTATAAGTGCTCATCCGGATTTGGAAAGGAACCAGATCCTCAGAGTAACGTAACAAGATACAAAAATATATGCCATAAAGTAAATACTATGTAAAATCGAGGGTGATCTAACCAGATAAGTGAAATGCACTTGAAGACAACCTTGGTACGTTTGGATAGGGAAAAAAAGTATAAAGCGTAGCATCAAGCCATAGGCTAAGTATCTGGCATTAGCTGTAAACTGGATACCAGGAGTATATGCTGACTACATCACCGATCATGATAGCGTGTAGCTAGTAACCTCTGTCGGATGTATCGACAAGCATATACGCCCATAACTGGGTAGCACATAGCCCATAACCGGGTAATACATAGCCCATAACCAGGTAACACTAAGGCTCACGACCCCGTAGTTTACTCTGAAACTATGATAGCCAAATGTCTGTCCCATACACCTACTAATTGTCTTTCCCGCCCAATGTCAATGTACAAGTCGCGAATACGACATGGACATCTCGTACTATAATGCAAGTCACTAAAAAAATATAAAACTAAGCTAAATACCGTCATACGTGCTGCTCACACCGATGGCCAGTCAAGTATGAAATATGCGTCCCTACATGAACTCATTCTGTGACGTACAATGATACGTATCAAGCTCTGGGGAGTCATATTGATAACTCCACAACTTTAGGTGCGTCCACTAGACACTAGGTCAGACACAAGTCCTAACGTCAATGCCTTCGTTGACTGCACCCAAGTCATTCTCGGACGCGCATAGTTATATAATATTAAAATAATAAAATACGTAAACTAATAATAACTGAATTTAAATAGTATAACAAGGCAAGGTATACTTGCTTGGAACTCCGATATGCACAAGTAAGGATCTGTAACCCGCAGCCAAGGTAGAATCGTCTTGGATGCCTATGAATATATAACAATAAATATCAATCACTATATTATACTATGCTAATCACGTACAAGAGTACAACTTACGCAAGGTCATGAGTCACGCAGAGTCTAAACCAAATAAATGTTCTAACTAAATAAGTTGGCTAAGGTTGACTAGTCAAGGATCAAGGAAGTAGGGGTACACTTAGTCTACTTATCCCACAGCATTTACAAGTCATCCTAAGGTATAATTTCTCATAGATTACAATCGCGGTCACAACTAGAATTCATGTAGGTGCTAAGTTGCACCTCTAACACATAGATACTAGGTATTCTACTTACTAAGATTTCCAAGACAAGTTTGATATTGGTAACCATCTAGGTCTCCATGTACGAGTATGTCAAGTATCCTTAAATATAGTGCACAACAAGATAGTTAGCTACCAATACGTTACATCTCCAATGACGTATAACACTAGACATGTGTCCTAGCTAATAGGTTAGAGTGCACATAAGATAATTTAGTCTAAGCACCTAGGGACTACACAAATACGTGTCATACTTAACAACCTAATTCCATGAAGTATGCTAACTACTATTCCAACGCATGCATATATATATATAGATATATATATATATATACACTAGGTAATAGGGTTCACAAATCAACATTGGTCCATGCAACAATAACAACATGAAGGAGGAGTGAACATGCAAACCTAGTGTCACTACCACATTTTAGGAAAAAGGGTATTTTAGTAATTTCCTATTTAAATAAATATTGTGCATGGTAAATAATTATTTGTTGTATTATTTAATTGTTGTTAGTTATTATTTAATTATTTTAGACTTATTTTAGTGGACCCAACTAGTTTAGTTTGGACCCATGGACCAACATGAATTAATTAGTTAGACTTGGCCCATTTAGAAAGCCCATAGTTAAGGAGATGGATTAAATTAATTAAATGATTAGACTAGAAGCTTCCTTCCTTAATTATTTCTTTATGAGAGGCCCCAAGGGGTACATTGGACATTTTACAATTGCTTGGGGGAGGGGCTATGGCCGGCCTATTAAAGAGGGGGGGAAATTTCTCTCTCCTCTCATCTCATTCCAAATCTAGATCTAGAATTCTCCCACTACCAAATTCCCTCCATTCCCAATCCAATTCCCTACCAAATTCATTCCAAATTCTTCCCAATTCACCATTAGAGAAGGAGGAAGCAAGGATCTAGAAGAAGGAAGCAAGGATCTACAAAGAGGAGCAAGGATCTACAATTTGGAAGCAAGTTCATCTCAATTGGAGGTTTCATTGGGAATCTATCTCCCAATAGGTATAATTCAGATTTTCCCATTTAAATAGCTTCTAAATCTGAGATTTAATCATGTAAAATCAACCTATATGTATGTAGTACCCATAGGACTTTGTTTTGTGTTCATAGGAGACCCATGGAGAAAGTTATGGTACTTTTTGTGTCAATTTTGTTGGAATTCCGAATTTATATTTTGTTGTGTGTGTCAATTGATCCTATAGATCAATTGAACATGAGATTTGTGTTTGAGGCTAGTGTCGTGTCCATATTGGGATACTTGTGGTTCGTATCCCAACTATTTGGTGATACGTGTCATTTGGGGGTTTCCTCCGACACGGGGCTTTGAACATGTCGTATTTTGACACGGACACATAGATCTACTTTTGACGCTTTGATTTGTTCATAAATATTATTTGTGATTTGTTTGTGTCCTTCGGGGTGCATTTGGTTGTGTGTTGGACTCGTGTCGCATGCGTATCCTAGATCTAGTGGGATACGGTGAGATACTCTCCAATTGTGTGTATTTTTGCATAGATCTAATTAATTGTGGTTCAATTCTTCATTTATAATTAGTATATATATATGGATATTAAATATTTATTTTGTGTATTTATTATAGTAATTATTGTAGCATAGATCTATATTTTGGGTGTGCTAATATAATGTACAATATAATATGTAGCTTTCTTGCATGCAAATATATATGTTACTACTTGTTAAATAATATAATTTATACATAAAATGTTTTATAAAATATATTTGTATGTTTAATTGTGTAATTATATTATTTATAATTATTATGTAATTATTTGGATATTAATGTAAATATTTTAGGTGTGCTTCTAGCCATGTAAATTATATGTTCTTTGTTAAATATTTGAAGGTATAAGTTTATGTGTATATTAATATATATATGTACATTTTTGTATTAATGGTTTATATATATATATATATATATACTGTTTTATATATTCTGTTTATATATATATATATATATATTGTTTTATATATTCTGTTTTTATATATATAATTATATATATATAACTTGTTTTAGTGACAGTGAATTAATGACAGTAAAAACTGTCATTAATTAGCCGACTAATAGCAGCCGCTGTAGCCTTCGGGCAATTAATGACAAACATGTCATTAATTGCAGCAGCGGGAAACAGCAGCTTTTCTGCGACGCTTTTCCGCGACAGTTTAACTGTCAGCGAAAACCAAAGCAGTGGCAGTTTATTATTTGGGTTTCGGTGACAGTCCTTCGGTGACAGTCCCGACTGTCACTATTTAAACTGTTTTGATTTAATCCTATTTTATTCACTGTTTTTCAATGACGCTTTGACAGATTTAATGTATATATTATATATTATAATTGTATATATATATATGTATATATATATGTGTTTTGTGAGGAATAATAATTGTAATAATATATTATGTTATTTATATAAATGTTGGGTTGTATATATATTATTTTAGGATATATATTAATTATATTATTAGTATACTTTGTGTTAGTTCTTTTTGAATCTAATTTGATTCCTAAATTATTGTAGTTTATCTCTATATTATTTTATAGATGTCTTGTGAGGTTGACTTTGGGTTTGACCATGTTTGACTTTAGTGGACTTTAGAGTTGACCATAGTTGACTTTTGACTTAGAATTGACTTATTGACCTAGAAATTGCCTAGTTTGACTTGTTCTCTTTTCGGGACCTTGTATTAATGTGGTATTCCATATCTAGGTCTTCGAGGCACCGAGTCAGACATTTGTGAGACTGTTCATTGGACTTCAGGCGAGTACATTCTCTGATAGTTTCTCATTTATGATATCCTCTATGTTCGTTGTATCTAGTGTAGATATACATGTTCTCTTGACACTATGGTTACACGGATTGGTATATCCGGATCTCGTCATGAGATGTTATTCCTTGCTATATGGTGTATATGGTGCAAGTATTGTTTCATTGGTTATCTTGTACATGTACAGACACCGATTCTCGGGGAGACTAGCTATCTTCTTGGGGAATCTAGTGCCATAACGTACCGTGGTTGGATCTATTATACCAGTCGGGGTGGGAAGTATTTTAGTGTAGATATGTGATCATACCCTCCTTGTGCATGTCTTGTTCCTTGTGAGTGTTGATCATACACCGCACGTATAATCAGCCAGGCCATTATACTCTTGTGCAAGTTCCTAAGCCGATCACATGTTAAAGCTAATACTCACACACTTAGTCATTAGTATTCTTGTTCTATCAGCATATTGTTCATTATTGTATTTCTTTCCAGTACTTCCTTATTGTCTATACATTTCTTGTATCTATTTATGCATCTTGTTTATCCACAGCTACTTACTGTTACATAGTTTTTATCATTATTTGAGAACTGCTGTTAGGGTTGTACTCTGCTCCTTTCCTGACTGGATATATTTTTCCAGATGACACTGAGGAGTACCCTACCTATTATGGACCCCAGGATGTTGTGGGTTTAGATTCTGAGACCCTGGCTCAAGAGGGACTTATCCCAACTGAGACAGTTGACCCTGGAGTTGTAGCTTTATAGTTTTGTAGTATTCTTTGTACTGGATTTGTCTCCAGCATATTTCTGTAATTTTCTTCAGACTCATTGATGTATTATTTTAGACTCATGAGTTGTATTGTGACTATTCTATTCTTTATCTGATTCGTGCTCATTTCCACCTTAGTTCTGTGATTGAGTATACTATCATTATTGGTGGTTCATTATATTGTTAGATAGTTTATCTAGACAGCGTTCTACCGCCGATTCTGCGGCGTAGGCTGGGCGTTGTTTCCGACTAGTACCCTTACACCGGGTGCGGGTCGTGACACATTTTTGGTGGTGGCCCATGCAGGTCTAGCTTCACAAGTATGTGATGTCGTGGTAGTGCGACAACTTAGTTGTACTACTGCGAGCCTGCAATAGGATATAGGATATAGGCTGAGATACTCAATCACATCTAGGAAAAAAATTTTGATTCAACTATTCTCCTTTGATATTGATACTTGATCTCTTAAACTGTCCTTTCCTTGATGTCTTACATCTTGTGCCATATTGATCCTTATTCCGTCTTTTTATGAGACATACTCGGAGATACTTGCGGAGGCACGCAAGGTTGAGCGGGATTTGGGTTTGAAGACCAAGAGAGACCGTGATTCTTTTCTGGGGGCCAACGACAGTACAGTATCTGCTAAACGTCCTCATTTCCAGTCCAGACCTTTCCAGCAGCCACAGCAGAACCAGACTCCAGCTAGAGCGCCTTTTCACCAGGCACCTCAGCAGCAGAGGCAGTTACAGCAAGCTCTATGCAACTTCTACAAGAAGCCTGGCCACATCTGGGAAGTTTGCAGAAAGAGGCTAGGAGTTTGTTTGTATTATGGTACTGAAGGGCATCAATTGAGGGAGTGTCCTCGTCGTACAGTTCAGGGAGCAGCTCTAGCTCCGAGGGCACAGATGAGACCACCTGCAGCACAACCGAGGAGACCGCTTCCGACACAGCAGCAGCGTTTTGTCCAGCATCAGCAGCAGGGAGGTGCTCGGCAGGGACGAGCGTTTGCTATGACAGTCGAAGAGGAGGAACCCACCGGAGATGTCATCGCAGGTTCTATTCTTCTTGATTCCATTCCAGCTTTAGCTTTGTTTGATAGTGGTGCTTCCCATAGTTTTGTATCTGTTTCTTTTGCTCTAAAGCATGGTTTGGTAGCTGAGTCTTTGCTTAGGACTTGCAAGATCATGACCGGGGGAGGCATTATCCTGGTTAATGATATTTGCAAAGATCGGAGAGTTACTCTGGGAGGCCGGGAGTTGAGTGCGTGTCTACTTGTAATGCCACTTCCGAGCTACGACATTGTACTCGGGATGGATTGGTTGAGTAGGCACCGTGCTAGCATAGATTATAGAGGAGGTAGAGTTTTGTTTGGTCCGCCAGGAGAGCCAGAGTTCGAGTTTGCTAGAGGAGCTGCGGAGCAGAAAGAAGGCATTATTTGTGGAGCTATGGTGGAAGACAAGGAGTTGCCACATCCGTTGATAGCAGAATTTTTGGATGTGTTTCCTGAAGAATTGCCAGGATTGTCGCCAGATCGAGATGTTGAATTTTCTATAGACTTGGTGCCAGGTGCAGAACCGATTTTGCAGCATGTCTATAGAGTAAACAACAGCGAGCTGGTCGAGTTGAAGAAGCAGGTGGACGAATTGCAGGATAAGGGGTTTATCAGATCGAGTTCTTCACCATGGGGAGCCCCGGTATTGTTTGTACCGAAGAAGGATGGATCGGTGCGTATGTGCATTGATTACAGGGCTTTGAATAATCTCACTATCAAGAATAAGTATCATTTGCCACGGATTGATGATCTGTTTGATCAGTTGAGTGGTGCGAAGGTGTTTTCTAAGATAGATTTGAGATCAGGCTACCATCAGGTGAAGGTGAAGCCGGAGGACATACCGAAGACTGCTTTTAGAACTCGGTATGGTCAGTTCGAGTTTATGGTGATGCCGTTTGGTTTGACTAATGCACCGGCGGTATTTATGAACTTGATGAACAAGGTGTTCCACCAGTACCTTGACAAGTTCGTGGTGGTGTTCATCGACGACATACTCATATACTCGAGGACACCGGAGGAGCATGAGGAGCATTTGAGGATTATGTTGGATGTGCTGAGGAAGGAGAAGCTGTATGGAAAGTTGTCCAAATGTGAGTTTTTCTTGAACAAGGTGGAATTCTTGGGGCATGTTGTGACTGGTGATGGTATTTCAGTGGATCCGAAGAAGATTTCAGCAGTGGAATCTTGGAAGACTCCGAGTTCGGTAGCAGAGATCAGGAGTTTCTTGGGATTGGCAGGCTACTACAGAAAGTTTGTGCAAGATTTTTCGAGGATTGCCGAGCCGATGACCAGACTCACAAGGAAGGATGTGGAGTTTGTTTGGACGGAAGATTGCCAGGCCGCTTTTGAGGAGTTGAAGAAGAGGTTGACGTCTGCTCCTATTTTGACATTGCCATCAGGGTCCGGAGGTTTCACTATTTATAGTGATGCATCGGGAAAGGGTTTAGGTTGTGTTCTTCAGCAGCATGGGAAAGTGATTGCCTATGCATCCAGGCAATTGCGTCCTCATGAAAAGAACTATCCTACCCATGATTTGGAGTTGGCAGCTGTCATATTCGCCCTGAAGTTGTGGAAACATTATTTGTACGGAGAGCGTGTGGAGATCTTCACAGACCACAAAAGCTTGAAGTACGTTTTCACGCAGAAAGAGTTGAACATGAGGCAGCGTCGGTGGTTGGAACTGATGAAGGATTTTGATATCTCTTTGCAATATCATCCTGGGAAGGCCAATGTAGTTGCCGATGCTTTGAGCAGGTATCCGGTAGCTATGTTCTTGACGCAGGATCGATATTTGTTGGAGGACTTGGAGAGCTTGGGCATTGAGGTGATTGTTCCGGGTAGTGCTATGCAGATGTGGGGATTGCAGATACATTCAGATTTGATGGATAGGAACAAGGCAGCACAGTATGATGACGTATCTTTGAGGAGTATCAGAGCTCAGGTGAGAGCAGGATTGGAGGATGATTTCACTATTGCAGAGGATGGATCTTTGAGGCATGGAGTTAGATTGTGTGTGCCTAGTGGGGAGTTGCGAGAGAAGATATTGCAGGAAGCGCATCGCTCTCAGTATTCCATACATCCAGGTGCTAACAAGATGTATCGGGATATGCGAGAGAGTGTGTGGTGGTATGGCATGAAGAGGGAAGTGGCACAGTTTGTATCCAGATGCTTAGTGTGCCAGCAGGTGAAAGCCGAGAGGCAGAGGCCAGGAGGTTTACTTCAGCCATTACCCATTCCAGAGTGGAAGTGGGAACACATTACTATGGATTTTGTGTCCGGACTACCACGATCTCCAGGAGGGAAAGACGCGATTTGGGTCATTGTTGATAGATTGACCAAGTCGGCCCACTTTTTGCCTTTCAAGGTGGGTTTGTCTACGGAGAAGCTGGCAGAGATGTATGTGAGGCAGATCGTTAGGATACATGGAGTTCCCGTCAGCATAGTCTCAGATCGGGATAGTCGTTTCACTTCTTATTTCTGGAGGAGTTTGCAGGAGAGTTTGGGCACTCAGCTCAAGTTCAGTACTGCATATCATCCCCAGACAGATGGGCAGTCAGAGAGGACTATTCAGACTCTCGAGGATATGTTGCGCACTTGTGTACTAGATTTCGAGGGTTCTTGGGAGGACCATCTCCATTTGGTAGAGTTTGCTTACAACAACAGTTACCAGGCCAGTATAGAGATGTCACCTTTTGAAGCTCTATATGGTCGGAGGTGTCGTACTCCTTTGTCTTGGGACGATGTTGGAGAGAGAATTTTGCTTGGGCCAGAGATGGTTGTGGATGCAGCGGAGAAGGTTCATTTGATCAGAGACAGACTTCGAGTGGCGCAGGACAGACAGCGGCATTGGGCCGATAGCCATCGGAGACCTTTGGAGTTTGAGGTATAGTTTAGATTTTGTTTGTGCTTGTTCTTGTTTGTTATAGATTAAGTTCTTAAGGTGGTGTTTTGTTCTAGGTGGGTGGTTTGGTGTTTCTGAGGATTTCTCCGACACGAGGCACGATTCGCTTCGGTGGAGGCGGAAAGCTTAGTCCGCGATTCATTGGACCTTTCACTATTCTAGAGAGGGTCGGTGCAGTTTCTTATAGACTAGACTTGCCACCTGCATTGGAGGGAGTGCACAACGTGTTTCATGTGTCGCAGTTGAGACGATAAGTGGCAGATCCTAGTCATGTATTGGATCACTCAGAGATAGAGGTGGGCCCTACTCTTAGCTATCCAGAGCAGCCAGTTGAAATTCTGGATCGGAGAGAGAAGGTGCTGAGGAACCAGACTATTCCTTTGGTGCGCGTCGCATGGAGGCATCACTCTCCGGGGGAGTCTACCTGGGAGAGAGAGGATGACATGCGAGAGCGTTATCCATATTTGTTTGTACCTTGAGGTATGTTATTTCTAGTTATGTTCTGTTCATTGTTATGTTCTGTTCATTAGTTAGTTGTGATTCTTTAGTTCTGTTCTGTGATTTTCTGGGGGTAGTTTTCGTCTTTGAATTTCGAGGACGAAATTATTTTAAGGAGGGTAGACTTGTCACTACCACATTTTAGGAAAAAGGGTATTTTAGTAATTTCCTATTTAAATAAATATTGTGCATGGTAAATAATTATTTGTTGTATTATTTAATTGTTGTTAGTTATTATTTAATTATTTTAGACTTATTTTAGTGGACCCAACTAGTTTAGTTTGGACCCATGGACCAACATGAATTAATTAGTTAGACTTGGCCCATTTAGAAAGCCCATAGTTAAGGAGATGGATTAAATTAATTAAATAATTAGACTAGAAGCTTCCTTCCTTAATTATTTCTTCATGAGAGGCCCCAAGGGGTACATTGGATATTTTACAATTGCTTGGGGGAGGGGCTATGGCCGGCCTATTAAAGAGGGGGGGAAATTTCTCTCTCCTCTCATCTCATTCCAAATCTAGATCTAGAATTCTCCCACTACCAAATTCCCTCCATTCCCAATCCAATTCCCTACCAAATTCATTCCAAATTCTTCCCAATTCACCATTAGAGAAGGAGGAAGCAAGGATCTAGAAGAAGGAAGCAAGGATCTACAAAGAGGAGCAAGGATCTACAATTTGGAAGCAAGTTCATCTCAATTGGAGGTTTCATTGGGAATTTATCTCCCAATAGGTATAATTCAGATTTTCCCATTTAAATAGCTTCTAAATCTGAGATTTAATCATGTAAAATCAACCTATATGTATGTAGTACCCATAGGACTTTGTTTTGTGTTCATAGGAGACCCATGGAGAAAGTTATGGTGCTTTTTGTGTCAATTTTGTTGGAATTCCGAATTTATATTTTGTTGTGTGTGTCAATTGATCCTATAGATCAATTGAACATGAGATTTGTGTTTGAGGCTAGTGTCGTGTCCATATTGGGATACTTGTGGTTCGTATCCCAACTATTTGGTGATACGTGTCATTTGGGGGTTTCCTCCGACACGGGACTTTGAACATGTCGTATTTTGACACGGACACATAGATCTACTTTTGACGCTTTGATTTGTTCATAAATATTATTTGTGATTTGTTTGTGTCCTTCGGGGTGCATTTGGTTGTGTGTTGGACTCGTGTCGCATGCGTATCCTAGATCTAGTGGGATACGGTGAGATACTCTCCAATTGTGTGTATTTTTGCATAGATCTAATTAATTGTAGTTCAATTCTTCATTTATAATTAGTATATATATATGGATATTAAATATTTATTTTGTGTATTTATTATAGTAATTATTGTAGCATAGATCTATATTTTGGGTGTGCTAATATAATGTACAATATAATATGTAGCTTTCTTGCATGCAAATATATATGTTACTACTTGTTAAATAATATAATTTATACATAAAATGTTTTATAAAATATATTTGTATGTTTAATTGTGTAATTATATTATTTATAATTATTATGTAATTATTTGGATATTAATGTAAATATTTTAGGTGTGCTTCTAGCCATGTAAATTATATGTTCTTTGTTAAATATTTGAAGGTATAAGTTTATGTGTATATTAATATATATATGTACATTTTTGTATTAATGGTTTATATATATATATATATATATATATACTGTTTTATATATTCTGTTTATATATATATATATATATTGTTTTATATATTCTGTTTTTATATATATAATTATATATATATAACTTGTTTTAGTGACAGTGAATTAATGACAGTAAAAACTGTCATTAATTAGCCGACTAATAGCAGCCGCTGTAGCCTTCGGGCAATTAATGACAAACCTGTCATTAATTGCAGCAGCGGGAAACAGCAGCTTTTCTGCGACGCTTTTTCGCGACAGTTTAACTGTCAGCGAAAACCAAAGCAGTGGCAGTTTATTATTTGGGTTTCGGTGACAGTCCCGACTGTCACTATTTAAACTGTTTTGATTTAATCCTATTTTATTCACTGTTTTTCAATGACGCTTTGACAGATTTAATGTATATATTATATATTATAATTGTATATATATATATGTATATATATATATATGTTTTGTGAGGAATAATAATTGTAATAATATATTATGTTATTTATATAAATGTTGGGTTGTATATATATTATTTTAGGATATATATTAATTATATTATTAGTATACTTTGTGTGAGTTCTTTTTGAATCTAATTTGATTCCTAAATTATTGTAGTTTATCTCTATATTATTTTATAGATGTCTTGTGAGGTTGACTTTGGGTTTGACCATGTTTGACTTTAGTGGACTTTAGAGTTGACCATAGTTGACTTTTGACTTAGAATTGACTTATTGACCTAGAAATTGCCTAGTTTGACTTGTTCTCTTTCCGGGACCTTGTATTAATGTGGTATTCCATATCTAGGTCTTCGAGGCACCGAGTCAGACATTTGTGAGACTGTTCATTGGACTTCAGGCGAGTACATTCTCTGATAGTTTCTCATTTATGATATCCTCTATGTTCGTTGTATCTAGTGTAGATATACATGTTCTCTTGACACTATGGTTACACGGATTGGTATATCCGGATCTCGTCATGAGATGTTATTCCTTGGTATATGGTGTATATGGTGCAAGTATTGTTTCATTGGTTATCTTGTACATGTACAGACACCGATTCTCGGGGAGACTAGCTATCTTCTTGGGGAATCTAGTGCCATAACGTACCGTGGTTGGATCTATTATACCAGTCGGGGTGGGGAGTATTTTAGTGTAGATATGTGATCATACCCTCCTTGTGCATGTCTTGTTTCTTGTGAGTGTTGATCATACACCGTACGTATAATCAGCCAGGCCATTATACTCTTGTGCAAGTTCCTAAGTCGATCACATGTTAAAGCTAGTACTCACACACTTAGTCATTAGTATTCTTGTTCTATCAGCATATTGTTCATTATTGTATTTCTTTCCAGTACTTCCTTATTGTCTATACATTTCTTGTATCTATTTATGCATCTTGTTTATCCACAGCTACTTACTGTTACATAGTTTTTATCATTATTTGAGAACTGCTGTTAGGGTTGTACTCTGCACCTTTCCTGACTGGATATATTTTTCCAGATGACACTGAGGAGTACCCTACCTATTATGGACCCCAGGATGTTGTGGGTTTAGATTCTGAGACCCTGGCTCAAGAGGGACTTATCCCAACTGAGACAGTTGACCCTGGAGTTGTAGCTTTATAGTTTTGTAGTATTCTTTGTACTGGATTTGTCTCCAGCATATTTCTGTAATTTTCTTCAGACTCATTGATGTATTATTTTAGACTCATGAGTTGTATTGTGACTATTCTATTATTTATCTGATTCATGCTCATTTCCACCTTAGTTCTGTGATTGAGTATACTATCATTATTGGTGGTTCATTATATTGTTAGATAGTTTATCTAGACAGCGTTCTACCGCCGATTCTGCGGCGTAGGCTGGGCGTTGTTTCCGACTAGTACCCTTACACCGGGTGCGGGTCGTGACACCTAGGGGTGCTCTTAAACCGGGGGGGGGTGCTCGGCCCACGGCTCGAGGGTGGCCGGTCTCCGGCGGATGGAGGTGCTCCAGCAGACTGCACAGCGGCGACAGTAGCAACAGTGGTAGCAGCAGTAGGTGATGGTGGTGGCGGGAATGAGGTGGTTGTTGTGGTAGTTGGAGGTGACGGTGAGGCTGATGGTCGGTGGCTGTGGTGGTTGGAGGTGGTGATGGCCGGGGTGCTGGGATGCTATCGAGGGTGGTGGCGATCGTCGACTGTGGAGGAGGTGGTGGCGGGATGGTTATGGTCGGGATAACTGTGGTCGTGGTGAGAAGGGAGGGAGATGGTGGCGGTCGTGGGGACTTTAGAGGAGGTGGTGGCGGGATGAGACGGTGGCGGGATGATGACTATGGTGGCGATATGAGAAGGAGGTGGTGGCAGGAAGATGATGATGGTGGTGGAGAAGGAGAAGGAAGGTGGTGGGTGCCGTGGTGGTGATGGGATGCTATCGAGGGTGGTGGTGACGGGTTGGCCAGGGTGAAGAGAAGGTAGTGGCGGTCGGAGGAGGAAGGTCGGGGTGATGATGATGGTGGTGATGTGAGGAGGAGGTGGTGGCAGGAAGATGATGATGTGGTGGAGATGGTGATGGAGAGGGAGGTGTTAGCCGGAGAAGGAGAAGGAGAAGGAGAAAGAGAAGGAAGGTGGCGGGTGTTGTGGTGGTGATGGGATGTTGTCGAGGGTGGTGGTGACGGGTTAGCCGGGGTGAAGAGATGGTGGTGGCGGTCGGAGGTGGTGGCGGTCGGAGGAGGAAGGTCGGGTAGTTGTGGCGGTTAGCTGTGGTGGTCGGGAATGGTGACTGGTGGAGGTGTTTGGTCGGAGAAGACCGGTGGTTGGTCGAAGGAGAGGGAGGAGGAGGTGTTTGGATGGGAGGAGGTCGCGGGTGTTGTTGTCGGAGTGATGGTGATGGCGGCTGTCGAGGTCGGGTTTAATGGAGGAGGAAACACTGTCGGCAGGAGGGAGGAGGTCGGGGTGTCTGCTACGGTGGTATAGGAAGGCTGTGGTGGCGGGAATGGTGACTGATGGAGATGGTGATGGCGGTGAAGGAGGAGAAGGAAGTCGAGGAAGGAGGAGGAAGTGGAGGGAGTGGTGGTCGATGATGGTGGTGGTGTTGGCTGTGGCGGTCGTGGCTATGGTGATGGCCGGAGAAGGAGAAGGAGAAGGAAGTCGAGGAAGGAGGAGGGGAGAAGTCGGCAGGAGGAAGAAGGAGGAGGAGTTAATGGTGTTTAGTTTTTAGGGTTTCGATTAAGTATGGTAGTGGTGATGTGCTAAAATTGGAGAGAGGAAGGAGGTATTTATGTAGGAGAGAGAGAGAGAGAAGGATGGCATGGAAATTAGGACCGGCCACAAGGCTTTTCTAGGGATGGGGGGAGATTCTTCATGAAGAATTGGAGGGCTAGGATGGGCTAGATTTTGAATGGAGGGTGTGGATGAGGTAGGTAAAAATGTGGTGTGTTGTATACACAAAAATAGGAGGAAAAAACATAAGGGACCGTTCAAACAATGAGGGGGAGGGATTTCTTCATGGCTTTGCTTCAATGGGAGGTGGACACCTAATTATCTATTTTTACAAATGCCCTAACAATTTAAAATTTGCACAAACAATAGAGTTTGGGATTGGATGAAAAAAAATACCATGTTTGGTGTGATGTAGTGTATTAAAATGGTGTGTGGTATTTAGTATGAACCTTGAGGGTGTGAGTGGGGGTTTGGGTTGGTGTTGGGTCTAGTTTTGGGTTAGGTTGGGTCCTTGCACCAATTTAATTAAAATTAGTGCCAAAGGTGTTCTTTTATTAATTGGAAGTATATAGAATTAAAATTGGGTGAGACACAAGTATCAAGGACGTAGTAGACTCCGAATAGATTATTGTTATAAATTGGGTTGCATAAAATGGGTCAAGGTTGTGTCTACAATTTTGACTGGAACAGACAAAGATGCAAAGTTGAATTTATTTTGATTTAAGAATAAATATTTGTAACGAATATTGTGCGACTAAAATGAAGCACAAGAGAGAGTATTTATGAGTTACACAAAGATCAGAATGGAAGGCTGGCACGTCTAGGAAAAGTGTGTAAAATTTGTTTGAAAGCAAATACTAGTGTAATGCTCCAAATATCGAAGCAACAGTAAGGTGCACAAAGTGATACGAATATTGTGTACATTAATCTAAAATACTATGTTATAATTGTAAATGGCTTCAAACTAACTCTAGTCTCTCTATCTAAGCCAGGTAGACCTAAATTTGGTCGAGGGGATTTACAAGAACTATGAGACAAATTAATAACATATGCAGTAGTGTTAAGAGCTTTTACCCTAATAATTGCCCAGTAAGTTTGCTAAATATTGTACCCTCTCCATTAGTGTCCTATTCATGCGCTCCTCTACACCATTAAGATGAGGTATCTTTGGCGGTATCTTCTAGTGTAGTATCCATTGCCCTCTATAGTATACATCAAAGGTACCAATGTATTTGCCGCCATTGTTGGACCGAACACATATTAACTTCTTGTCCATCTACCTTTTAATAAAAGCCTGAAACTCTTTGAAAGTGGGCAGCACCTGATCCTTGATCTTTAAAGCATAGATTCAAACTTTTTTGGAACAGTCATTAATAAAAGTTACAAAGTAAGAAGCACCACCAATATATTTTACCTTTATTGGACCTCAAACATCCGAGTGAACCAAATCGAGCAATACCAGCTTCCTTGAACTTGGGTGACTTTGTAAAGATACCATATTTTACTTTCTCGCCAAACAATGTGTGCATCTCCCCAACTTTGTATACTTGAGCCCCAGAATTACTTTCCTGTTCAACGAGTAGCTCATTCCCTTCTCGTTGATATGGCTGAGTCGCATGTGCTACAACTCAGTAGATACATCACTGACAGCGTTCACCTCATGTTCCCCGTGTGTGCTGCCTTCTTTGGTCCGGACCTCTTGCTTCCTCTAGAAACTATCATCGAACCTCTGGAAAGATTTTACTTATCGTTCCCAAAGTAATTGAAGAATCCATCATCATCCAACCTTTCAACTGATACCAGGTTGAAACAGATATCGGGGACATGACGAACATCCATGAGAACAAGAACTGTACCTAACTTGGTTCTCAAATACACATCTCCAATAGAAACAGCTTTTGATACAAGTAAAAAATAGTACCCTGTTGTGAGATACATGCGATAAAGCCCCCCATCAGCCAAGAATTGTCATCGCATGCGAGGTTCATTACTACCTTATCACCTATAATGATCATATTTCCTCCATGTACCAAGACAGCCGCTGTCATGTTCTTACTCTGCTTTATCTTGTTACACTTCTTCTCTCTCTTCCAAGTAAAATAATTTTGCTTGATGTGTTCCTTTTTGCCACAATGAAACCACTCGGAGTCCTTGTACCGACCCTTGGACTTGTCTTTGCTCTTATCTCTGCCACCTCCCGGACCCCTATTTTTACTCCTTCCATGGCTCTCTGAAACAAGCGCCTCTGAATGAGATGAAGATAAAGTACCCTAAGATTTTTTTCGCATCTCTTCATTCAACACCCCGCTCTTGACAAACTCCAGACTGACCACGCCTTATGGAACATAAGCGATCATGGACACTCGTACGGCCTTCCACGAATATGGTAAAGTACACAGCAACCACAATCCCTGAACTTCATTGTCGAACTTTACTCTCATCAAGGATAACTGGTCAACCATGTCGTGGAACTCACTCAGGTGATCCGTTATGGACGTGCCATCTTTGCACCACAGACCTTTAGAAACCCTAAAGGGGGGATAAATAGGGTAATAAAAGCTAACAACACAATTATCAGTAATAATGCGTAATTAAAAGAAGGAAATGAGAAATCAAATATGCAATGTATCCTGGTGTCCTTCCGTGAAGGCAATCCAGTCCCGAAAAATCCTGTCTGACTTGAATCCACTATTTAAACCAAAATTGTACACCACAAGATTTGATCTGAAGACTCGCCAACTTACAAACGAGATTGATCCGAAGACTCGCCAACTTCTTACACACGAGCTTTGATCCGAAGGCTCGCAAACTTCTTCTTTAAAAAGGAAATGTTTGATCTTTAATAATTTCTAGGTTACAACTCTTTGAACAACTCTAACACTTTGGTGGATGACAATAATAAAGCTTGGAAGGGTAAAGAAGTTTCCTTTTGGTAGTTGAAAAAATTTAAGACTCAAATGGATGGCTTTGAATGAAAGGGTAGCAAATCTATTTATATAAAGCCAAAAGAAATGAGTCTAAAAGTAACTTTTTGCAGGCAGTCAGAAGATCTGACGGTAATCCGCGGACTACCGACGGATTTCTGATAGCCTACAATAACGGCTATAAAAATAGCTGTTGGACATATTTAATACACTGATTTCAATCCGTTGGATTTGAATTTAAAACTGCTAACTATACCAATCGAATTATCCGATGGTGATTCACGGTAATCAAACGGATAATCTGAATAAGCACATAAATACTTGTTGTAATCAAACGAATTATCCGACGATGATCCACGAAAATTCAACGGATGATCCGAATGATCACAGCAAAAGTTGTTATAACCGAACGATTATCGACGGTCGCGGAAGTCCGACGGATGATCCGAATGATCACAACAAACTTGTTGTGACCGAATGTATTTGCCTAGGGTCATAACAAACAAATTCAATCTTCTACTCCTCCTAGGGGGGTTAGACACCACACCCAAGACCTCAAGGCCAAGCTCCAAGCATAACCCAAGGGAAAGAGATTGAGGGAGAGAAATGAAGAAAGGGAATGAAAAGAGAGAGAAAATGGAGAGGTTTATAAAGGGGATGGGCAGATCCTTAGCCACTTGATTAGCATGTCACCAATCCATGCCTCCCACAACACATCCCAACCATTGGAAACAAAACCAAGTATTCAATGGACAAAGGAATGGTTTGGTTAATAACCAATGGAAAACCAATATTTGCCCTGCGAAACACCATTGGTGTTCCGCAAAATACCGTCGAATTATCCGATCTGACTGTTAAATTCCCTTTTTGAAAAAACTTGAGATTTTTGTTTTGTGCATGGGTCCTAGCACGGGTCTAAGTCTAAGATAGTCTCTCATATCAAAACAAAATACAAATTACGAAAAATATAACAAATATGATACGCGAAAATACATAACACAGTATAAGTTTTATTTTCAGAAAAAAAATTTAAATACCAAAAATTTAGAAATACGAAATCTGGAAACGAATGTAACACATGAAAAATGAACAACCGTTGCATTAATCACAAGGTCCGCAACCTCAAATCGCACAACCTCAAGAGGTACAAAGCAATAGAGGAGGAGGACCTCGTTATCACAATTGATCCAATGTTTGGGAATACTTAACCGAAGTTTATAATGAGAATGTTGCAGGTCCAGTAAGATTCATAGGTGCAACTCATGTTCAATGCATGAATTTGGAAAATAATTCAAATGGGTTCCTAATAGTAGCATAGGGACACTACGTAGACATGTAGACAGTTGTATCTAGTATCTGCCTCTTGAGTAAGACAAGGAGCCAAGGACCATGGGACATAAAGGATGGAGCTCTACGAAATTTGTATCATATATATATATATATATATATATATATATATATATATATATATATATATTAGGAACTTAGATAGTAACAATTATCATGTTTCAGTTCAAAGAATTAGTTGCACAATTCTTATGTACTTACTGTTTTATTTATCATTTTTCAATATACGTTATTATTATATATGTATTTTATGTTTCTTGATATGGCTTATGTTTTGCATTTGGGTTTTCAACCTCACTTCAAACTTCTTTTGTGGTTCTTGTTGTATGGCCAGATATAGTAATCGAGTGAAAGTGGTAGTAGATCCTTGGACTCAGTTGTAATATGTGGTAATACAAAATCATATGGATCAACACCTAGTAGCAAATATCACAAAGAAATGTTGAAGAGGTTTAAAAATTCAAACACTAAACATAAGTCATATCAACAACCTATCTACCTAGAATAGTATATGAAAAAAAAAATCAATTAACTAAAATTCTTTCATTTTTCTTACTAAATTTTTTTCAAATAGATTGGAAGTTTTTCTTTGCCTCAAACAAGATAAAAAAATAGTAGACTCAAACAACTAATAGGCCCAATTATTTTCTTAATCAAACCGTTCCAACCAAATTCAACCCAAACCTAACCCAGCTAGGTCTAGCCAGGACTAGGTCGGGCCGAGTACTAGGCCAGGTTGGTTGGGATTTTGGTCTCCAATCCGACACGAGTCGGTGCAAAAGATTGAACTAGCAAGGCCCAATCCAGACTCAGTCAAGCCTAGTCAAACCTAGGTCCAGGTTGACATGGCCCACTTCACAACGTGAATCATACCAAAGGTACATTAAAAAAAAAAGGTAATGATCAAATTTTATGTCAATTATTATTTTATTTTATTTTTCTTTGTTCTTGTTGTTTGACTAAACCAATGCCCAAGACAAGAAACATATAACAAGTTGAAACAAAAAATGTTGGCCAATTTATTTGACCCGTGGCCAATTTCTTGGCACTAAAGGAAAACAAAAGTCCATAGTTCCAACAACGAAAAAAGGATATCAGTTGCATCATCTCTCTTACACTTCCTATATCATAGTTGAGGTACCAGAGGATGCCAGTCCAGTTATCTGAAAATTGGACCATTTTCGGATCTAAGTGATTCATAGCTCAATATCACAGTTACAGGATTTGCTGATAGAAAGCTTTCTTTTGGACATATCACTATCAGCCACAGCAACTGTAGTAAGTAGTTCCCCGACACCATTTCCATACAACTTGGCGCTACCAGACTATGGGCTGCAGAGGTTCCTAATGTCTTCTCTTTTTGCATAAGAAGCTGGAATTATCTTTGACGCATAAGGGTAGAGATCTTTGTAGGAATTCCGTATAGTGCCTTCTGCTACACCAGTAGCCAAGGATATATCTGCATAAAAGATTTTAAGGATCAAAAACAAAGCAGACAGAAACATCCTCCAAAAGAAACTGAGAATTATCTTACCTTTGAGAGGTTTCTTGTCATCTGACAGCTGAGTTATAATGTATATGACAGCAGCAGCAACAGAAATTGGACTCCTCCTGAACAAAGAGAGACATATCAGATCAGGTCATACTGGAGTCTGGACTCAAAACTTCAGAAGCTAGGGATGGGAATAATAAGAGATTCATAATTATTTGGGATATTTAGTAAATACCTCCACTACAAATATAGAAACTAGCATATACTCCACTTATTTTAAAAACTAGTAAATATTCCCATTATGAGTAAAATAATCAAAATTTTGATTAAATAGTGGAGGTATATCTTAAATTTTTAAATATTGTATACAAAGGAATAGAAACATTTGTTAAGTGGGAGTATATACTAGTTTCTATATTTGTAATGGGAACATTTGCTAAAATATCCCTAATTATTTCTATATACTGACATGCACCAATTTCTCTTCAGAATCTAAATTGCTAACACTTGCATCATCATCTTCCAAGTTCCAATCTATCTACATCAGAGGGTCAGCTAAGGAGCATTGATAATGTTCATCTTGCGCCGGCAGTCAACTCTTTCTTTGATTTCCTTTAGCTGGATTTTTTTTTTTTAGTATTAGCTATCTTTCATTTCGTTTCATTGAGACAAGGCTATTTTCTTGCTTTCATTTTATTAGTCTTTTGGTAGTAGATTTGTCTCCACCCAGCTATTTAGTTCTGCTTAATGGTTTATTTCTGCATTTTATATTAGCACAACTATTTAGTTCTGCTTGATGGTTTATTTCTGCATTTTATATCATTGCAACTACTTGCTTAGTTTATTTATCTTTATCGTGTGGATGAGATAAGTTGATATTTATATGTGACCTGTATATCTTGTGAGCTGGAGTTCATATACATCGTAACTATGTATTCGTATGTTCATTTATTACACGTATGCATACTAGTTGGCATAGTCACGTAGTGGTCCTACGTATTATAGGACTGGGACGTGACACGTTTTTGCGATGGCTCATGCGGTCGAGTGAAACAAATCAACAATATTGACTTTATTAATAGATGATATATTAAGCCATACAACTACGAATATATATATATATAGAGAGAGAACGTATCCATATAAGGATAGGAGTAGGAGAAAAAATATGTATCCATATAGAAGAAGGAATCTAATCATAAATCTAATTATTCTTAACATCCTCCTTTAAACTCATGGTGGGTCAAACAATATGAGTTTGTCCAATATAAACTGAAATCGCGATGTGGGGTGTGACTTTGTAAAGAAATCTACCAGTTGATCAACGGACATCACATGTGGTAGAGAAATAGTGCCAGACAAAAAATTCTCACGGGCAATCAATCTCAATGTGCTTTGTCTGATCATGAAAAACCAAATTATTTGCAATCTGTATAGCACTTTTATTGTCACAGTGAAGCGACATAGGTCCTGTAAGAGCAAATGCCCATATCAGAGAGCAGTCTACGTACATGGATTATCTCCCTGGTGGTAGCAGTCATAGCTCTGTACTCTGCCTCAGTAGAAGAACATGCAACAATGTCTTGTTTTTTGCTTCGCCATAAAATCAACAAATCTCCAAAAAACAAACAAAATCATGTAGTAGATCGTCTGGTGGTCGGATCTCCTGCCCAATCTGTACCAGAAAATGTTCGAAGCTCGAGAGTAGATGTAGAAGACATAAATAATGAGCGCGTAATGGAGCCCTGAAAATATCGAAGAATCCGGAGTAAGGCACTTTAGTGAGCTGATCGAGGCTCGAAAACGAACTGACTAATAATATAAACTGCATAAGAAATATCTGGCATAGTCAAACAGAGATACACAAGCTGACCCACTAGCCGTCTGTAACTAGTAGGATTTGTGAGAGGCTCACAATTTGTGGGACGAAACTTCACATTTAGCTCTAAAGGAGTATTAACTGTGCGACTATCCGATAAACCAGCAGACGAAATAATCTCTGAAGTATATTTCTGCTGAGAAACTAGTATCCCTCTCTTACATTGTGCAATCTCGAGTCCAAGAAAATATCGAAGATTGCCAAGGTCTTTAATCTGAAACTGCTGATAAAGATACCACTGAGTAACTGCAATCTCAGCTGAATTATCGTCCATCAAAATCATGGCATCCACAGAGTAAAAGGAGAACTCGTCATTGCCGTGATGACCGTACAAACAAAGAATTATCTTGAGAACACTGCTGAAAACTTGCCTCACATATAGCACTCCGGAAACACTCAAACCAAGCTCAGGAAGCTTGCTTGAGACCATATATAGCACGACGAAGGTGACAAACATGTCCCGGTGGAATAGAAAGACCTGGAGGGGACTCCATATAGACAACCTCAGATAAAGAACCGTAAAAAAAGACATTATTCACATACATTAGATAAAGTGGCCACTGACGAGCGGCAGCAACAGCTAGTAATGTACGAATTGTGGTCATCTGAGCAACAGGTGCAAAGGTCTCATCATAATCAATCATATGCTCATGTATAAAAATCTCGGGCAACAAGGCGAGCCTTATGTCGCTCAATGGATCCATCAGGTCGATACTTGACCTTGAATACCCACTTGCAACTAATAGGCTGGACCCCGTTTGAGAGTGGAACAACATCCCAAGTACCTGTCTGTTGAAATGCTCGAAACTATCTGTCATAGCCTCCTGCCACTCAGGGTACTGAATAGCTTCTTGATAAGAACTGGGCTCTCGTGTAGTATGGATAGCAGTAAGAAATGAATGAAACTGTAGAAAATATGAGACTAATGTAGCAAAACCAAACTTGTCCAATGGACCGAAACAATCAGGAGTAAAACGAGCAGAAGGTCGATGAGTACGTTGGGACTGGCGGAGAGGTGATGGTGGAGGTGTAGATGGTGAAGAAGATGGTGTAGCAGAGACTGGTGGAATATGTAGAGGATCTTCGTAAGTCAGCGACGGAGGCATCGTAGGAGATGATGTACCACGAGAGAAAAGAAAATAGTAGGATCAATGAAAACACTAGACATTGGAGCTGGAGGAAACAAGAAATGATCATCCAGAGGTAGAACGGTAAAATAAGGAGAGTTATCTTTTAAGGTGACATGGCACGATAGACGAAGACGACGGGCCAAGGAATCATAACAACGGTATCCCTCGTGCTCGGAACTAAAATAGAGTAAGACACTTTGTTGATCGAGTTGTCAGCTTCGTACGTTCAGCCTCAGGAAGAAGAACAAAACAAGTATACCCAAAAGTGTGAAACATACTGTAATCAGGAGGACACGAAAAAAGACTCGTGAGGTGTCCGACCAGATAAAACAGAGGAAAGAGTGATTGATAAGATTAACAGACGTAAGAATGGCCTCTGCCCAGAATATTTGAGGAACAAAAAAGGATAAAAAGAGCACAAGCAGTCTCAAGAATATGACGATGTTTGCGTTCGGCTATCCCTATTATGTTCATGAGTGTAAGGGCAGAACTACTGAAAAAGGGTGTCGTGAGATTACAAGATAGATCGTATCGTAGTGGAGAGATACTCACGAGCACAATCAGAACGAAAAGTTTTAATCCTAGTATTGAATTAAGTATGAATCATAGTAGTTTACGTCCTATAAATTGTAGTAAGATCAGAACGATGACTCATAAGATAGACCTAAATATAACAAATGTAATCATCAATAAATCTCACGTAGTAGAAAAAAATCATTCATAGATGGGATAGGAGCAGGTCCCCATATGTCAGAATAAACTAATTCAAAAATACTACTAGATTTAGATAAACTATTATGAAAATGTAGGGCTATATTTTTTGCCAACTGTACATGTGGATAGAAAAGAGAGAACTGCGTCTAAGAGCTCCATTACCGAATAAAATCTTTAGACGATGTTCTGAAATATGACCTAAGCGCAAACGTGACGACGACAGCAATAATTAGAACTCAAATGTTGAGTTGATCGAAGATGAAGAAACTCTAAGTGGTATAACCGCCCCTTCCTACGAGCACGACCAATCGTCTCGCCCGTATGAGAATCCTTCACAGAACATCTAAGGGAATCAAAAGAAACAATAAGTCCACTCTCACAAAGGCTACTGACTGATATGAGGTGTAAAGTAAGATGAGGAACATGTAAGACAAAAGGAAGACTCAAAGTGTCGAAAATAATGGAGCCAGATTGAGTGATGACCAACTGAGAACTATCAACTGTATGTAAAGAGGAAAAGTGAGATGATAAAGATGTAATACTAGATAAGAGACTAAGGTCAGAAGTCATATGATGAGAAGCACCAGAGTCTAATATCCAAGAAGTAGACGTACCAGTAGAGACAGATGCAGAGGAACCAGCAAAAACAGGCTGACGTTGGAGTCGGAGCTGAAGCTGGAGCTCTAACAAAGTAAGACGGTGTTGAATATCTGTGAATGTCTGTGTACTATCAACAATGTCAGCCTGAGGTACTGAAGAGTGAGTCGAGGAAGAATCATTTGTTTTTATCCGCTTGAAAAATTGGGACTTTAAATGTGGATGCAGCAGAAAATAATTATCTACTCAGTGTCCAAGTTTCTGACAATGAGAACAAATCAAACTAGACCGCTGACAAGTATAGCAGGTGAGGCTTCCTACAATAAGTACATAGAGGACTTCTTTTTTAATTTTTTGGATTTTTTTTTTTTTGATTTTTAAGCAAACTTCAATTTAGGGGGAAAAAAAACTTAGGTAGACTAAGTCAACTCCATGCAATGCCACTTCAACCCATGGGGTTTCTATTGTGATGTAACTTGCTGGTTGCCTTTCCGTCCATGTAGTGCACAAATGAGTAGTGTACTAGGATCTTAATTCTTAAGTAGCTATGAACAAAGAAGCCTGGAATTCAAAAACTTTGCGACTACGAACCTATTTTGAAATTGAAGTAGCAACTTTGCATCACCGAAGACCTTGGTAAGTTTATTAGAGAGACTATGGTACAATCCAGGACGCAAGCAACATCGTCTTCCTGGCTGTACAAGATGGCTTCCGAAGCACGGTGTCGATCCGTCGACCGCAGAAAACAGAAGAAAAATTATATGGATCCGGAGTTGCTACACAACGATGACGGTATTGACGAGGGTTCTTCGGGACTTCAGCGGTAACGTGAAGTTAGGACAGCACAACATAGCAGATGACAAGATGACAAGAGAAATGAGATAATTAACAATATTGATTATCTGAAAGAGTCCTTGGTATTAGAAAATCCTAGGCTCTGATACCATGAAACAAATCAACAATATTGATTTTATTAATAGATGATATATTAAGACATACAACTACGAATATATATATAGCGAAAGAGAACATAACTATATACGGATAGAAGTAGGAGAATAAATATGTATCCATATAGGAGAAGGAATCTAATCATAAATCTAATTATTCTTAATAATCTTTATCGTGTGGATGAGACAGGTTTATATTTATATGTAACCTGGAGTTCATATGCATCGCAACTATGTATTCGTATGTTCATATATTGGAGTAGCTTTTGTATGCATACTAGTTGGCATAGTCGCGTACTGGTCCTATGTATTTTAGGACTGGGACGTGACGTTTTTGCGATGGCCCATGCCGGTCGAAAAAATATTGTTTCGGTTACGTTGTTGTACCGAACAAACCTGCATATAGTATTATAATATATGATCTCATTCACTTGCGTGGTCACCTTATTGATTTCGTTTTGAATTCTCATTTGATTGCTTAACTTGCATCTAGTTGATCATGTTCTAACGAAATCCTTATTGTTCATGTCTAGAGATATGAATCTCCGTAGTGGACGTACCATCCCTCTCTCCGTCACCTTGAGTGACGTTACAGCTCAGGAAGAGCAGACACCTCAACGCCCCCCAATGACGTCCCTAACCACTCCACTTCATCAGGGACAGTCGTCGCAATCAGATATGACACCCCCCCCAACCACTCAGCAGTACCAACAGACTCGTGGGCCCCATATTCCTCATCCTTATCCTCAACAGACTTCTGGACCACAGATGGGTCAGCCTATCAGCAGACATCAGCACCTTATGGAGGATACATGCCACACCACCACTTTTCCCTCGGCAAATATCATCTCTCCCCAGTAGCTAGTCTCACTGATTGATGGGCTGCAGATATAACAATTCTTCTAAGGGATGATGCAAGTTCAGTGGCAGTAGAATGCTTTTGGAATGTAACCTTGAGGCAATGAGGCACTATAAACAAATTTTGCCGAATGAACCCTCCACCTTTCAAGGGTACCAAGAATCCCAATGAGGTCACATCTTGGTTGGTAAAGACAGAGAACATGCTTGAGGCTTCAGAGCTACCTAGGAAGAAATGGGTGGCTACTATCAGTCTTCAGTTGAAGGATCTGGCACATCATTGGTGGGCATAAAAGGAAAGCAGCCTGGGCACAAACCAATCATTTAAGGATTAGCAAGTTATTCAATGACAGGTTCTTCCCTACTTCAGTCAGGTTTGAGCTGCAAGTCAGGTTTGAGCTGCAGAACAAGTTTACCAACTTGAGCCAGGGGTTCATGTCAGTCGATGAGTATGATGCTGAGTTCAGCCGATTGAGCAGGTTTGCACCTTCTCTTGTACAGAATGAAAAAAAGTTCAGGAGGTTCCAAAAGGGACTCAACTTTGAGTTGAGACAGCTGACCAAATTGTAGCTCATACTACTCATGCAGCAGTTCTGAGCAATGTTACCAGGATCGTGGGTCGCTTTGGTACGTGGTACGGGTACGCGGTATGGTACCTCAGCCGGTACGCGGTGCGGTGGGGGTAGGCTTATTCGGTACGCTATTTGGGAACGTTGTTAGTTTTTATCTGGGTCGTCTTTTGTACCATATACAATTATATAGAAGTATATACCAAATATCATAAGTTCATAACCAAAGCCATCAAAATCCAAGTGAAGGAAAGCATAGACAATATTCTTGTAACTAAACCAAATATCATAAGTTCATAACCAAAGCCATCAAAATTCGGGTCTTTAAATTTGACGAACGGGTCGCAAACGCACCCCGTTCCTGATTGTTCGTCCCAATTCGTGGGACGTAGGGGGGATTGGCTAATTAGGCAACTATGGTTCTGAGTACTACCAAGATTCAGGAGACTATACCCCATGAGGGATCAGCAGAGCAGAGGCATTCCATCCCTATAGTTTCAGCATCCACAGCAGCACAGAGAGGACCTATGAGACGTCCTATGGCACATTAGCAGCACAAAGCTTCATCGTATCAGGGTAAAGAGGTCCCTACTTGACATTTCTACAGCAAGCAGGGTCATCTCCAGAGGGACTGTCGACGTATATTAGGAATGTGCTTGCTTTATTGATCCAGTCAACACCAGACCCGAGATTGCACTTTCGGAAAACAACAGATGCAGAGAGTTGCCTTACTAGCACCGAGAGCAGTACAGTAGCATATTCAAAGGCCAGTAGCACCATGACCAAGAGCACCCCCACCAGCACCCGGTGGTTATCAGAGAGGTCCAATATTGCCTCCAAAGTCTACACAGTTCGAGAGAGCCAGATCCCAGATTGACAACCAGAGGCATGGACATGTGTTTGCTATGACGCTTAAGGATACTAAGCTAGAGAGAGGTGATAGCATGTACTATTCTAATTGTATTATTTCCTGTGGAGACACTTTTTAATATTGGTGCCACTCTTTTATAGCTACTAGTTTTGTTGCTATACAGTGTAGCTACATCATCTAAGGAATCTCAGCAGAGTTGGGATAGTACATGTTAGTGACACCTTTAGAGTGTTCAGTAGTCATATGTAGAACTCGATTTTTTGTTTTTCCCATGCCAAACTTCGACGCGGTTCATGAAATAATAGACTAGTTAAGCCGGTATCATGCAACGCTTTACTACCATCGATGTAGTATTATATTCAGACCGTAGGCCGACCGGAGTTTGAGTTTATTAGAGGATCCGTGGAGAAGAACAATCAACCAGCAGATGGAGCATAGATGGCAATGGAAGGCATCATGTATCCTCAGAGTATCACAGAGTTTCGGGACGTCTTTCCAGATGATTTGCTAGGACTTCCACTAGATAAAGAGGTGGAATTTTCTATTGAGTTAATTCCGGGAGCAACATCCATAGCTTCCAATGTTTATAGACCGGCCAAGAAGGAGATGAACGAGTTGAAGGTCCAGTTAGAAGAATTGGAAAGCAAAGGATATAATTATGCCGAGTGCATCACCTTAGGAACACTAGTTTTGTTTACGTCGAAGAAAGAAGGGTCAGTACGTATGTGCATCGACTATAGAGCCTTAATGCAGTAACAATAAAGAACAAGTATCTATTGTAGCGTATTGATGACTTATTTGATCAGCTGAATAGAGCGAAAATATTTTCGAAGGTCGATTTGAGGGCAAGCTATCACCAAGTGAAGGTTCGGAAGGAGAATATTCCGAAGACAGCTTTCAGGATGAGGTATAAACATTATGAGTTTTTGGTCATGTCGTTTGGTTTGACTAATATACTTGCAGTCTTCATGAACTTGATAAACAGTCTTCCACCAGTACTTAGATCAATTCGTGGTTGCCTTTATCGGTGATATTTTTATATACTCAATGAGCTACGAGGAGCATGACGAGCACGAGGATAGTATTAGAGACTTTGCAGCTCTAGTTTTAACTATCCCTTTCGGATCAGGAGAATTTGTGATATATAGTGATGCATCCAAAAACCGACTGGGTTCTATTTTAATGCAGCACGGTAAAGTGATTATGTATGCTTTTAGACAGTTGAGAGTGCATGAGAAGAATTATCTGACGCACAAGTTGGAGATTGCAGTAGTTATTTTTGTCTTGAAGCTTTGGAGACATTAATTAAATGAAGAAAGAGTGGAGATATACATGGAACATAAAAACTTAAAGCATGTCTTCACACAGAAAGCGTTGAACATAAGACAAAGGCGATAGTTAGAGTTGAAAGATTTTGAAACTGAGTTGCATTACCATCCATGCAAGGCTAACATAGTGGCTGATGCGTTGAGCCGAAAGCCGATGGCATACTTCTTGACGACACGACGACGGATATTGGCGAATTTGCAGAAGCTTAGCATAGAGGTTATATTACCTATAGCAGATGGACAGTTAGCCAACCTTTAGGTGCAGTCGTCGTTAGTTGAGAGGATTTAGGCAGCTTTACCTACCGACGCTAGATTTCAGAGACTTGGAAAGAGGACAAAGGCTGGAGAGAAGATATGATTGAGGATCCATGAGGACAGAATATTGAGATGTGGAGATCGTCTATATGTTCCGAATAGAGAGCTTCGACAGTCATAGTTCAGTATATTCCATTCATCCCAGAGGTACGAAGATGTACCGAGATTTGAGACAACGCTATTGGTGGCACAAATAGATAGAGAGAGACCACTTCGGAGCTAAGTGCTTGGTGTGTCAACAAGTCAAGGCTGAACACCAAAGGTCAATAGATTATTGCAGCCGCTTCCGATTCCAGAGTGGAAATGGAAGCATATCACAACTGATTTTGTTACTGGATTTTCGAAAATTTCGAGTAGAGACGAAGTATGGGTGATAGTGGACCGGCTCACCAAGTTAGCACATTTCTTATCATTCAGAGTTGATCAGTCTACAGAGGTTCTTATAGACATGTACATGAAGCAGATCGTAAGGTTGCATGGTGTACCAGTTAACATAGTGTCAGATCGAGATTCGAGATTCACGCCCAACTATTGAAGGAGTATACAGGAGAGCTTAGAGACTCGTCTAAATTTCAGTACTGCTTATCACCCTCAAACCAACGGATAATTGGAACGTACTATTCAGATGCTGGAGGAAATGTTGAGAGCTTGTATGTTAGATTTTGGAGAATATGGAAGGATCACCTACACCTAGTTGAGTTTTCCTACAACAATAGTTATCAAACGAGTATTCAGATGGCTCTGTTTAAAGTGTTGTATGGTATGAAGTGTAGGTCTCCAGTCTGTTAGAGTGACATAAGAGAGTGTTGGACATTGGGACCAGAATTGGTAGTCAAACCTTCGAGCTGACAGACATAAACAGTAGACGGATCTTCATAGTCGTCCTTTAGAGTTTAAGGAAGGCAATCATGTTTTTCTAAAGGATATCACCGACTATAAGCATCATCCACTTTTGAGGACGAGACAAGTTGAGTCCAAGGTATATTGGACAGTTTAATGCGTTGGAGCGTGTTAGAGAGGTTGCCAACAGATTGACATTGCCACAATCACTTGAGAGAGTTCTATAATATATTGCACGTATTGCAGCTGAAAAATATGTGGCGGATAGCATTCATGTGTTGGATCAATCCAAGATCACAGTTCAACCGAGCCTATCATATCAGTAGTCCATGGAATTATAGACCAGAGAGTGAAGGTTTGGAGGAATCAAACAATTCATTTGGTTTGTGCGTCGTAGAAGCATCAATCGTCGGGAGAGTCCACTTAGGAGCACAAGAACGACATACACATCTGTTTCTCTATCTTTTCAAGAATCGTGGTCCGACGTACTCAACTTTTCTACCACTTTGAATTCTCTTATTTATATATCGTGCTTTAGTTTAATTTCTAGAACGAAATTCTTAAAAGTTGGGTAAGATGTAAACCCTCTTAATTTTTTTAATTAAACTAATTAATTAAAAATATAGGGATTAGTAGCCTCTATATATATATATATATATATATATATATATATATATATATATATATATATATATATATATATATAAGAAAAGTTAGGCTTCACCGTAAAAAATTTTATTCTAAAAATACCCTCATCTATATTTACTAATTTAAATTGTTCATTAAATTTAACATGGGTAGTTAGATAATTACGTATAAGAAAAAAGTAAGAGGGTTGTTGTCTGGTCTTCCCAAGTAGTAAAAAATTAAGAAACTTTGTTCTTTTGTTATCAATACTATATATATTACATCTATATATACTCTTTATTATTATATATATATATACACACACACTTGTATAAGTAATTTTATTTGTATAAATCTGTTGTTAATAAAAAGTAATTAAAACAATAGCATAACTCGTGTTAATAAAGAGAAAGAATAAAATAAAGTAATTCATTAGTATTAAATTAGTTAGTTAATAAAAAGGAAAAGAGTAATTCATAAGTAATTAATTAGTATAAATCATCAGTTAATTAATTCATTAATTAACCTAAGTTAAACATCAGCTAGCTATTGTTCTTCATCCCCCTTACAAGAATCGAACCTTTTCGAACATAAATTCAATCTCTCAACCCCTCGATCCTAATTTATCGGATCCCACAATCCAATCCTCTCCGACCTATTCTAACGAACCTCAAATTCCTGACCACCCCAACCATAAGCATAAATGCTCTATTATCGACCGATAGAAACACAACATAACCTAAAAATCCATCCCAGAGAGCTCGAGAGAACCCTAGAGCCATATCGAACCCTTCGGCCACCCATTCTAATCGTTTATCGATTATTAGCACCCAACCCCAACTACTGAAGCACCGTCCAGCCCGACCCCTGTTCCGCTGCCGACAGCGTCGCCGTCGCCCCAAACTAGTGCCGAACTGCCCTCCAGGGGACCCTAGTCCAAGAGAATGCTTCGCCATCGACCGCGAGGCCCAAAGCGTCGTCAACGAGCCCTGCCGAGCTCCCGCACCACTTTGTACAGAGGAGGTTGTCTGCATAAAACCAACCGTAGGTTTTCGGGAAATTGTACGAGTCGCTCTTCGCACTCGTTCGACGAAAAACCAGAACCATATGCATAGGTATGCAGTCTATAAACCAAGTTTATTACTGCCAATTTTTAGAATCAAATTCGACCTAAAACTAGATCAATTCGATAGCTAAACTAAGCTTCATAAAGCTTCATGAAAGTGTTATTTTTAAACTAAAATTTGTCGATCAAAGGTCATCCCGACAAACCGGACTACCCCAACTCGAACCGCTTGCACTGAAAGACGCGTATGATATTTTCTGATGTATATGATTTGACAAAATTCAAATCAGTCGTTCGACCCGTATCTGTAAAAAAACATATCGAGAAACTTGAAATTTTGCGACGAAACTTACGTCGTTGGACTTGCAGCGTCTGACTTGTCCAATGTACCAAGTTTCATCCGATTATGAGACAGTCGACCGAATTACCGTATATCGGACTCCACGATCCGAATCGACGGATTTTGTGTTCGGCTTATCAGAATCCAATTATAAATGTATCGCCGAGATCGTATCGTTGTTTAGGCCTTGTTTGAAATATGACTTGATCCATTTGGTAACTGGCCAAAGTTGGCCTACGTTGACCTAAATTTGGTACCCTATAGGCCACATGCGGACCGGACTTTGACCCGAAACTGTTTGATTTGTCCATGTGTCCAAATTGGACTTATGGATAAACTTTTTTGATGAGTATCTCAAACTTTTTTGATGAGTATCTCATCCATTCTGGTTGCATTGGTAATATTTATTTCAGCATCTAGTGACGTATGTTCAGTTTCCACTTTTTGTATCACTTCTAACTTGACAAATTCGAAGTTGGAACGTCGTCAAAACTTCTTTCAAACTTCAGACAAGTATACCTTGTTATTATTTAGTGTGATTTATATTTATTTCAGCATGTTATGTTATTGAGTTATATTGGTTATGATTCACATGTTATATAAATTATGCGTCCAAACTAGACTTTATTGTGATCGGCGAAGTTCGTTAATTTTCTTGTCTTATGTTTATTTTATGCATATTGGCCTAGTTTTAGTGGACTACCTTAAGTTTGTGAGATATTCTCATATATCCTTGGCCTTGACACCCACATGACACGGTATATGATATTCATGATATGACACGGACTATCGTACTCGATTGGTCATCAATATTTCGGTTTAAACCGAACAACCGAAAAACGAATTGGACCGAAAACCGAATAAGCAAAACCGAAACCGAACCGAAATGGTCCATAATCGAACCAAACCGAGCCGAAATAAATCGGTTCGATTTATTCGATTTTTCGGTTTATTTGCGCTTTTTTTTAATGTATATAGTAACTAAATATACCTAGATATATTTAGTATATACCTATATATATTTAGTATATACCTATATATATAGTATATACATATATATATATAGTAACTAAATTTTCTTATTCGGTTTTGGCCCGAAACCCAAAACCGAAATCGAATAAAAAAATTTAGTATTTTCATAACCGAAACCGAACCGAATCTCATATTCGGTTCGGTTTTCGGTCCAAAATCGAATAAAGCTCACCCCTATTGATATGTACGGGACGTGTGATGGATAGAACGTAACTGCTATGATTAGTGTGTTAGTAGCCCTAGTAGTTACAAGTTGGACATGCATATACGACTTGATCGGTCTATTGGGTATGGAGAGAATTACTAGGCGTATAGGCTACCCAAATCGATAAACCATAGTCTTCGAAGGAACTATGGGAGTTGATGAACTTTTTGTTATGCTGGCATATGACGTTCGATGAACGTTATGCACGACTTACATATGATCGTTTAATATTATATGTAGTAATCTCTAACCAAGCGTTGTCATATTCATATTCAGCCTATCCATGTTCATGCATACAAAAGTTGTCCTTAAATTGTGCACCTAGATGACCGTTTGATAGTATATATAGTGGCCTTTAACCACACGCGATGACATATTCCTATTCAGCCTACCATTGTTCATGCGTGCGAAAGTTGTCCTCAGATTGTGCACTTAGTTAAAAACACCCTT
Organism: Iris macrosiphon; assembly: GCA_036927795.1. Classification (NCBI taxonomy): domain Eukaryota; kingdom Viridiplantae; phylum Streptophyta; class Magnoliopsida; order Asparagales; family Iridaceae; genus Iris; species Iris macrosiphon. The sequence continues at coordinate 78,207,157 of JAYESA010000014.1, forward strand.
TGCTTACTTATATTTCAGTTTATATTAGTATGTTGTTCGTATCTTGCTACGTCTCTCTGAGAACCTGAATACCTTCCAGGCTTGGACGATCACCAGTATCATGAGGGGAACAGACCTTACTAGATTCTTCCGTAGCAGACAAGGAGTTCTTACCTTCCAAGTTTCTTTGATTTTCTTTTGCTGGATTTTCTTAGTATTAGCTATCTTTCAGTTTATTGAGACTTAGATTTACTCTCTCCTTTTATTATAGCCATTTGGGGGTGGATGTCTCCACCTAGCTTTATTTATGCATTTTATATCATTGCATCTACTTGCTTAGTTTATTTATCTTTATTCTATGGATGAAATATATATATATATATATATATATACAACCTCTTGGTATTTCTTGTCAGATGGAATTCATATATAGTGTATGTATTTGTAGGTTCCATATATTGAAGTAGCATTCGTATGCATAATAGTTGGCAGTCACGTACTGGTCCTATACAAATTGGGGTTTATTTAGGAATGGCTCTAAATTTGAATCTGAATCTAGAATTGGAAATTGAATCTGAATTTGGATCTAAATTCAAATTCAAATTTGAATTAAGATTTTGATATAAATTTCAAATTTGAATTTGGGTATGATTTACTTCTATTTGAAATTTGTTTTTATCCGTATATGTTTCATATTAGGAGTAACAATTTATAATGCACTTGTATTTAAGGTTATAAGGTCATTAATAGTGTAGTCACTATTGTAAAAGGCGGCCGCCTAGGCGCTAGGCGGCTGGTGTCCGTCCGATGCCCGCCTAGTCCCTCTGATGCCTGACTATACATGTTATTGGATTTTATGGACTTTTTATGCAATTTTTATTAGGTTTTTTTAATTTAGATATTTTTTGAACCGCCTACATCTAGACAGCCGCCTATGCGGGCTAGGCACAAAGCGACGGGTGCCCGTCCGAGTAGCACCTAGCGCTTTTCACAACCTTGAGTGTAGTTTAATGATAAAAACATTCTCTTAAGATTGAATGTTGTGATGTCCTCCTCATTGTCATCAAGGTTGTGAAAAGCGCTAGGCGCTAGACAAGCGGGTTTATTAGTTCATGTTATCATTCTAAGTTCATGTTGTAGTTCCGTTGTGACCTAGCAGTATGAGTTCTCTTATGGTTTTAGTTCATTAGTTCGTAGCAAGCAGTATTTGGTCTCTTATCTTTATTGAGTGACTTGGTAAATACTTTTATGTGGCGCAAGCCTCAAGATCATGCCATATTAACTTGGAACCAAAAGAAGTTCGAGAGGTGGACATAATCTCAACATGATAAAATGTGTTGTTTCATCATCTCATCCCATTGTGGATCATGGGGGCAGACCCACCTAGGCCAAGGGGGAGCGGCCACTCCCCCTAAGTTATTGGTGTATTTACATCTAGTCTTGACATCTCTATAAGTTTTGTTCCTTATTATATGTGTCACAACTGCTTAGTTCAATTGGTTAAGTAATGAGATTTTTATTCCAAAGGTCATGAGTCCATATTATCTACTTTATTTTTTTATTTCCCCCCCCCCCTAAATGTTAACTTAAATTTTTGCTCTCCGTGAAAAAACTTGATTTTTGCTCCACAGAAATATTTTCAGGGTCCTACACTGCTTGATTGTTGTCTTTGTCCTATACTCATTTTGTTGTTGTTTCATCATCTGCCATCTGATTGGTGACATGATTTTCTTTGTCCCCACCATATTTTAAAGGATAAATCTCAAGAAACTGGTACTTATAAAGTATTTCTTTAGAACAAGCCAATAGAAGGTTCCCATGCCTCATCCCTAAGAGGGAGATCTATTGTATTCTCTTGTTTTTTAACAATCTGCTATGACCATAGTTGCCTAATTCGCCAACCACTCCTACGTCCCACGAATTGGGACGAACGATTCCGAATGAGGTGCGTTCGCGACCCGTTCGTCAAATTTAGCGACCCGGATTTTGATGGCTTTGGTTATGAACTTATGATATTTGGTGTATACTTCTATATAATTGTATACGGTACAAAAGACGACCCTGATAAAAACGAACAGCGACCCTAAATAGCGTACCGAATAAGCCTACCCCCACCGCACCGCGTACCGGCTGAGATACCGTACCGCATATCCGTACCACGTACCAAAGCGACCCACGATCCTGGTAACATTGGCTATGACCATACACTATATTAACGGGCATGTGAAATTTTAAGAGAGAGACTTGGTGTGGGCATATTGGATTTGCTTTTTTGTTATTGGATTTAGATTTAAATTTAAATTTGAATATGGATTTAACTGGATTTGGAATTTGAATTTGGATTTAAATCCAAAATAAAATTTGAATCGAATTTAGTTAAACTTTTGAAATTAAGGGCCAGCCCGTTTGAAACTTGGCATTTGCTGTTTCCGTCGGTATAGCAAATAAAATTGTGTTTGGTTTCCAGATTTTGTCGTTTTCTCCAACCGCAACCAAAGAAAACGGTAAATACCATATGCTGGTGGGAGCACCAGTTGCAACGCCGAAATGTCTAGCCGCTTGTGTTTTGCAGTTTGCTTCCAATCTTACCCCTGCTTATTAATGATATCTCATATCCTGTTTTTTATTGTTAGAACCTAATTAATGCTCCATTCATATCTTTTAGGTGCGTGTTCTCCCTTCCATCTTGTCAAGTTTGGAAAAATATGGATAAGGAAGATGCTCCTTTCATCGATATCATGCCTTTCTAAAACCTAATTAACGCTCCATTTGTTCTATTAGTAAGTCGAGATAAAAAGATTTATATACAATTGAATAACCTGAAAAATGATTTTTTTTAACATTGATTTAATATCATCAGTTCACTTTTAAGTGATTTCATATTATTTGTCCATTGAATTAAAAAAGTTTTTCTTTACAATCTAATTAATTATAAGCACTGTTATAAGAATTTTGTAAACTAACCAAATTTACAAGGCTATGCCTTATCTCATGCTAAGATAAACCAAAAATTGGGTTATCTTAACAGGAGAGGATAGTTAAGTGGTTTAATCTTGACCGTCCATTTAAATGGACGACCAAAAGCATGGAGAGTTCTCTCCTCTACATCTGTGTAGAGGAGAGGATCTAGACCGTGTCATAGGTGCATGAATCGGTTTGCAGGAACTTTAAAAAGGTCCAAACAAAAGCTCCAGATGGTTTTAGGACATTTCTTTTTGGAAAGTTTAATATGCATTTCTTTAATTTGCTTTCATTATCTTAGTTTCTTTTCAATATTTAACTATGGTTAAGGTGGATCAAGCTAGTTATAATTGAAAAATTTTATAATTGTATAACACTTTGTGGGATATGTAAACTATAATGGTAAAAACATTTTTCTTTTCAGCTAATTAAACTTGAAAATTTTAAGATCCAATCATCTTTTATAACAAATGCCCTTTTGAGTCTTTTTTTTTTCAGATGCCCTTTTCAGTAATTACTTTTCTAAACCGTTGTTTTGAAATGACAAACCAAACACAAACCAGTTTACGTTTTCCATTTAAACTTGCAAACCAAACAAAATTCGTTTGGCAATTTACGCTGGGCGATTGTCGTTTGGTGATCGTCCATTTGGTGTTTTATGTTTGAAAATGGGAACTAATTTCGCCCTAAATCTAAATTAGGATAGGATTCGAATTTGAAGTCTCGGATGTAGGCCAATAAAAGGGCATAAATATTATAGTTTTTATTCTTTAAGTTTATGAATAAAACTTTAGATATTCTTTTAAAATTGTATGTGATGTTTTTTCTCCTATGTATGAATACATTTATCTAGACCCTGAGTGATTCCATAGATATAGTTGACACCTGACAGTGTCAGATCATCATAATCAGTGAAGATTTTATTTATAGCGATTTTCAATTTCATTCCGCGTCAGTGTTTAGATGTTTATCTTTCACGGACCTCTCAGTATCTTTTGTCGGAGAGGAAATATTTCACAAAGAACTTTCTTACGAGGGAGTGGAAGTAGCCAGTCAGCAGTGACTAGAAAGTGGAGGTGTTTAGGAAGAGGAGAGGAGGTAGGCTAAGCCGTGGGCTCCTCAGAGAAGTCATCACAGCCCCAGTGTTGTGTGGGGGTTCTCCTTGCTAGTGCATATACAAATTTAAGGTTTAAGAAGGCCATATATATACTTGATCACAAAGACAACAAAGACTTATGAGTGATCCATCATAGAATTATGTGCTTCTAAAGAAGGAAAAAGATTTCCCTTGTGTTAATACCTGAATGGACACTAGTAAAATTTGACCAGATGACCCTTAAAGTTTCCCTAAGTTAATCCACCAAGGAGAACTGGTCTTTGCTGTTACCCTTGTGGGAGTACAACATGTCAACCAACAAGCCATAGCAACCAACTTGAAAGCAAGGTAGAAGTTTTGACAATTGGAACTGTTTCCAGAAAACAAGAGTGAAGCTAGCTAACAGTAAAACAGAGCATGTAACTTCTTTACCTGATATCTAGCTCTTCTGACTTCTGTACCGCTTCCTGAGCAGCCTTAACTGCTTGATTTGTCATTCCAAGATGAGAACAGAAACGTCTCTGTTTAAATGAAGAAAAAACAACTCAAAATGGGACCAAATCATATGTTTAAAGCGCTGATAATCAAACTATAAGAGCCTAGAGGAATGAGAGTTTCCACAATAAAGATTAAACTAACCAAGAAGTCAGCGGCGTGAATAGTGCCCATGTCCATGGATTGGCCCATTTCACCTTCCAGCTGCTTAACAATGTACTCTTTTGCCCGGCCAATTTCTTTCTTTGTAGCTCCATTGGCAACAGAACAAATTTCTAATGGCAAATGAGATGAAAATAAAATAGGGGTCATGCAACACAAGTAGGCACATACACGTGAAGTTGATGACAAAGAATACCCTTAACAGTGCGAGGCTTGTCCTCCTGTCGGCAAGCAATATACAGGCAAGCAGCAAGAATGGCATCTTGATTTCTCCCTCTAATAGACTTTAGGTCTTCGACTTTCTTATATATCTCATTAGCCCGATCCTGCATTTTACACATCAAAAGAATCTTAATGAAAATTCAGATTTGGACAAAAGCTTCAATTAGAAAATGCCGGACGGGGATCAACTGTGGAAAGCAACTTGTAAGATCAAGTAGAATAGCTATCTGGCAAAGTTCACTAGGTACACTTAAGAACAAAAGTAGATGATTTTGGAATCAAGAGCATGAATATGTAAACCCCATATGTGTTTAACGATGTCAAACCTATTAGTTTTACTAAAAAAAATATTAGTAACAATATAAGAGGTTTGACATGATCAGAAGACATGGGATTTACAATCACCCACTGCTGATTTCAAACTTATTAGATGCAAAGAAAAATACATGTCAGTGAAGTATCAATGCATATAAGTGAGTATATAAGCGTATCAATATGTAGTAAATACTCCCCCCTATCATTGTGCCTTGGTTTTAATTGTTATTCCCCCTTAATCTACGCGTTGTAATGCTCCACATAAGTGTGTGAACATCTCAAATTTATTTTCATGTAATTTATTTCTATCCCCATTTTGACATCAGACAAATAAAGATATAACAAAGAGGCATAATAAAATACACACCATAAGGGAGATAAAAAAAAAACTAAGGTTCTCACTATCGATATCACACACTTCCTATGAGTATCGGTATTGGCGGTATCAGCAGTATTGACAGTTTCGGATTGGAGTATCGGATTTTTTGGTACGAGAAAACAAATAATTATTAATAAATTATTGATAAATTATTAAATTTTAAAATATGTTATACATTTAGGCATAATTTTAAGTATTTTATGTGTTGTTTCTTACTAGTTTTGAAATTCAATGAAGTAATAATCAGCTTTACTGATTGGTTTACAAGTAATAAATATATTTTTTTTTCATTTACAAACTTTTATACCCTTGTTGATTGGTCTTTTTCATTCAATTTCCTCTACCGAATTGACTAGGAAAAAGACCCGCAACATCGGTATCGGTAACGGTCGGTATCGGATCAGAACATGCCAAACCGCATCGGTATCGATCGTATCGGATCGGTATAGGTCGATACTGCAAACTATGGGGATGGGGGGTTGGTTGGGGGGGTTGGGTGGATGGAGGAGGGGACACATATTAGAAGTCCCAGAATTAATAAGTTCAGTACATAAAAAATGACACCTGCAAGGACAAATAAGCCTAGTACATAAAGACACAGGGACCCCATCCTCTTAACATGTACAATACACAATCACGCAACCTAATGGATGTGTTTCCAAAGGATTATGATCTGAATTTAAGAACTCTCCCTTCATATGGGATTCAAATTTCATCTATAGAACTAGATTTGCTTTTAGGTTGGATTTGGAATGCTTCATCAAATTATCCAGACTAGCAACATGAAACTCAAAATGCTATGTTTATCCCATGTCTTTTGGTTGGAGTACTGCAGTATAGAGACTACTTCTTAACACCCAAAATGCTATCATATCCCATTATTCAAAGTTCACGGTAAATTCAACACCCTTTAGCCTACCAAACAACCACTGCCTCAAAGAATGCAGTGTGACTAGTAGAAATGGCCACAAGTCAAAACCTGTAGGACTCCAAGTGACAGCCACCTATCATTTTCTGTTAGTTTCACATATTGTAAATTGCCTTAAGCTTTAAAATCCATCAAGTATCCAAATAGTTCATATTCTTTCAGAAAAATTGAATTTATTCATTTTGCAAAGCCTAATAAGCACTGAACTTGGGTTTTAAATATTGAGTACTCATTAAATGGATTCATCCCTCAAGCTTTTAATATGTTTATATAAACCACAATCTTATTACGTCGGGATTCAAATTTCACATGAACCTGTCTGACCCAACCTGCTTTATACCCCTATTAATATCATTATCCATGCTAACTAGCAAGGTTTTGAAAAACAACCTTTAGGGATGTTTTGGTCATTGCAGATCAGTTTTGGCCAAAGCCAAACTGCAACTTGGCCAATTTATTGTCCCCAGGTTTCAGTAGGATATCATGACAACCTAAGCCAACACTTCAGGAAGGACAAGAATAAGGGGTTGGAGAAAGAGGCAACAAGAGGGAAGAGAACCTACCAGCCTTACTCTGGCAATAAAAGACCTAGTCCACACGGTTTAGTTAACTATATGTTTCATGGACATGGATACTACACAATGGCCAATGCAGACAGCAAAGTGGACAGGGCACTGATTTTGCTGTCCCCTAATGTATCTCCGAGTTGTGTATGGCATGTTGACGAGACAGAAACACCTAGTTTCGAAATGTATATGTATTTTATAGTTAAAGGCTCAGTTTATAGAAGCACCATTTTGTCCCATTGCCTTCATTATCCTACCTTGCCACTTCAGAGTTTTAGTGTTGCCAAAAATAAATTAGAGAAGTGGTAATTAACCAGGAAATAATGTTCTCCGTTAGCAATTAGCAGTCAATGGCAAGGAAGGCAAAAAGAATCCAAATCATATGTCATGTCTGTCTAATTATCACTTTATCATGTCCTATTGTTTCTAGGTCCAGGCAACATAGGCAAAGAGGTTCGTCTTGGGAAACCCAAACTCAATAATTAGAAGTTCATCGGTTTTGAGTGTCTATGCTTCCTAGAGTTGCACGCTTCGTTTTGTGGAGGTTCTAGTATTTTCCCCTATTGTCTTATTACCTTACCTTGCCATTTTAAGGTTTTAGTGTGGCCACAAGCAAGGAGAAAAATGGCAAGATAATTAGATTCTACATTTACCAGTGATGTTACAAATCCGCAGAAAAATAAAATAGGTGGCATGTATGTCTCATTGACAATTTAATCTTGCTCCCATATCGTCTCCAAAATGGTATGACGTAGGTAGAGAGGTTCAGATTGGAAACCCAAATCTGATCAACTAAAAGCAATTGTTTCTTTCCACGTACTATATTACAATTATATATATTTGCACGATTACTTATAATCCCTTTAATCTTTCATATTTGCATATAATTTGTATTATGTATACCTTCTTGAAAAAGATTATACTAATACCAAGGTTCGCACTATCACTACAAGAATAGGTTTTTGACTCTTCCTGTGAGTGTCGATATCAGTGGTCTCGACAGTTTCAGGGGTTCCAGATTGGAGTTTCGGAATTCTTCCTATACTAAGTCACAAATCTAACAATAGCTATTATAAAGAAAAACTAAAAAAATATTTCATATATTTAAGTGTAATTCTATGCATTATTTGTTATTTCTTGTAAGCTTGAATGAAATAATATTAAGATTGATGAATGTTGTGAAACTATAAATATACATCTTCAACAAATTGAATGGCAATAATGTGTCGATACTGAATCTTATCGAAATGTTGTGATCTTCGACATGCAGAATCATTCTGACGACACAATTTTCCTGGTTTGTCTCTCAATCAGTCTATCCAGTCAAGTCCTTGCTCCTTGCTCTTTTCATTTTTGCTCTTATCTTTGAAAGAATAGGATGCATGTGAAGGTAGTAGGTTTAGTGTGGACGGGTGGCCGTGAAAGGCACCGAATGGGTCTAGTCCGTCTTTTCATGATATGTGTCCCCATATTCAAAAAGGTTACAAAAGGTTGCTTGATTTTCATTTTCAAGAGCAAGCCATAAAGACTATATAGATCGCAAGATATTTATCCACTTTCCTTGTCATTTTATTTGTCGAATTGACCGTATAAAGATGTCTAATGTTAGTATCATCTAGTATTAATAGCGGTCAGTACCGGATCGAACAAGCCAAAAACAATAAGATACAGACGATATGTGTCGGTAACGGCCGATACGTGTCCGTATCGACCGATAAGTGTTGGTATGTACTGTGAACCTTGACTAATACTACTATCAGAGATTATCCATATCTGACTTGATTATTATAGACACGCCTAAGTAGGTTCTTCCTCTTTACACATTTTTCTTATTCAGTATATCTACATCATGTGATTTTAACACTTAACCTAACAAGCATGGAGACTCCATAATTCATGTTGTATCAGTGTCGTGACGAACATATGTATCGAACATGTCATAAAAACTCTAAAATACACTAGGACACACAAAAATATTTGTCAAATCAGTGTCGTCATGTCTGAAAGTGTTGTGTCGAATCCATGTTCGTGCAACATTGCACTTAATTGAGGATTAAACATAACGATACCACGACAAATCCACAGAAATATAAGAAATAACGATACCTGGAACATGGAATGTTCCAATACGCAAAATGAGAACATGTATGCAGTATGCTAGGAATCCCAGTGCGCGGAATGGTGGGGGTAGGTTGTTTCAGAACGCTTATCCAGAACATGGTACAATGGTCCGAATGCGATACGTTGAACTAGGATGTGGAACAAATTTTTAAGGGCACATATGCAAAATAATGTAAAAATTAAAACCAAATAAGTTCATTATTTGCAAACTTCTTCGCAATAATGTTCTTCAAAAAGTAGTAGCAAGTCATCAGCTCTTATTTTTTTATTGGGAAATTAACTAAAAGAAATACATTTTCTTTTTTTCCTTCAACCTTGCTAAATTGCACTCCTTGTTCAATTAGCATTTTTGTATAGGAGAAAACTTTCTATATAAATTTTATAACCATGAAACAAGATAAATGCATATTGAAGCACTCAAGAAACTGCATGATAAAGATTTGTGTACCTTTATAGTGGCAACAAGGCCCAATCTGAAAGAAAAAGCAACCAGATGAGTACAAGTTCCACAGCAAGTGAAACATAAGAATAATATAAACTTCAAGTTTATACACTAGTAAAGTTCAGTAATAATTTAGCACTGACAATTCAAGTTAAATATGCTATAGTTATTGATAGATAAAGTCAAGACCAAATATCTTAGCAACTAACAACAATAGAAAAAGGATAAATAAATATTACAGACATCACTTCTTAAGCAGCTAAAGTAATGCTCACTTTATATCTTGTGTTCTCTTATAAGACAATATACACAGTTACCCCATGTGTCTTAGTATTTGGTTTAATTTACCTAGAGATTAGACATGGCTCCGATGATCGTTTCACCATTAACGAGATTTTCTTATGATTGCCAGGTGTTGTGTGTCTTGTAGATTCCCAACGCATGTTCACCTATGCTATATGACTGAGACATCACAAGGGAGCTATACTTACAAAGAACGGAATAATTAAACAATTGTTGAAGCATACAAGGGTGACAAGAGGAACAAGGGACATGGAATTCAATCTAAGACTAGTTTCTCCTGTGTTTGTCTTTTTATTTTGAGAAAAACTATGTACGAGTGCAGATGTAAGGAAGGCATCTACCAAGAAAATTCTAGGCCATTTAGACCTAAACTACAGCCTAGGACGACAAATTGAACCTTTATATTGCTACTTGTCAATCCAGGATGGGTAGTAGGACGGCCCACACCAGTGCTTCAACCACTAGTCACTATGGGTGTTGGCTGCAAACTATAGAATCTAGGGAACATTGCACTGATATGCCCCGCGCCAGCTTGGTCTAGCATATGACCCTTCCGATTATCGTAAGTGTTCTAAATGGTGGTCGAGGCGACCGCCTAGGCGGCGTCAAGGTGGCCACTCTCCGCACCGCTTTTGCCTTTGGCAGTGGAGTAGGCATCCGACGGAGGTCTAGCAGCGTAGGCGGGGGTGAGATGGCATAGGTGGGCTCTTAGGCAGAACAATACCTGACTAGATATTTTGGCAAAACAGTTTTACAAGTATTATGGACCTATTGTTCACTATTACAAGACTGAAACTCCATAAATCTTTGTTCTACAACTTAGATATGCATAAAATACCCTTAAAATGCATATTATGAAGAAAAAAAAATTTAGGGGTAAGATAGTAAAAAATGTCGAAAAGCATCAGGCACCTAGGCGTCAGGCGAACCCTCTCCGACGCGCACCCGCATACCGCCGTTTAGAACCGTGGTTATTGTGTATCATGAAACTAAGCCAAGCACTCGTAGGTATGATCCGCACCTGGTCATCAGTACCCTCTGTTCAGAATATCATTCATATCGGCTGGTATATCGAGTTGTACTGTTTTTGTAGGGTGCTAATACGATATGACTGACATGTATGGAAAAACAAGTCAGAACCCAAATTTGCGGTATCCGGACCAAATTAGCTAATCGGTCAAATTGGTTGATGTATTGGTCTGACTCGGTATGGGTTGGATCATTCGGTTTATACCCGGTTACAAGATAAACTGGTTCAGAATATGTATGTTTCGTTAGTGTTTTATGTGACTTAGAATATGTATGCCAGGATAGAGCTTTATTCTAAATTACTTCAATTATACTTATATTGATTCTCTAAAGTATTTGTTATGCATGACATATATGAAGTGAATTATTATCCTATACTACCATGATGTCATGTCATATTGGCCAGGTATTTCCGCTATATCATGTAGTATCCGATTTTTGTATGGAGACCCTCAAACTGGTATGGGTCCCATATCTGATATCAGGAACATTGACACTTCTCAGTGCCAATTCAACACGCAACATGAGAAGCTTGTCAAGAAATTCTGCCATATCCTATAAAATGCTAATGGTCATATTTATGTTTATTGGCAATTTAAGGCTTCTCCAAGCTTCTTTTTTTATCAAGAAATATTATGTTTCTATCTTCCAAAGCAAAGCCTTGAAACATAATATTTTAGTTATGTACTCATCAGCTGGACAGCTGGGAAGCTTTTTCCTAAAAAAGAGTATATTGGAGTTGGGTTGAGCCATGTTGAGTACTCATCAAACTACAAACCAAGCTTGTTCACGAGCTTACAAACCGAGCTTCCTTGTTCAAAGCACGCTCATTTAGAAAATCAAGCTCATTGTCATGTTCAAGCTTGGATCATTAACAAAGCAGGCTCGAGATGAATCGAGCAGAGATAAGATGAGTCGAGCGAGCTCGTGAACTGATTTGTTCATTTGCAGCCCCTGGGGTGAAACGACCATTTCACAAATGAACCCAAACCAGCTAGCCTTCCTTTAACTGGGTAACTGACAACATTTTGATACCTCTTATTCTGCTTTGCAATCTTGGTTTTTATTTGCTCATGTAACTTCTTTATGAACTTAGCTCTCTCTTCGTCATCTCCACTAAACTGGTACTTCCGTAGGAATTGGAAGAAATTCCAAATGACTATTATGAGATATACCATACACAAATTGAAAAGAGTTGCACCTGTTGCTTGGATAGGGGAACCATTATAAGAAAATTCAGCATGTGCAAGAGAAAATTCCATTATCTGATAATCTTCTTCATCAAATTCCTCAAGGACATTCCCAAGCTCTGTCAGCAACCTCATTTGCCCCTATAATTTACAATTTTATATTTGTTTGCTACTTTACATTCCAAAAAAATATGTAAATTTTAACAACAAACCTATACTTCAAACTCACTAAGCCTGCCTCTAAGGTATTGCTCACCAAGCAAACTCAACAACATGGTACATGTGTGCACATAAATATTGAAAGGCACCATGAATCTAGCAACCCTCACCATGACTAAAATAAATGTAATAGGTACATTGTAGGGAGCTAAAAGGCAATGGGACCCTCATAATGAAGTCTATCTTATAGATCATAGTTTAAACATTGTACTTCCAAAGAACTCAAAGTCCAAATCCTCTAGACAGTTATTTTTAAAATTCAACAGCTGAACTATATAGGGACTAACAATGCCTGTAGACAAAACCTCACATTGCATTTTATCTTAAAGTACTCCAGATGGTTCCTGACAAATTTGGAAGGTGATTACGAAAAACAAATCCATGGCATGTCGAACATCCATTAGGTGTGTAATGATGTAAACCGATATAGCTAAATTATGTATCTTCAACTATTCTGCCATCAAAACTTACACTTCGCTTCCCACTATCAATTAGAAACATCTTATCAGGTCATGAAAGGCATCTTTTTAACCATGATTCATAATTAAGCCTTCTAGCTGCTTCTTTGAAGGTCAAGTACAGTCTCCTTGACATCATTTCTTATGCAATTGTCCAATCACCAAATATGGATCACCTCAAAAATACATGAAGCATCCATACCGCATCAATGCATGAAACAACTTCCTACATCTTCCCTATCTCCAAGAACAATGCACAGGTTTAGCATCCTAAGGGATGTGATTTAGCCCTATAAAGAACCCTTGATCTCCTCTTTCTCCCACATAGAGATCAATCTTAGAAAGCATATTCGGCCTACCATTATATTTAGAACATTGATTGATCCCACAAGAGGTAAAGTATAAATGCTAACCTTCAACAGCACAATAGTATTGAACTTGTTTATGTAATCTAAGACGCATATACCTTGGCTGAAAGGATGATCATTAGGGAGTCAATAGATAAAAGTAGGAATCTATGTTGCATTGCATGGACATGTGAAAATTGTGTCTGTACCCATATTGTGTCCATACCCTTAATTGTACAACCTTGGTGACTACTTATTGTACCTATCCGAAAATGTATGTATTCTACATCTGTATCATATCCTTATACATATCAGTTTCTATATTCATGCAACATAGATCGCAATAAATTGCTCCTCCAAATAACTTTCTGACATGAGATGTAAGTTATAGATTAAATGGTTTTGGATTTTATTCAATAACAAGTAGAAGAAACATTTAAATCAAATTAGAAGATTGAAATGCAATGGAATTATGCTTACTCTTCTATAGCTTAAATTTGTTCAAGACTGTTTAGATTCAGTTAACATCAGAAGGGTTAAGTTCTTTTTTGAAGGAAGAAACACTGTAGCTTGAGGTTAAAATCTCCTTACGTCTGTTATGATAAATTATACTTGGACCTCCATTTATATCTAGTGTGTTTTATTTTACAGGGATGGTAATCCAAAAAGCAAATCGAGTAGAAAGGATCCATTGTGAAGGGATAGAAAAGTGGTGAAGGACAAGAACCTTAAAAAAAAAAAGCATGGTTCCATCTCAAGAGTCACGTGCCCGTGCTTACCTACTATGCCTTCCCTCCGCCCTTAACTTGAATAAGGATTTACCTCACCACAACAACAAAAACAAATCCTTCATCCCAAATTTTGGGATTGGCCATTTGAAACCTTCTCTTTCATCTAGCTATGTTAAGGGCGATGTAATTTGTAACAATAAAAAAAAAACATATCCTTCTATACAGCCATAATCCAATTCGTTAGGCCACTCCTAGTTATAGCACTCCTTCAACTAAAATCCAATCTCTCCTCCTAATTTTGTTATCTATTGTCTACGTTTTTTTTCAAACCACCTGAGCCAGTTAACTCTCATCTTATCCTCAATTGGCACCACCTTTAAGGGTCCAAATAGGATCATCAACCTTGGCCTTGACCCTCAATGAAAAGTATGGTTGTGTATAGGCCTTGACCCTCAATGAAAAGTATGGTTGTGTATACTAGTACAGTGACAATTATGAAACACAAGTATTGGTGCTGAAAGGGCTAGTGTATTAAAACAATCCCTTTTTTATATGATTTTTTTGTAGGAGTTAGTCCACACCTAGCCCACCCTAACCCAGTCTAGCCCACCCCAGTTTATATTTCTTGATCCGCCACTGCACGCGCAACATGGGATCTTCGACTATTATGTCATGCATTAAAGAAATAATAGCACTTTATAGACTATAAGAACTAAGGTTTGAACCTTGAAGTCTAAAACATAACTTCATATAGTGTGAGAGAGAGAAAGATAGGATCCAAACAGCCAACCCCAAAGTTTGGGATAAACACGCTTTGTTGTTGTTGTTGTTGTTGTTGTTGTTTGTGTATATGTGTATATTCAAACAGTCAATTCCTTGTCCGTGTCGCATTGCTTTGGATATAGCACTCCAAAACTAGGACACACCCACTTAGTAATTGTAATTCCTCACAGTCCAACAGACAAACAGTTTCACACTCCATCATTAATAATAAAGAATAGACTAGGTTTGCACGGATACGAACAAGAGGATAATGGAAACACGGAAAAGGCATTGATTTTGGGCGTGTCCTGGTGTCTGTGTCAGATCCAATTTAGATCTCCGAGAGAGAGAGGGTACCTGTCGGCCATGGTGGCGATGGTCCGGAAGGCGATGATTAGGGAGCGGTCGGTGCTGTTGCCCCTGTTCTGCCAGCGGCCGAGGGAGGAGTCCCCGTGGGTCCCGCCAATGGGCTTCGATATGACCGTGGAGAGGCCCCCGTCGGTGAGCAGAGGGTTGGAGGGGGCCCCCACCCGGTTAGGGTCGTTGTCCCCGGACTCGTTCGCGAAGATCCTCCACTCCGAGGTCTCGTCCACGGAGTGGGCCTCCAGCACCAGCCCGCACTCCAGGCACACGGTGTCGCCGGCCGAGCGGTCGTTCACCACCTCCGTGCTCTTCTTGCAGTCCGGGCAGAAATTCTCCGTCATCCCTGCTTCTTCTTCTTGTTGGTACTGGTGCCGGTGCCGGTGCCGGTCCCGGTCCCGGTCCTGGTCTGGTGATGCGAAAATAATAATGGGAGAGGGAAAGGAGTTGAAACGGATGTCTGGAAAATATATTCTACATTTAATTTCCTTTTTAATCTATTCTACTATATAATGCCAAAACTAGGCTTCACCGTGAAAGTTTTTCGTTCCAAAAATACCCTTCATTACATTTCAATATGTATTAATGTTGATAAAGATATCTAAGTAATTAAAAACAGTAATTAAATGCATATTAAATGTATGTATGCATGCATGAGGCAACTTGGGGAATGATAGTTAATAAAACAAAGATATGCATGCATGCAAAGTAGGTAGTTTGGAGAATAAAACAAAAGTTAATAAAGCATGCATGCAAAGTAGGCACATGAACCCAAGAGATAAGAGAAATATTTCATATTTTCGTCATTTAATTTCTCCCAACTTTCCCTATTTTATTTCCACCTATAATAAAATTAAGAAATTGCCGGTTGCTCTTTTAATAAATTTTTTTTTTAAGTAATATAAAATACGTGCAACGCACGTGCGTATATACTAGTAATAAAATAACTTTAAAGTTTCATGGTGTTAACGGATCCGACCAAATGTTCACCCGATTTGATCGGACCTGGACGGGACCGGAGAGAGAGCGGGCCAAGCCTCTCCGAACCTAGACTCGATTTGGAGGTGGGTCGGACTGGATCCAGGCCAATTCAAGGTCGGGACGGACTATACCGATTGATTTTAAAAAAAATTAAGAAAAAAATTCAAAAAATTTGAATTAATTTAATTGTAAGTAAAAAAATTGAGAGGACATATTCTACTATATAATGCTAAAACTAGGCTTCACCGTGAAAGTTTTTCGTTCCAAAAATACCCTTCATTACATTTCAATATGTATTAATGTTGATAAAGATATCTAAGTAATTAAAAACAGTAATTAAATGCATATTAAATGTATGTATGCATGCATGAGGCAACTTGGGGAATGATAGTTAATAAAACAAAGATATGCATGCATGCAAAGTAGGTAGTTTGGAGAATAAAACAAAAGTTAATAAAGCATGCATGCAAAGTAGGCACATGAACCCAAGAGATAAGAGAAATATTTCATATTTTCGTCATTTAATTTCTCCCAACTTTCCCTATTTTATTTCCACCTATAATAAAATTAAGAAATTGCCGGTTGCTCTTTTAATAATTTTTTTTTTAAGTAATATAAAATACGTGCAACGCACGTGCGTATATACTAGTAATAAAATAACTTTAAAGTTTCATGGTGTTAACGGATCCGACCAAATGTTCACCCGATTTGATCGGACCTGGACGGGACCGGAGAGAGAGCGGGCCAAGCCTCTCCGAACCTAGACTCGATTTGGAGGTGGGTCGGACTGGATCCAGGCCAATTCAAGGTCGGGACGGACTATACCGATTGATTTTAAAAAAAATTAAGAAAAAAATTCAAAAAATTTGAATTAATTTAATTGTAAGTAAAAAAATTGAGAGGACATTTCTTTTAAAATTGTATTTACATTAAATTTGGAAGGGAAATTTTATGTCTTCTGTCTTCTATCCAGTTTATTGTTCAGCTCATTCTCCTCCAGTAGGGTCGTCCATAATAAGAGATTGAAAATTCAGTTCATTAATGTCGACGCATTCATCTCTTAAGTGTTGAATCAGTTTTTCGCACGAATTCAATCTTGAACGCAAATGCGAACTTCCAAAATATCTGGCAGCATCATGCTCCTCTTCTTGCTTAACATTATCTTATTTAGCATTCTCAGATTGGACGTTCTTTGGGCGGCGATCTTGGCTGAATGAGGCAACTTGGGGAATGATAGTTAATAAAACAAAGATATGCATGCATGCAAAGTAGGTAGTTTGGAGAATAAAACAAAAGTTAATAAAGCATGCATGCAAAGTAGGCACATGAACCCAAGAGATAAGAGAAATATTTCATATTTTCGTCATTTAATTTCTCCCAACTTTCCCTATTTTATTTCCACCTATAATAAAATTAAGAAATTGCCGGTTGCTCTTTTAATAAATTTTTTTTTTAAGTAATATAAAATACGTGCAACGCACGTGCGTATATACTAGTAATAAAATAACTTTAAAGTTTCATGGTGTTAACGGATCCGACCAAATGTTCACCCGATTTGATCGGACCTAGACGGGACCGGAGAGAGAGCGGGCCAAGCCTCTCCGAACCTAGACTCGATTTGGAGGTGGGTCGGACTGGATCCAGGCCAATTCAAGGTCGGGACGGACTATACCGATTGATTTTAAAAAAAATTAAGAAAAAAATTCAAAAAATTTGAATTAATTTAATTGTAAGTAAAAAAATTGAGAGGACATTTCTTTTAAAATTGTATTTACATTAAATTTGGAAGGGAAATTTTATGTCTTCTGTCTTCTATCCAGTTTATTGTTCAGCTCATTCTCCTCCAGTAGGGTCGTCCATAATAAGAGATTGAAAATTCAGTTCATTAATGTCGACGCATTCATCTCTTAAGTGTTGAATCAGTTTTTCGCACGAATTCAATCTTGAACGCAAATGCGAACTTCCAAAATATCTGGCAGCATCATGCTCCTCTTCTTGCTTAACATTATCTTATTTAGCATTCTCAGATTGGACGTTCTTTGGGCGGCGATCTTGGCTGACCATCTTTCTCTCCTTCCATGAAAACGAATATCGACAAAGCTACTCACTTGGATGCATATGATGTCAAGAGACAAGAGAATAGAGGATATATATATATATATGCTACAACTGGGAACATGAGTAAAAATTAGGATTAGGTCTCCTAACGGATCTGGGTATCCCATGTTCGGTAAGAGCTATTATTGCACTACATTCCTAATCCCAAATTATGTTTATGGACTCCTTATTATATGTATGTTTGTCTCCCCATGTTAAGATATCGAATGTCCGTCGATCAAATTAAGTTACTGACAACTATATTGATCGACATCTTTTATACTTAAATAGTACCACTCATCTTTATTTGTCACGTCGGATATAATCCACCTGCAAGGTTTACATGACAATCCTTATGAGCTCCTTAAGGGGACATTATGTATCGGGACATGAATTTATTTTATAATCAACAGTCCATCATACACACAATGTCATTACCCAATTCATAGAGGTTATTGACCCAAAATAAATCTCTCTTTTATGAGTCAAAGTAATGCACACTGCATACACATGTATGTTATTATATCCTGATTAAGAGCACAAGCATACATAATAACAGAGGTATTTATTCTCTTATGTAGTCAGAACAAAGAACAACCTCAAGTGGTCTTGTTCAATACACACAAAGTGTACTAGTGTAAACCTATTGTTAAAATAGACTAATACAAGATTACACTACAACCTTACCAATGGTTTGTCCAAATCCATCTAGGTTGTGAACTATTTATGTATTCCATAAGGAACTGATAATATGATCTTTTGTGTGACACCACACACCATATTATCTACAATATAAAAAATCAGACAATTGCATTAAAATTATAATGAATATAATATGCAAATATTTGTCCATATGATTCTTATTCAAAAACAAGGAAATATAGTTAATATAAAGTGATGATTTTAGTATATAACCCTAACAATCTCTCACTTATACTCAAAGCATTATTTTTTAGTATACTGCTACAAATCTCCTACTTATACTTAAAGTCATGTTGCTATGCATCTGACTATCATTCCCTCAACATGACTATCAAAAGCCTTAGCTGGTAAGCTCTTTGTAAATGGATCAACTAGGTTGTCTACTGATGTTATCTTGATCACATCAAAATTTTCTCTTTTTATAAAATTTTGTATCAGGCGGTACTTGCGCTCAGTGTATTTACCTGTCTTATAGGCTCGTGGGCGGTACTTGCGCTCAATGTGTTTACCTGTCCTTCAAATTTGCAACTGCACCACCATTATCACAATAAAGTGTAATAGACTTAGACAAAATAGGTACCACATCCAAGTCCAATAGAAAGTTTCTGAGACAAACCGCTTCTTTGGCTGCCTCAGAGGCTACCACATACTCGACTTCCATGGTAAAATCAGCAATACATTTTTGCTTGATGCTCCTCCATACTATGGCTCCACCTCCTAAACTAAATACATAACCTGAGGTAGATTTCCTAGAATCCTTATCTGACTAAAAATTTGAGTTTGTATACCCCATAGGCACTAAACTATCTGCATAGTAAATCGGCATATAATCTTTAGTTCTTTTTAGGTACTTCAAAATATGCGTTACCGCAGTCCAGTGATCTTGTCATGGGTTAGACTGATGTCTGCTAACCATGCCAACGACAAAGCATATGTCTAGTCTAGTATATAGCATTGCATACATTAAGCTTCCTACCGTCGAAGCATAAGGAACCGTTTTTATGTCCTTTATCTCTTTAGGTGTCCTCGGACACTGCTCATTTGATAGAGCAATTACATTCCTAAAAGGTAATAAATCTTTCTTAGAATTTTGCATGCTAAAACTAGTTAATATAGTATCGATGGGTAACTTGGGATAAGCCCAATATCATTTTCTTGCAATCTCGTAGAACTTTGATCCCAAGGATGTGACCTACTTCTCCCAAGTCCTTCATATCAAACGGTTTGGATAACCATACCCTTACATTAGATAACACATTCACACTGTTGTTTGCGATAAAGAAAGGTTTATACGAAACTTTTGTATTATAAATTATTAAAAGAAAGAAAAGTACAAAAGATCTTAAACAAGAATCTAAGTACAATTAATTCTAGGGAGTATAGTTGTAGAGATCTGATCTGCAAACGATCACTTTACTCCTTGGACCACACGACGATAAAGAAATACAAGGATGTTGTGAACAACTTGAAGAATTGGGTGTAGAAGCATGAAAAATTTGAGTCCATGCGCTAGGAGATATGCCCTCAAAGCTTGCCTTAGTTATGTTGCAGAGAAGCTATGCGACCAAGGGACCTCCCCCAAACCAAGTCTACAAGTTTCACATGCGGCCTGGAACAACCAAGTCGCAGAGAAGCCACATGCGGCCTGAACAAAATAAATTGCAGAGAAGCTACATGCGGCCTGGCCAACCAAAAATCTAGAAGCCGCATGGTATACTCTATGCGGCCTGGGTAACCAAAGATCTAGAAGTCCCAGAGAGACCACAGAGCAAGAAGGTCGCATAAAACCTCCCTAACACAGATTTCGATGTCTGTCAGAAGCACTGACACATCACTCATCACTCTGAGACGCTTCAAGACTAGTGAAGATGATGCCTCAGAAGAAGACAATGGGTCACATCAGCGCATTAATTGCTTCGAAAAAAGTGCCATGCCACGTGTTCCCTCGTATGTGGCTACAAGACCCATGCGACCTCGTCACCATGCGACTTAAGTGTCCATTCGACCGAAGTCCGACGAGACCTTGCATGCGGTCACAACACCATACGACCAAAGTGTCTATCGACCAAGGCCAGACGAGAGTTGGCATGCGGCCTTGCCAACGTACAGCCAGAGTGTCCATTCGACCAAGGCCCAGACGAGAGCACGTATTTTGCTACATGACCAATACAGCCTCACCAACATGCGGCCAGAGTGTCCATTCAACCAAGGCCCAAACGAGAGCACGTATGCGTCTACATGACCCATGCGGCCTCGTCATCATGCGACCTAGTTGTTATGTAGCCTCCAGCTCACAAGATCTCCCCGTTACAACTGTATAGATCTTCGCACAGTTAGTGCTGACTACGTGTCCAGCTGACCAAGTCATGCCTACAACGGGTTGATAACAACGTCGAGATTTTATCAACCGCATAGCCCAACCGAAGTTACGTGGCAGTCCACCCGTGATATGCGTCCACAGTTGCAACCATCATCATGATGGCTATAAATAGGAGAAACTTGGACGTTCTGAACCAGGGGACCCAGAGGGCTCTCTTTTTGAGAGACCGTAGACGAGAGCACACATGCGGCCTCAGTCAGAATATGCGACCAAAATATATATGCCACCAAGACTGCTAGGTGGCCCCTGATCCACAAGATCTTTTTGTTATAACCAAAGAGATCTTCACACAGTTGTTGCGAACTACGTGTTCAGCTAACCAAGTCACGCATACAATGGGTTAAAATGGCCCCGAGATCTCATCAACAAAATATCTTAACCAAACCCATGTGGCAGCTTGCCCACATCATGCGGCTACCGTTACAACCGCATACTGTCGAAGTGGCCCTATGCGACCACAAAATAAGAACATATGCGGCATCCACAACACGTCCACAGGGCGGCTATAAATAGCAGGGTACTACACCTGAACAGCAAGCTGGCTATCTGCAGATCTACACTCAAGCAAGAGAGAAGAGCTTCTATATTGGATCGTCCATGGAGTAAAGAGAGTTGCTACACTCCTAACTCTCCATCTTCACCCCCAGAAAATAAATTTGTACTTAGATTGTCTTCTATGACTTCTTTGTACTTTTTTTTAGTTTGTTAATCAAATCCAGTTCCTTTTTTATTTAAATGGCAAACACGATGGCGACTCTGCTGGGGACGTCCTTCTCCTTTGTTGAGAAGTCAGTGATGCGATCCGATGCGACCAAGCTCGGCTCGACGCAAAAGATGCTAGTGGTCCGCTTCGACCAGCAAGTGTTCGAGGAAATGCTCTCGGACGGAAGTGTTAATCCTTCGCCAATGATAGCCAAGCCCAAGAAGACCCGCATAATGTGGGTGGCCAAGGCCGCAGCGCCTCACCCAGCTGCAGAGCAGACTCTTCTCGCCTCTCACTCTGTTGCCGATGATGGTCGTCTGATGAACACCCAGGATGTCCATGTCTATGCGGCATCCCGGGCTGACGCAGAAACTGTTCAGCACCCGGACGCTGGCAGAAAAATACTACGATGCCAGACGTTCTGGTATGCTGAGGCGGCTTTCATATGGCCAAGGAGGAGGCCGCATAAGACCGTCCATGCGATATCAACTCACAACCGCAGACATATGGCCGTGTGCGGCCCTGATAGCAACATAACCTTTATTTTTGACCGTATCTCATGCGGCGCAGATCCTTTGTGACCTACTGAGAATGGTGAAAACCTAAATCATGACTCTCCATACTACTCGCCTGTGGTTACTAAACTGAAGAATTCTAGGACAGTACGAGCCCACCAAGCTCAAGCAACTGCTCATACGACCGACCGCCAACAGACATCGGTATCTATTACGCAAGTCTCTGACAGAAAGATGTACAGGACTGACCCATGCGTCTAGCCCACAGAGACCAATGGATAGGGTCCGTCTTAAAAGTCTTCTACCAGTACCTCGGGTCAAGTTCTTGTACGAACCCAGGCCCGGGAGCAAATATAGCACCTGCGCATCCGTGTGCTCGGGATACCCGAACTCATAAAGAGGATGCCAAGGTAAAATACCCTTCGCATAATTTGCGTGACATGATTACTCACAAGCGCAAAGCAAGGAAAACAACTACGGCAAACGACATCCCCTCTCTTAGGCACTGATGCGCCAGTATCATTTGCTGCTGCAATAAAGCGGTAGTACCCACAGACATGCAGTCAACCTTCCAACAACTGCACCAGAAAGCACCTACCCTGCAACAACTCGGAGATCAGGTGCAAGTACCAAAGGAGGAGGAGGTGCCCTTCGCCTCATGCTACTCAACTGGAAAGCTTTCCGCCACCAAGGGAGAAAAGAAGTCAAATACCTCCAGTCCGTCACTCTCTACCCGTGCGTCGCGAAGGCGACTACCCGGAGGGTTGACAACGACACCTGCGGAAGGCGTCTTCCAGGGCACCCGCTCAAGGAAGAAGCTGTCAGCCCCTGGGGGTAGTTCTTCCTCAGAACCCCTAGGGTTACACAAGCTGGGGGTAGCAATCCTCCAGAACTCCACGACAACCCGGCATTCCGTAGGGTTAGTGAATCTCAAGGGTTAGATGCCGATTTCGAGGAAGCTGACAGCAATGTGCCTGGGGTTAATACAGCATCTAGGGCTGGGGGTAAAAATTCTCCGGAATCGGAAGATGGTGCGATGATGCCTACCTCCCCTGAAGACTGTAACTCCCAAGGAACAAACAATGACATACTTAGGGGTAGTCACCCTCGAATATTCAGAGGATCATCTGAAGTCGGGAGTAGCATCTCTTTTGAGTCTGAAGATGATGCAACCATGCCCATCTTCCCTGAGGACAGTGCGACTCAGAAACCGAAGACGGAAGGGCTCATCGATCGCCAATGTCTCGATGATCTTGAGGCAATGATGCACACAAAGAGTGCTATAATGCAGACTTTGGCCCAGTCAATACTGAAGATCAAGGCGAACATGGTCCGGCCACCCTCAAGGCCTGTAGTAACTCTGCATGCCGAGAGTAGCAATCTCCTGGTGATCCACACCAACCCATCATGACGTGAGGACATTAATTCCCAAGAACCAGACAATAACATATCTGAGGGTAGTCTCCATCGACAAGACAGAGCAGCATCCAAAGCTGGGGGTAGAATTTCCTTCAAGTCCAAAAATGATGCAAAATTACCAGTCTTCCCTGAGGACCGTACGACTCAGGTATCGGAAGCCCCAAAGCCAAAGGGGACTTTCTCCTTCAATGATAATGACATCATTGAAATATTCAACATACTGATGAAGGAAAACAAACTTCGGCTACCCAACATCAGATGCCCTAAAGAGGCTGACAATGACCCAAAATATTGCCTTTTTTATTAGTACATTTATTATCCAACCAGAGAATGCTCTGTGTTGAAGAGACGTATCCAGCAATTAATCGATTCCAATGAGCTCACCCTCGACTTCGAGGATAAGACGGTCATTACAAACATAATATCCCTCCAATTTGGCAACTTTCCACCGACGGAATCCCAAGACGGAGTGGTCCCAGTCCCTAAGGCGACTAGGAAGGTCATTAACCTCCCGCCAACTCGCAACTGAGTAGCAGGCTTGGTATCACTTACAACCCCAAGAGATGAGGTCACTACTCAAAAGCTGGCACAACAAATAGCACCTTCAACGACCAGGTCAAAGGGAAAGCAATGTAGGCCGGGCCGCAAGATCATTTCCTTAGAAAACACCAACTATAGACTTTGGATGCTCAGCACAGCTCAACAAGTCTTCCTGTGCACAAAAGCTAAGTCTCGTATGACTCATCAGCAATGGCGCATGATTGACAATGCTCCATTGTACGCATCCGAGCAAGTCTTCAGCACAAGGACGTATCACACTTCATGTGCACACGATAATACTTCTCATCGAAACAAATCCTTATAGGCAACAAATAATGTTCCCCTATGCAATATACAAAAATATGCAACAAGCGATGGTCCTCGACGTAGTAGACAAACGTGCGCACGCGACAGTGATCCTACACGCACAACTCAGCCCACTCCCTTGTGTATACATGGCAGTGTTCATGTGCACAAAGCTCCTTATTCGGCACAAGATAAGTCATCGACAGTATTTAACACAACAAATGATGAGCTACCTCAGTTCCATCATTACAGCTAATAATCATTCCATCTCATGACAAAGATGGGATATGACCTCCAAAAGCTGAAGGTCTAAACT
The DNA here is from genome assembly GCA_036927795.1 of Iris macrosiphon. Lineage (NCBI taxonomy): Eukaryota > Viridiplantae > Streptophyta > Magnoliopsida > Asparagales > Iridaceae > Iris > Iris macrosiphon. The sequence continues at coordinate 78,232,181 of JAYESA010000014.1, forward strand.
TTGGTAAATGACGGCATACTCATTTACAATCCTACTGTTATTACAATAGCACTCGTAGAGGGCTAGGATATGGATATGCTAGTACACGCTATGTCTCATAAGATGGCCGACAAATTCTAACCTAAATGGGAGGGCCCGTTCATTGTGGAAACCGTATTTTTCAACGGCACATACCGGCTCGCAAAATCCAACGGTGACTTGCTTATGATGCCTATCAACGACAAGTTCCTAAAAAATAGTACTATGTCTAAACTAGACTTGTACTTCCCTCATCCCCAGTGGGACAACCTAGATATACAACTCAACTCTGTGTTCTTCATCCACCATAAGTGCCTATGTGCAATATTTCCCCCATCATTACAAATTCTCGTAAAAGACATCATATGTATCCTGGAGTCCTGGATACGCAATGGACGTCGGGTCCCCAAAGTCTTCTCAGCGGAGCAGTCCTTAGGTCATTCGAACATTCCCGCAGTGACCACTCAAAAACCAACCTCGTTAGACACTAGCCATTTTCATATTACCTCTGAGCTATCATCCTACCAATCTCTCCAGTGGAGCAACCCTCAGGCCTATCTTCATTCTCGGATAGACCGCACTCAATAAATCACTACTCAGGGATTTTTTCGGACATTGGTTCATGTCCATATTATCTCTGAACTACTGTCCTAATATTTCTCCCCGGCTGGGTTTGCCATGTCCATATTACCTCTGAGCAAACCTCTCGGGTCTTGGCTATCGATTATCATGTCCATATTACCCTGATATCGGTTGTCATCCCCACTTATCACCCATCCTCACCAAGGTACACCAGCGATGTTAAGTCCACAAAAACTGCCACGTCCATATTACCTCTGCCAGGGCTTGTCTCTAACCTATTATTTGCACTAACGTGCGCAAAAAAGTAATGGATCCACAAAAACTACCACGTCCATATTACCTCTGGCATGGCTTATCTAAAACCTATTACTTGCACTAACATACGCCAAAACATAATGGGTCCACAAAACCTTTCACGTCCATATTACCTTTGATAGGGTTTGTTTCGAATCTATTACTTGCACTCCAAGTACGCAAAAGGATAATAGGTCCACCAAAGTTCCCCAATAGGATTTCCTATGCAGAAGCAAACAGCCACGTTCATACTACCTCTGGCATGCTTCCTTCTCCTTCCACAAAAATACCAGGGTCGTACCTAACCTCTCGGTATGGCTATTGATCAGCTCATGTCTGCGTCACCTCTGAGTTATCATTCTCACCTCATCCCTAGTAGGGTTTGCCATATCCTTCGTACCTCTGAGGAAACCTTTCGGGTCTTGGCTATCGATCATCACGTCCATATTACCTCTGATATCTATTGTCATCCCCACTTATCACCCATCCTCACCAAGGTACACCAGCGATATTAAGTCCACAAAAACTACCATGTCCATATTACCCCTAGCAGGGCTTGTCTCCAACATATTACTTGTACTAACGTGTGCGAAAAAGTAATAGATCCACAAAAACTGCCATGTCCATATTACCTCTGGTAGGGCTTGTCTCCAATCTATTACTTACACTAACGTACGCAAAAAAGTAATGGGTCCACAAAAAGTAATGGGTCAACAAAATCTATCGCGTCCATATTACCTCTGATAGGGTTTGTTTCAAATCTATTACTTGCACCCCAAGTGTGCAAAAGGGTAATAGGTCCACTAAAGATCCCCCAGCGGGATGTCCTTACTATCCATAAAAACTGCCACGTCCATATTACCACTGGTAGCGCTTGTCTCAAACCTATTACTTGCACTAACGTGCGCAAAAAAAAGTAATAGGTCTACAAAAACTGCTACGTCCATATTACCTCTGGCAGGGCTTATCTCAAATATATTACTCGCACTAACATATGCCAAAAAGTAATGGGTCCACAAAACCTATCACGTCCATATTACCTCTGATAGAGTTTATTTTTAATCTATTACTTGCACTCCAAGTACGCAAAAGTATAATAGGTCCACCAAAGATCCCCCAGCGGGATGTCCTTACTATCCACAAAAACGGCCATATCTATATTACTTCTGGTAGGGCTTGTCTCAAACCTATTACTTGCACTAATGTGCGCAAAAAAAAGTAATAGATCCACAAAAACTGCCATGTCTATATTACCTCTAGCAGGGCTTGTCTCAAAGTTATTACTTGCACTAACATGCGCCAAAAAGTAATAGGTCCACAAAATCTATCACGTCCATATTACCTCGGATATGGTTTGTTTCGAATCTATTACTCGCACCCCAAGTGCGCAAAAGGGTAATAGGTCTACCAAAGTCCCCCAGTGAGATTTTCTCAATGGAAGCAAACAACCACGTTCATACTACCTCTGGCGTACTTCCTTCTTCTTCTACAAAAACACTAGGGTCGTACCTAACCTCTCGGTATGGCTATTGATCAGCACATGTCTGCGTAACCTTGAGTTATCATTGTCACCTCCTCCCTAGTAGGGTTTGCCATATCCTTCGTACCTCTGAGCAAACCTTTCGGGTTGGCAATCGATCATCACGTCTACAGTACCTATGATATCGATCGTCGTCTAAATTTATCACCTGTACTTAAATTTAAGTGCGCCAATGGTGTTAACTCCACTAAACTTGCCACCTCTGGCAATGCCTATTCTCAAATTTATTATTTGCACTCAACGTGCACAACAAATAATAAGTCCACCAAAAATCCTCCTGTAGGATGTCCTCATGATCGTACCTAACCTCTCGGTATGGCTATTAATCAGTTCACGTCTATGTTACCTCTGAGTTATCATTCTCACCTCCTCCCCAGTAGGGTTTGCCATGTCCTTCGCACCTTTGAGCAAAACTCCCAGATTTTGGCTATCGATCATCACGTACATATTACCTCTTATGTTGATTGTTATTCCCACTTATCATCCGTACTCACCAAGGTACACCAGCGGTGTTAAGTCCACAAAAATTGCCATGTCTATATTACCTCTGGCAGGGCTTGTCTTCTACCTATTACTTGCACTAACGTGCGTAAAAAAAGTAATCGGTCCACAAAAATTGCCACTTCCATATTACCTCTGGCAGGACTTGTCTCAAACCTATTACTTACACTAATATACACAAAAAATAATTGGTCTACAAAATCTATCATGTCCATATTACCTCTAATAGAGATTGTTTTAGAATTTATTATTTGCACTCAACGTGCGCAACAAATAATAAGTCTACCAAAAAATCCTCCAGTGTGATGTCCTAAGGATCGTACCTAACCTCTCGGTATGGCTATTGATCTGCTCACGTCTGTGTCACCTCTGGGCTATCATCCTCCCTCGAGAGTCTGCCATGTCCAAGTGACCTCTGAGTAAACCTCTCCCTACGACTAGCATTAGTCGTCATCTCAACTTATCACCCATACTTAAATTTAGGTACGCCAGTGGTGTTAAGTCCACAAAACCTATCATGACCATATTACCTCTGATAGGGTTTTATCTCGAACTTATTACTTGCACTCTCGTGCACAAGAAGTAATAGGTCCACCAAAAATACTCCGGTAGGATGTCCGTAATAGAAACGAATAGTTCAAGTCCACATTACCTCTGAATTACTCTCATTTTTTCCAGTAGAGAAAAAGTCAGTTCATGTTCATATTATTTTTGAACTACATCTCTCCACTATCCCCACACAGTCATATCTTACCATGTCTACATTACCTCTGAGTAAGATATTTCCAGAACTTTTCCATATCCATATTACCTCTGAGTAAAGTTCTGCTCTTCAACTTTCTACTATCACGTTCGCATAACCCCTGATAGTGCTAGTCGTTTCAGCTTATTATCCGTACTTAAGGTACGCCATGGCTAATAAGTTCATAACCCAAGAGTTTGCCATGTTCATCTTACCTCTGAGCAAACATTCTTGCCCATCGACTTCCTACCGTCACGTCCATAATACCTCTGATGGTGTCAGTTATTTCAACTTGTCATCCATACTTAGCTTTAAGTATGCCCATGATGATAAGTCCACTAAAGTTCTCCCGCAGAGTTCTAATCAGGTTATATTCTGCCACGTCCATATTATCTCTGAGCAGATATATACCACCATCCCCAGTAGGGTCATAACTCAAGAGTTTGTCATGTCCATATTATCTTTGAGCAAATATTCTTGCATATCGACTTTCCACCATCATGTCCATAATACCTCTGATGGTGTCAGTCATTCTAACTTATCAACTGTACTAAACCCTAGGTACGCCAAGGATGATGAGTCCATAAAAATTCTATAGCGGAATTATCTCCAAACAATCATGTCAATATTATCTCTGAATTATTTTCCCATAAAAACTCCAGTCCCACAAAAGTTTATTTTACCATGTACATATCACCTCTGGGTAAGATACCTCTAACGAAATTCCAAGTTTGCCACGTCTATGTTACCTCTGAGCAAACATCCCTCCAAATAGTCTGCCATCACGTCGTTCTAGACCCCTGATAGTGTCAGTCATCTCAACTTATTATCCGTACCCAGTCTTAGGTACGCCATGGGTAATAAGTCTACCAAAATTCTCCAGTGGAATATCCAAAGAGAATGCAATGTCTTACTACGTCCATATTACCACTATTAGAATATTCACCTTCTTAATCAAGTCAAAACTCTCTTCCATACTTCTTTTTCAAAGTATTTCAAAACTTGTTTCAAGTTTTAAAAACTTTGAAGGGGATCTTGTAGAAGCATTGAAAATTTGAGTCCATGCGCCAGGAGATATGCCCTCAAAGCTTGCCATAGTCATGCTGCAGAGAAGCTATGCGGCCAAGGGACCCCCCTAAAGCAAGTCTGTAAGTGCCATATGTGGCCTGGAACAACTAAGCCGCAGAGAAGCCACATACAGCCTGAACAAAATAAACTGCAGAGAAGCTACATGCGGCCTGGACAATCAAAAATCTAGAAGCCGTATGGTATACTCTATGCGGCCTGGGTAACCAAAGATCTAGAAGTCGCAAAGAGACCACAGAGCAATGAGGCCGCATAAAATCTCCCTGACACAGATTTTGATGTCTGTCAGAAGCACTGACACATCACTCATCACTCTGAGATGCTTCGAGACTCGTGAAGATAACACCTCAGAAGAAGACAATGGGTCACATTAGCGCATTAATTGCTTCGACAAAAGTATCATTCCACGTATTCCCTCGTATGTGGCTACAAGACCCATGCAACCTCGTCACTTAAGTGTCTATTAGACTGAAGACCAACAAGACCTTACATGCGGTCACAACTCCATGCGGCCAAAGTATCCATCGACCAAGGCCAGACGAGAGTTCGTATGCAGCCTCGCCAACATACAGCCAGAGTGTCCATTCGACCAAGGCCTAAACAAGAGCACGTATGCGGCTACATGACCCATACGGCCTTGCCAACATGTGGCCAGAGTGTTCATTCGACCAAGGTCCAAACGAGAGTACGTATACGGCTACATGACCCATGTGGCCTAGCCAATATACGGCCAGATTGTCCATTCGACCAAGGCCCAAACGAGAGCACGTATGCAGCTACATGACCCATGCGGCCTCATCAACATGCGGCCTAGTTGTTATGCGACCTCCAGCGTCATAATTGTTGCTGACTACGTGTCTAGATGACCAAGTCACGCCTACAACGGGTTGATAACAACCCCGAGATTTTATCAACCGTATATCCTAACCAAGGCTACATATGCGTCCACAGTTGCAACCATCGGCATGATGGCTATAAATAGGAGAAACTTGGATATTCCGGACCAGGGGACCCGAAGGGCTCTCTTTTTGAGAGACTGCGGACGAGAGCACACATGCGGCCTTAGTCAGAATATGCGACCAAAATATATATGCGGCCAAGACTGCTAGGCGGCCCCTGATCCACAGGATCTTTCTGTTACGACCAAAGAGATCTTCGTACAGTTGTTGCGGACTATGTATTCAGCTGACCGAGTCACGCATGCAACGGGTTAAAACGGCCCTGAGATCTCATCAACAAAATGTCTTAACCAAACCCACGTGGCGGCTTGCCCACATCATGCGGCTACTGTTTCAGCCTCATACTATCAAAGTGGCCCTATGCGGCCACTAAATAGGAACATATATGGCATCCACAACACGTCCACAGGGCGGCTATAAATAGCAGGGTACCATACCCAAACAACAGGCTAGATATCTGCGGATCTACACTCGAGCAAGAGAGAAGAGCTTCTGTATCAGATCGTCCACGGAGTAAAGAGAGTTACTATACTCCTAACCCTTCATCGTCACCCCCAGAAAATAAATTTGTACTTAGATTATCTTCTAGGACTTCTCTGTATTTGTTTTAGTTTGTTAATCAAATCTAGTTCTTCCAGTTCTCTTTTTGATTTAAATGACAAACATTGGGTAATAAGAAAGCTTTGGCAACAACGACATAACAAGATTCTATTTCTCTCATTCTGTTCTTGAACTTCAAAGACTTGAAATTCTAGCCTCCGTAATGTACACAATAATCCTATATTTATAGGATTTCTGAGCAGTTATGACAGTATGCACGCACTTTGGACAATCCGTACTGTGCGCATAATTTTGATGGGATAACATCCCACGATATAGTTAGTAGGTGCACACTTGCTGTCTGCTTGACACGTGATTTCCTATACGAGGAAAATATAGGTCATAAGACAGATATTTGTGCACATTTTATGAGAAATATGGCATATAGGACATATAATCGTAACTTCTCTTTATCAGTTAGGATTGTAAGCGCAATTTAGAAGTGATATAGCAACTGGCACACTTTTGGGAATTTTGGCTATGCAAGCGCTCTTTTAAAGAAGTAGCCGTAATGAAACACTTTTGAGAAAATAGCCGTGATGGTGCACTTTTAAAAAAGTAGTCATGATGGTGCACTTTTGTAGAACTTGGCCGTGATGGCGTACTTTTGAAAAAGTAGTCGTGATGGCGCACTTTTGTGGAAATTGGCCGTGATGGCACAATTTTGAGAAGTTGGTCGTGATTGCGCACTTTTAAGAAGTTGTCCTTATGGCACACTTAGAAGAAATTGTCCTTAAAGTGCACTTTGAAGAGGTTCACCTTATGGCGCACTTTGAAGAAGCTGGCCTTACGACGTACTTTTGAAAAAGTTGATTCGTACTGGCCGCTAAATGATAACCTGGGTCTGTGTGCCATAGCTCAACTATAATGATGGCTTCTGATATCTTTGACTACTGTTCAACTATTAGATTCATCGTATTTAATGCTCGGGGAGAAAGTAGACACGCGATTTATGTGCCTGTCTTTGTTGATAAAAGCAGCTTGAAAGTGCGTCATCCTTTGAAACAGAGAAAGAAAGTGCGCCATTCTTCCTGTGTTTAGTTTATTTATAGAAAACTGCGCCATCTTCAAGAGGCGCATTTTTTTTTGCTTCTACAAGACCCCCTTCAAAGTTTTTGAATTCGTCCAGAAGAATTTGAAATACTTTGAATTAGAAGAATAAAAGTGGTTGAGATATTTGTGCGCGCACTCTGGACAAAATTCCAATAATTTTGTTGACGTGACCGCGGGGCATACATGTATCTTGTCAATTTATTCAGTTATGACTTATTCCTTGGTTTGACGCGGTCTTTAAGGAGATACATGAAGCTTTTAAAAAGATGTTGACAGCTTTTCAGGAATAATTTTCGAGAGCTATGCTACACTTGGCATGTTTTTTCCTACAAATATGAGAATTTTTTTTACCAACACTCCCAGACTTATCTCCTTCTTGTTGTGAGACTTGAGTATGGTTATTGTTAAGTGTAAATCTAAGAAGATGACTGAAATAGCATGGAGCCACTGGCTTTGCTGGCCGCTGAGAAGATGCAAGAGGAAATACTCCCCAATGATGGGTGAGAGGCTCGTTTGTAGATCGTTGTCATCGAGCTCTTCGTATGATGGAGCATGGAGAAGAATATGTCGTGTCTAGACATAATATTTCTTGATAAATTTGTCGTTGATAGGCATCATTATTAAATCTTTATTAGGTTTAACGAGCATGTAGGCTCCGTTGGAGAATACTGTCTCCATCACATAAGGACCTTCACATTTAGCTTAGAATTTGCCTTTGCTCTTATGGGTTTTGATCATAGGTCTTCTTACTATAAGGACCAATCTATCGACCTGGAATATTCTTTTCTTGACTTTTCGATTGAAAGCTCTAAAAATGCATGCTTGGTATAACTCAATACGCTGTTGAGCATGCATGCACTTTTCATCTAATGCTTCTAATTTTTGTGGGCACAATCGATCATTATTCTCTACTATTAGCTCATTAGCAATATCTACTCCGAGAGAAGGAATCTCAATTTTGAGCGAAAGAGCTGCTTCACATCCGTAGACCAGAGAGAATTGTGTAGAAGCAATTAGAGTTTGAACTGTTGTACGATAAGCACATAAATACTCCCCGAGCTTCTCATTCCAATCGCGTTTGTTAGATGAGACAAACTTTTTAAGGAGTTTGATTATGGTCTTATTGAAGGCTTCCGCTAAGCCTTTGCCTGCTGGATTGTAGGCCATAGATGCTATATTTTGGATTCGATTCTTATCAAAGAACCGATAAAATGCTTGATTGATGAATTATGGCCATTATCATGTATTGTCCTCCGGGGAATACCAAAACGATAGATAACATGGTGTTTGACGAAGCTAATTACGTTAGACATTTTTACTTCGATGAACAGGACTGCTTCTGTCCATTTGAAGAAGTAATCGGTTATTGCAAGTATGAACCGATGTCCTCTAGAAGAAGATGTGCTGATCGGACCAATAATATCCATTCTCCAGTCATCAAAAGACCAGGAGGCAGTTGTAGGGTGTAAGAACTCTGCTGGTTGGTGGATAAAATCTACATAAATTTGACATAAACTATATTTATAAGCATAATCTACGACATCTGCCACCATGGTGGGCCAATAATAACCCATTCTCTTTAGGCGGTCTAGTAATATAGGACCTGGCTGATGTGCCCCATATATGTCATCATGAGCTTCACGGAGTGATTGTCTTGCTTCAGGGTTGAAGGACAACGTAGTAGCAATTCTTTATACGAATGACGATATAATATTTTGGATGAGGCGTCATAGTAGAATCAGAGTGAGCATCTTTTAATAGAAATGGGTTCTTTTGGATCTTCTGGAAGAATTCCATAAGCAGAGTAGTCGATAAAATGGTCTCTCCAATCTCTATCCACGGAGATTGAATTTATGATGTAACTTTGTTCAATGTGCAGAATACTTTTGGTACAGAACAACTCTCGACATGTTAGCATAATTGAGTATCGTCTCTTTAAGAAAATAACCAATGATGATGCTAGGCTGGCCAAAGCATCTACTTCCATATCCTGTAACTGAGACACATGCTTGATAAAGAATTTGACATTGATAGGCATCATTATCAAATCTTTATTAGGATTAGCAAGCCTGTAGGCTCCGTTGGAGAATACTGTCTCCACCACATAAGGACCTTCACATTTAGCTTAGAATTTACCTTTGCTCTTATGGGTTATGATCATAAGTCTTCTTACTTTAAGGACCAACTCACCGACCTGGAATATTCTTTCCTTGACTTTTCGATTGAAAGCTATGGAAATGCGTGCTTAGTATAACTCAATACGCTATTAAGCATGTAGACGCTTTTCATTCAATACTTTTAATTCTTGTAGGAACAATCGATCATTATTCTATATTGTCAGCTCATTAGCAATAGCTACTCTAAGAGAAGGAATCTGGATTTTGAGCGGAAGAACTACTTTACATCCGTAAACTAGAGAAAATGGTGTAGAACCAGTTAGAGTTTGAACTGTTGTACGATAAGACCATAAACACTCCTCGATATTCTCATTCCAATCATGTTTGTTGGATGCGACAAACTTTTTAAGGAGTTTGATTATGGTATTATTGAAGGCTTTCGCTAAGCCATTGGCTGTTGGATTGTAGGCCGTAGATGCTACATTCTGGATTCGATTCTTATCACAGAATCGATAAAATGCTTGACTTATGAATTATGGCTATTGTCATGTATTATCCTCCAGGGAACACCGAAATGATAGATAATATGGTATTTGACGAAGCTAATTACGTTGGACATTTTTACTTCGATTAGCAGGACTACTTCTACCCATTTGAAGAAGTAATCGATTATTATAAGTATGAACCGATGTCCTCAAGAAGAAGATATGCTGATCGGACCAATAATATCCATTCTAGGCTTCAAAAGACCAGGAGGCAGCTGTAGAGTATAAGAACTCTGCTGGTTGGTGGATAAAATCTGCATGGATTTGGCATGAACTACATTTACGAGCATAATCTACGACATCTGCCACCATGGTGGACCAATAATAACCCATTCTTCTGAGGCAATCTTGTAATTTAGGACCTGACTGATGTGCCCCACAGATGCCATCATGAGCTTCACGGAGTGATTGTCTTGCTTCAGGGTTGGAAAGACAATGTAGTAGCAATTCCTCATACGAACGACGATATAGTATTTTAGATGAGGCATCATAGTAGAATCAGAGTGAGCATCTTTTAATAGAAGTAGCTTCTTTTGGATCTTCTAGAAGAATCCCCTAAGCAACATAGCCGATAAAATGGTCTCTCCAATCTCTATCCACGAAGATTGAATTTATGACGTAACTCTGTTCAATGTGCAGATTATTTTTGGTAAAGAACAACTCTCGACCTATTAGCATAATTGAGTGTCGTCTCTTTAGGGGAACGACAAATGATGATGTTATGCCGGCCAAAGCATCTACTTTCATATTCTGTAACCGAGACACATGCTCGATGAAGAATACTTTGAAAGTAAAAGCTAGTTCGATTGTCGCCTAATGATAAGAGATGAGGTCTTCATGTCGAATCTTATACGTTCCCTTGATCTGATTGACATTAGCTTGGAATCTCCATAAGCTTTCTATGTCCAATTCTTTAGCTAATTGGAGATCAATGAGTAGAGCATTGTATTCTGCCATATTATTGGAACATGGTTCGCTGAAAGAATATGCTTGATGAATAAGTAGTTTGTCAGGAGATACTAGGACTATGCCCACTCCGGATACTAGGACTATGCCCACTCTTAAGTTTCTTTTTGGCATGCCTCTTTTTGGAATGAGTTTGTGGGCTAACTTGATAGTAACCCAATCCGCTATAGGATTTGTTAGACTGCCCTTGAAGTTGTAAAAGAATATATTGTCCATTGACAAAATTTAAACCTTCATCTTTCTGGAAATTATACCCCATATTTTATATCAAGCGTACATATTGTTGTCTTTATTGATGAAATTGTGGACGCTTCTCCTCAGCCACACTAATTAAGCTTGATGCTCTAATTGTAGAAGAAGGAGAAGAAATTTGTGTAGGAACACCTTCATAAGCAATAAAGATTTGTTGTGTCATATGTAGCGGAACACTGCCAATCATGCACCATTGCCAATGTGTCAAGCGAAGCTTGCGAGTAGAGCTTGGTGGGGACAATGTTCAGGTTTTGAAATCTGATCTCACGAGATATGTCCTCTTGAGATTGATCTTGATCTTTGTCTGAGTGATGATCCGAAGAAATTATATTACATGATTTATACTTCTTGCCCTTCTTAAATTTTGAATTAGAAGATGCTGCTTCTTGGTCCCAATCTGCTAGTAGGTCGGGATGAATCCACATAATCTCGCCATGATCGATGGTAAGATGCACCAAAACCTCTGTTTGACTTCGAGGAGGCAAGATATTGGAATGACGCCTTTAGGGACTTCTTGTGCTGAAAAATCACCAAATTAAAGAGACACCATATTGGCGGTGACTATCTTCTCCTCCTTGTGAAGGGTGATAGCTTTAATATTTATCAACTATTGTATTTTTTTTCAAGACATAATAAGCCTTGGTAGAATGATGTACATACCGATGGTATAAGCAATAATTCAGGTCATATGTTTTACTGCCCTCCTCCGGTCGTTTGATATTGGACAACTGCAATCTGCCGCTCTTTATCAAACAGTCAAAAATACTGTGGATATCGCTCTCGTCAAAGCAATATTCCTTTTTAGGTCTGGAAGATTCTGGAGGCTCTTGTGCTGGAGGAGAGGTGGGACACTTTGCCAAATTTATTGCTAAGGCCCCCTTTCCTTTGTTGTTGCGATTATTCATATTGTTGTTATTATTAGAGGAGCGCTTTCCTTCCACATTGGTCTTTTGTATCCCCAAGTTACGTGCTACCTTCATATTACCTTTAACTACTTTGGCCCTGATGATGAACGCCGTCCAATTTTAAAATTGAGTTGGACCCGTCCAGAGCCCTACTATAGGCAGTAGATTCTTTTGGCAAGTAGCGATAAATGCGGAATCTGGAATACCGGAAGGCAACTTCTAAGTTGCTTACCTGAAATGCTCTATGAATTCATGAGCGAATTTCTTCTCCTTCTGTTTGATATCGATGAGCGAAGTCACCATCATATCCATGCCTCTCTTGTAAAATAATGAGAGAAAAAGATACTCAATGTCATCAGATAAGAATATACAGTTATCAGGTAAACTGTGATACCATTCGTAGGCTATGCCGGCCAAGCATCCCATGAACAATCTGGTAAGGAGAGCATCCTCCTTCTATAGGTGAGCCGTAATCATATTGAAATAATTAATATATTGTCTCGGTGATGTCTTGCCTTCAAATAAGATTATTGATTGGGATTTGTATTTAGAAGGGAAGGAAACATTATCCCAATGAGGAGGATAAGACTGTTTCACCCCTAGCTTGCGGAGTTGGTCTTTGTTCTTTAAAACATCGACCTATGCATGCAATTCTCGGATGGCTTCGAGAGAATCTTCTGGTTGGAGTGGTGTAGCTGATTGGTAAGATCCTGGTTGAACAGGTATTACCACCGATGGAGGTCCATTTCCATTATTAGGAGGATTAAGAGTTGGCGTTGCTGACTCTTAGTTTAGAACTGCTTCTTGATTTGTGTTATCTTGCAAGGGTGTTGTTCCAGGAGTAGACTGTGCAGGTATGAATAGAGCAACTTGGACATGAACTGGTATCACAGAATGTTGGGCAATCATTATTTGATGCATATTTGTTTCATGGTGTGCATGTCCCTGAGAGCGACCTCTAATGAGTTGAGGCATTATTTAGTGCTTCCTGATAGAGGAGCGTCTTGTTCGTCACTGATGGTGTAGATGCTAACATCTTTGTGTACAACAGAGGGATTGATAGAAAGAACCGTGTAGTTGGAGTCTACACTGTCAGTTTCAGAATCAGGGAGACTGCTACCCCCAGCTTCGGATTCTGAGGAATGGGGATTCTCGTGAAGAACGAGCTCCCATCTTCGAGAACGGATATTTTGGTATGCTCCTTCAAAAGAGTCGACGAGTTGGTCAAATCTCCTCTGGCTGGGTGTTTTTGAAGAGCTTTGTCTTGATTGTCTCCCGCCACGGGGAAGATATGAAGCCATATATGCTGGAGCAAAGAAAAGTTTATCATAATCATACTCCTAGTTGTCAGCTTGCTTTGCATATCAAGGTTTGGGAGACATAGTGTAAGTTAATTGGTCAAACATAGACCGTTTTGCTGATGCACAAAAATATTTGATTACAACCTTATAACAATTGCAACAATGTTCGTTAGGAAATATCGCTGCAAAGTCAGGTGGATCTCTCTCCTATTGCTTTTTTACAATAAGCTCATGTAAATCAGATGAGGGAAGTTTAAAGAAGGAAGAGGGCAGACTCAACCTCTTTACATGAGATACATTAAATCTTTTATGTACATTTTTAGTCCCATGTGTATAGAGTAAGGTGCTGGCTTGATTGACGGGTGATTCATTATTTCTCAAGCTTTTGTTCTTCACGGATGAGAGAAAGTTGTCTCTAGCAGTAAACAACACATTGTGAAGAGGTTGACCCTGCTTGGCACACTTTCTATGACACAAACAGAGTTGGCACAGTTTGCCTACATGTATTTAATTTTGCACGAAGGTCTTGTCATGGCATACTAGAAGTAGGCTTCTGATGAATAGCGCATAACTTTTCCTCCGCTGTGCATGTGATCATGATATTAGGGAAATGGTTTTCCCTGACTAACGCTTCATTAGTGCGCTTGTAGTCTTTCTTCTGCTGGCGTAGATTCTGGAGAAACTTTTGTCTCTCTTTGAAGAGCGCGCCTGTAGATAGATTGGCTTGGATAACGGTGTCCATGACATGCTTGTCCTGCATATTACAACGAATATGCGCTGGTTCAGAAGCTTGGATGTGGATTACCCTTTTCTTGATATTGTGCGAGTTGTGTGATTTGTATCCCTTATTTAACGCAAGAGAGTTAGAAACTTGGGTGTGGATCACCCTTTGCATGATATTGCATAACTTGCGCGATTTGCATCCCTTGTTTAACACAAAGGACTTGTCCACCAAGTCATTGATTTGAACTTGGTTGACAGAATTGACAAGGGAGCTCTCGTCAATCAGAATACTTTTTTCCTTGTTGATAGTAACTTTGGGTTATGTGTGACGAGGCTTGGGTACCCACACTTTGCGGGTCTTTCTTGACTTGAGTGCGGATGATGGGTGAGAACTACCCCCAGAATGGGGCATTTCTTCGTATGCTTGTTGGTCGAACATCACGACCAAAGTTTTCTGCATCGAGCCGACCGACATAGCATCTCATTGAGATATCACTTTCTCATCAAAGGAGCAAGTCAATTCCCAACAAAGTCGTCATCTTGTTTGCGATAAAAAATGGTTTATATGAAACTTTTGTATTACAAACTATTAAAAGAAACAAAAGTAAAAAATATCTTAAACAAGAATATAAGTACAATTGATTCTGGGGAAGTATAGTTGTAGATATCTGATCTGCAAACGATCACTTTACTCCTTGGACCACACGACGATGAAAAAATGTAAGAATGTTGTGAACAACTTGAAAAATTGGGTAATGATAAAGCTTTGTCAACAACGGCACGACAAGCTTATATTTATTTCATTCTGCTCTTGAACTTCAAAGACTTAAAATTGCAGCCTCCGTAACATACACAATGATCCTATATTTATAGGATTTCAGAGGAGTTACGAAAGTGTGCGCGCACTTTGGAAAATTTGTACTATGCGCACACTTTTGATGGGATAATATCCCACAATCTAGTGAGTGAGTGCATAACTTGCCGCCTGCTTGACACGTGACTTCCTATACGAGGAAAGCATAGGTCATGGGATAGTTATTTGTGCACATTTCACAAGAAAAAATTAGTTGTCGTGCCTGTCAGTGGAGGGTGTGCTACAGCCCCTGAAGCTACTCACGACACAGGCATGTTGAGACGCTCTCTGACTGGTTGAACCACCGTCGACCTCGTTGACGGCTTCGCTATTATTGCTCGAGAAGAGGAGGCCAATCTCTTTTCCTTGTTGCCTTTCTTGGTCGCCTGAGTCTCCTTGGGGGCCATTGCTGTTGCTCGAGGAAGAAGAAGACAAAAAGATTGAGAGCAATATAAAATTTCTCTTTCTCCATAACCCATGTATTTATAGATTTTAGGGAAAAATACTTCGGCTGCTAACTCTTCGAATCCCGTACATTAATCATACTGATTAGCCACGTCAGCACTATTGTTGGGATTCTTCCTATAGTTCGCACACAAAATATCTCAACAACTTTTATGCTTCTAATTCAAAGTATTTTGAATTCTTTTGGATGAATTCGAAAACTTTGAAGGGGGTCTTGTAGAAGCATTAAAAGTGCGCCTCTTGAAGATGGCACAATTTTTTACAAATAAACTAAACACAGGAAGAATGTCACACTCTCTCTGCTTCAAAAGATGATGCACTTTCAAGCTGCTTTTGTCAACAAAGACATGCGCACAAATCGCGTGTCTACTTTTCTTCTGAGCATTAAATTCAATGAATCTGACAACTGAACAACAATCGAGGAAGTACACCCTCCACTTAAGCCACTGATAGGCATGGCGATAAGATGGCACGACAAGCTTCTATTTCTCTCATTTTGTTCTTGAACTTCAAAGACTTGAAATTCTAGCCTTTGTAACGTACACAATGATCCTATATTTATAGGATTTCAGAGCAGTTATGACAGTGTGCGCGCACTTTGGACAATCTGTACTGTACGCATACTTTTGATGGAATGATATCCCATGATCTAGTGAGTGACTGCACAACTTGCTGATGTTCGTATTCAGCAAACTCTTCATAGAAAACTGCCTAGCTGCCCTACTCTGATGTCATGACCTACATCTGGAATAGGGGCACGAGTGCATGGGTACGTCCAGCCTATGCCGCATCATCGGCGGTAGAACGCTGTCTAAGTCATAATGCTATCTAATCATTCTCACACGAGCATCCAACTCCATAAGGAGACGCAGATTTCACAATATAATATGGAATACTCAATCACTTAAACTAAAGCACGATGAGATATCGAAGAAAACAAATAAAATTGAAGACAAGTCTAATCAATAAAATAATCTAACCTGCAATCAATAACATCCAAGTCTCTAAGTATGCCGAAAATAAGTCCTCTAAGTCACAGTCTGGAAAAATATTTCCAGTCAGGATGGAGCAAAGTACATCTCAAATAACAGTTCTAGTTAATTGATAAGGACTATAAAACAATAAATAGATGATGCTATATACTGAGAAAAGACAATAAATAAATGCAATGGCAAAATAAAGAGAACAAAAAATATAGGCAATATGGTACAGTCAGTGCATGTATAAAATGAAGAGAACGAGGTACAATATCATATACGGGTGATGTAGTATATGAACTAAAATAGAGAACTGTAACTATTCTAAGTATTTGAAATCGTAGTTTCGAAATACGATCGGCTTGGAAACTTGTTCGATGGCTACATGGCCTGGCTAATCATACGTGAGGTGTATGATTAACACCGTTCAATGTCTATACTTGTACAATAGGTATTTGATCACATCCCTCACTAGCAATTTCCTCGCCCCCAACTAGTACTATAGATCCAATCATGACACGTCACGATACACAATCAATGTCCAATATATCATGTACAATGTCTAATATCAATATTGTGTACAATGTCAATACGATAACCAATGTAACATCTCATGACTAAAGATCCAATCTATATTCTAGTCCGTGTAGCACAGTATCAAGAATCAGATGTAACATTTCTAAATACTTGAATTATAGAAATTATTAAATAATGGAAATTATCAGAGAATGTACTCGCTTGGGGTCCTTAGCTGGCAATACCAATGTCCTTCTCCTGAAGTCTCGCAGAACAATCCAATAATCCTATAGACATATCATATAATACAATATTGCATCAGACATTACACTAACACACACAATCAAACACAATGAACTCAGAGACTACGCTAGGGTGTCATGTCTGTAGTTGCTGTGCATAACAAACAGTCAATGATACGGTCTTGCCAGTACGTCAGTGTACATATGGCAGTCTGCTATCATGCTACGTGGTCACAGATCAATGTAACTACGGGGTATCCATGGTTACACACAGGTCATCTAGTACATAGACATATATATTATTATTATCATTAATATTCATTAATCACAATATCATAGATATATGTGTATATATACTTTAAATAGAATCAATACTTTGTACATATATTAGGGAGATATATATAATACGTCTATATATGTATATATATGCTCATTGAGATATATTATATATATATATATATGTATATATATATGCCAAAATACATTTAAACATATACTATTACATATACCATACATATATACCAATTAGGTTCATATACATATAGATATATAATATGTACATAAAAATACACCAATATACCATCATACGATACGTGTATACTGTCATAGCTAATTATACGCATGCATATCAGGAAGAATACGGGTATGTGCTTACGTGTATGCGCACAAAAATGCACAAAAGGAAATACTCCTCACCTCGGCCTCGGCGTGCTCGTGTATGAGAGCGACGAAGACGACGATGGTGATGATGATGAAGGTGCTGGTGGTGCGTGGTGGATGTCGAGATGAAGTCGACGTGGGTGTTCAAGCGAGGTCGGGACTGTGATGAGGAGGGCTGGGCGGTCGAGTTCTGACCGGAACGAGGACTGAGGTACAGTCGTTCCGCGGGGAGATATCGTATGGAGGCGGGGAATGCGCAGCGGGATTCCGGTCGGGTCGAGGGTCGAAGTGATCGGCAGGTGGCCGAGGAAAAGAGTCGGTAGGTTAGGCGAGTTGAACGAGAGGGGAAAGGATAGGCGGTCAGTTGCTGGCGTTGATGGGATGCTCCGGCGTTCAGTCGTGTGAAGTCGGCAATTGGCAGCGGCTCCAGGCGGGCGCGGGATGGCTCGATTCAGGCGGCCGCGGGCTGGGTGCATCGGTTGACGAGGCTGCTCCAGCGAAGGGGGTGCTAGTCTCGGGTCGGCGGGGTGAGGGAAAGAGATGCACAGGAGATGGGTGAAAAACACGGTTGGAGACTTAGGTTTAGGTTAAAAGGGATGAAAAAGGAAAAGTAAGGAAATAAGAATATTTATATATGTGGTATTGGGTTGACCTAGAACTATTTGAATTTGGTCAACACTAGGAAAAGGCCTTGGTTTGTTATGGAGATATTCTAATGGGCTAGGATTTAAATGGATTCAAAAAGAATGGCTAGGATTACACCGGTTCAAAATTTAAGGAGGGCTATGGGTTGAGGAGGTTGATGTTGAATTACACACTCCTAAAATTTTATGGAAAAATATACATGAAGAAAAAATGGATTATTTACGTGTCGTGTCCAACAGGGTGGACACCTTAATGTACTGTTGCACAAAAGTGCCCAACAATTGGAATATTGCACAAAGTTAGATTTATGATTTAATTTAATTAAAAATAAATGCATTGGTGTTCTAAAATTAATTAAAAGTACATGGGACTGAAATTAAGTGGGACACAAGTGTCATGAATAAAGTAGACTTGGAATAAAATATTATCCTAATTTGGGTTGCTCAGAATGGGTCGAGATTGTGTCTCCAATTTTGATTGGAACACACAAGGATACAAGGCTTGATTTATATATAATTAAGTTTAATCAGTTGCGACGAATGTTATGCGTCTAAAATAAAGCACAATGAGACATGGTTATGAGTCACACAAGGATCAAAATAACAGTCTGGCACGTCTAGTACAAGGGTGTGAAATTAGTTGGAAGACAATGGCTAGTGTAGTGCTCTAATTATCGAAGCTACGTTGAAGTGCAACAATAAAATAAAATCACAGTAATTAAAATATAATTAATTATCATGCAATCATTTACACATTAAATTATGAAAAGACAAAAATACCCATATTCTGAAATGTGTATATATATATATATGCCAAAATACATTTAAACATATACTAGTACATATACCATACATATATACCAATTAGGTTCATATACATATAGATATATAATATGTACATACAAACACACCAATATACCATCATACGATACATGTATACTGTCATAGATAATTATACGCATGCATATCATGAAGAATATGCGTATGTGCGTACGTATATGTGCACAACAATGCACATGAGGAAATACTCCTCACCTCGGCCTCGGCGTGCACGTGTACGAGAGCGGCAAAGATGACGATGACGATGGTGATGATGATGAAGGTGCTGGTGGTGCGTGGTGGATGTCGAGATAAAGCCGACGTGGGTGTTCAGGCGAGGTCGGGACTATGATGAGGAGGGCTGGGCGATCAATTTCTGACCGGAACGGGGACTGAGTGTCACTACCACATTCTAAAAATAGGAGTATTTTCGACTTTTATATATTATTAATATTGTGGTAGTTATTTTAAATGATTGCATGATGTGTGTATTTAATTTAAGTAATTGTATGAGATGTGTATTTAAATATATTATATATATACAGTATTTATTAATGTTTGAGCTGGTAGACTTGACCTAGAAGCCCACTAGATGAACACCTAACCGAATTATAGGATTATGTATTAATTTGTATTAATTAGAATTTAATTATTTGGGATTGTGATTAATTACCATAATTTTATTTAATTGTTGCACCTTACCGTTGCTTCGATATTTGGAGCGCTACCCTAGCTTTTGCCTTCCAACAAATTTCACAACCTTGCCCTAGACGTGCCCGCCTTCCATTCTGACCTTTTCGTAACTCATAATTATGCTCTCGTATGCTTCATTTTAGCCGCACAATATTCATCGCGGATATTTATTTAATTTCTAAATAAATTCTAACTTTGTATCGTTGTGCGTTCCAATCGAAATTGGAGGCAATCTCGACCCATTTTTCGTGTAACCCAAATTAGGGTAATATTCTGTTCTGAGTCTTCTTCACTAATGATATTTGTGACCCAACCTAATTTTGGCCACATGTACTCCTAATTAATTTTAGAACACCGCTTGCATTTATTTTTGATTAAATTGGGGATACCAACTTTGACTAATCCCATTTAATCCCAATTTAATCCAAGTACCCCATTAATTATGCCCATACAAAACACACAACACCTCCCTCATCCTATAAAACACCAACCACCATTCTCCCATAATTTTTGCATTATTTCATGTGTCTGTGCAAATACCCAAATTTAAGGGGGCTCATTTGCAAATATTGCATTAGGTGTCAACACCCCATTGGTTTAAACCAATGGAGAAGCCCTGATATTGACTAGTCAACCCAACCCTCACCTTTGCATGAGTAATTCCTCATGTCAAATCCTGACCACCCATTCAAAATGGGAGCATCATCACCACTCATTTCCATCAACCACCTCCTATTTAATGTCTCTTCACACACTCTTCCCAAGCAAGCCCTAATCCCCAAACCTAGGGAAGCCCCCATCTTCTCTCTCCTCCCTCTTCACAAGCCCCTCAACCGTAGGTAATTTTTTCCCAAATTTTTCCTTTTCTCTTCTTCTTCCTTTCTTCTTCTTCTCCTCCTCCTTCTTTTAAAAGAGGAAAATACAACCAACTTCCCACCTTCACCCGGCCGGCCAACCCCAGCCAACCCCGGCCACGCAGCCCGGCCAAGCCCGGCCGACTGCCACACCGCTCCACCTCCGACCCCGATCGACTCTACTGCATCTTTCCTCTCCGGCCGGCAGTGCAGCGCCGCACCCCGCAGCTCAAGCCACTGACCGGTCTGCTATCCCCGCGTCGAGCCTGCACCCCGCAGCCCGGCCTGCTGCAACCCGCCGCTCCGCCACTGCAGTCCGGCTACTGCTACGGTCAGCAGTCCCGACCCCGTCCGCTGTCCCCGCTTCCATCGCCGAGCCTCCCCATGGCTCCGACACTGCCCCATCCCGAGCTCTCTCCCCGACCACTCTCTCTTCTCCGGCCTGCAACCTCCCTCTGCTCGTCCCACCACCAGAACTACCATCACCGCCACCACCATCAGAACTATCACCACCGTGACCTCCTGCCCCGAGGCCCCCTCGACTCCACTGTCCGCTGCCACCCTCCACCTTCTCCACGAGCTATCACCACCACCACGAGCACCCCCGCCTGAACACCTCAGCCGAGCCACCACCCCGCTGCACCTGAGGAACCACCAGCCCTTCCACCAGCATCGTCACCTCGCCATCGTCGTCGTCTTCGTCATCCTCCTCGTCATCGTCATCTTCGCCAACCCCATGCACGCACACAGGTACGGCTTCCTTCCCTTGCGTATACGTACGCGTGTACGTACGTATGTATGAATGTATGCATGTATGTAGGTAGTATATACATTGAATGTGTAGGATTCGTATATGTGTACGCATATATATATATATATATATATATATATATATATTGTATTTCTCTATTTATATATGTATTCAATAATATATTAGTATACACATATTTAATGATATATGTTAATATGTTGTATTGGTATATATATATATATATATATATATATATATATATATATATATATATATATATATATATATATATATATAGTATGTGCATATTTACACTTGGTATATATATACATATATATATAGTATATTCTCAAATTAGTATATATATACATACATAGTATATATTAGTGTGTATGGAGCATGTATTAGTATAGGTTAAATGTATTTTGGTATATGTAAATATAATATTAAATTTTTTTTAGTATATATACATATATATACATATTGTATGTCTCTCTCTCTAATATATGTTATATATATACAAGTTTTATTTTTTATTTAAAGTATATATATATATATATATATACACATATCTATTTTTCGTACCAAATGAATATTAATGTATATGTTAGTAGTAATATATAATATATATATATATATATATATATATATATATATATATATATATATATATATATATATAGGTACTAGATGACCCAAGTGTAATTACGGATACCCCGTCTTTACATTGACCTGTAACCCTGTAAATGTTAGTTGACTGCCACATATACACAGACGTACTGGTGAGCCCCGTATCATTTTGACCGTTTGTCTTGCACAACAATCACATATGCGACACCCGTGCAACTTGACGCACACTGACCCTAGTTGACCAGTATCATACCTAGCATAGCCCTGAGTCCAGTGTATTTATAAAGGTGTGTTAGAGTAATGTCTGATACAATGTTGTATTATTTTATGATATGTCTATAGGACTGTTGGATCATCCAGACGATACTCTGGAACAGGATATTGGTATTACTAACTAAGGACCCAAGGCAAGTACATTCTCTGATAATTTTTAATTGTTTGATAATTTCTATAATTCCAGTATCTAGAAATGTTACATCTGATTCTTGACAATGTGCTATACGGACTAGTATATAGATTAGATCTTTAGTCATGAGATGTTACATTGGTTATCGTAGTGACATTATACACGACATTGATATTTGACATTGATATTAGACATCTTACATGATATATTGGACATTGATCATGTATCGTGACTTGTCATGATTGGATCCACAGTACTAGTAGGGGACAGGGAAAATTGCTAGTGAGAGATGTGATCAAATACCTATCGTACAAGTTTATATTATTGGTGTTAATCATACCCCTCACGTATGATTAGCCAGGCCATGTAGCTATCGTACAAGTCCCAAGCCGATCACATTTCGAAACTATGATTTTAAACACTTAGAATAGTTACAGTTCTCTATTTTAGATCATATACTACATCACCCGTATATGATATTGTACCTCGTTCTCTTCATTTCATATATGCACTGACTGTATCATTTGCCTATATTGCTTGTCTCTTTACATTGCCTGTCTCTTTATTTTGCTATTGCATTTATTCACTATCTTCTCTCAGTATATAGCATCATATGTTTATTATTTTATAGTCCTTATCAATTAAATGGAACTGTTATTTGAGATATACTTTGCTCCTTCCTGATTGGAAATAATTTTCCAGACTATGCCTTAGAGGACTGGTGTTCGACATGTTATGGACCTCAGGGTGAGTAGCTGCAGACTTGGACTTGGTAGTTCAGTTGTGATTCCGGGAGGTCTAGCCAGAATCACTAGTTATCTAGTTAGTTTTTTAGCAGTTTATTTGGTACTGAATTTGTCTCCGGCATACTTTGTTGAGACTTGAATTTATTATTGAGTTAGATTATTTATATTTAGACTTGTGTTGCATTTTATTTATTACTTCGATATCTTATCGTGCTGTAGTTATGTGATTGAGTATGTTGTTCATTTATATTGTGTTATCCGTGTCTCCTTATGGAGTTGGATACTCGTACGAGATTGTTTAGATAGTGCATTAACCTAGACAGCGTTCTAACGCCGATGTTGCAGCGTAGGCTGGACGTACCCACGTACTCGTGCCCCAATTCTGGGTGCGGGTCGTGACACATTTTTAGTGGTGGCCCATACAGGTCAGACTTCGCAAGTTGTGCGATGTTGTGGTAGTGTGACATCTTTGTTACACTACTGCGTGCCTGCGATAGAATCTAGGACATAGGATATTAGGATGAGAGCGAATACTCAATCACAATTCCTTGAGAGATTCCTGGGATGACCCCTGAGAATCTTACTATAATTTCCAATTTAAATTATTTCCCTTGTTTTCGTCCGTTCTCACTTGTTGATATTGAATTTGATTCTTGTTGATCAGTTATTAAATTAAGATCTTGGTGTCATTGTAGAGTTTGATTTCATATCAAGATGAATTTTACGGACTAATTTATGGTATCATCTGATGACACATGTTGATGAGGACAGTGAGAAAGATTAACATTAGGGCTATTGGACTACAAGATGTGGATTTAAATTATAATTTGAAGATTGAAAATGAATTTCAATTTTTAAGAATTTTGAAGAGTTGAGATATTATGTTATTAAATTTTTTTTTGAGGATTCAGATTCAATTCAATGAACCTAGACAAAGCTGTAAGGATTTTTAGAAGTGATTAAATTTTCGTTCCTGTATTTGAATATTTGACTTTGAAGAAAATATATGCATTTTACTTTAAATTGTTCGAGGAGTTAGTTTTGAGGATTTTATTTTGAGGATACAATTTTATAGTGAAAGAGATATATATTAGTATATGAGTGGATAAGGTGCATGTGTAAGGATCTGTTGGCTTGAGCATGATTGAGATTGTACTGCAAACTGACTTGGGTGTCCATCTAGGGTTGTATTAGAGGGAGCAGTGCTTAGTATGGTGTGTTGTACTTGGTGTACACTTGAGTGATAAGAACAACTAGTATCAACAATTGCAGTAGGTAAGAAAGCTAGCAGTGAGTGTGCTTGTAGTAGAAATAGTGGTACCAAAGGATAGGGGTATCAAACCTTGGATGCATCATTAACCTATGCAATCACAACTAGGAATATTTCTAATCTATTTATCTTGTTATCCTTATTCCTTCTGAATATTACTTCTTTAGAACTTTACTGTTCTCCCTTGATGATATCGCATTTATTGCCTTAATTGATTCTTTTGGATCTATCTTCAGGATGTAGCCGAAGACACGATCTATGAGAGTGGGAGCACCAGCTTTAGAGGGGTCTGCCACCTCTCTACCTGATGGACAGACAGCCGTAGTTCCTCCTATATCTCTGATGCATGTGGGAGTATCTGCACTTTTCGGGGGTCTTCCTCCCCCACCTATCCAGAGGATTGCCGCAGCTGTGACGGACAACCTTCCTCCTCCACCGACTGTATATTGCTCAGCACCCACAAAGAGGAGGTTTGCCCATTGACGGGGCACATATGTTTACTTTGATCCAGGGCATGGTAGATGCCCAGAGAGTGACGGTAGACGCTCAGCGAGTTCAAGCTGAGGTTCTGAGGGTGCAAGCCGAAGCGCACCAGGCACAAACAGAGCTAATGAGAGAGAGAGCATGAAGAACGCTCACCAGATGGCACTACAGGCAGTTGAGAGAGTTGCCCAGTAGTACCCTGGCTAGCAGCGGCCGAGGACATTTCAGTATCAACAACAGTACCAGGCACCAGTTCGTGTTTAGCAGGATCAACGGACTTGTCATTTTTGTAAGAAGCCAGGTCACCTTTGGGAGAGCTGTAGATTGAGGCTAGGACTTTGTTTGCGCTGTGGCGATGCAGGACACCGAATGAGGGATTGCCCTCTAGTTCAGCGCATAGCTCCAAATCATAGAGATCCAGTTAGGCTACCTGTGGAACCGTATATTGCTCAGCACCCGCAAAGGGAACCACCCCAGCAGGGCGGGGCATTTGCGATGACGGTCGAGGAGACCGATACTGCAGGTAATGTGTTAGCAGGTTCTGTTCTTTCCTTCCTTCTGTTCCTTTCTATTTGATTGATTGATTGATTCCCTAGTACCATAGCTTGTATTCATGATTTTCTTGTTAGAATATAGTTAGTAGTACTCCTGACAGAGACTGCAATACCATGACAAAAGACACCATGACCGTACATATTTTTCTTAGATTGCATGTTGTATGACTGTAGGTATAATTTTTCTTAGACCATGATTATTGGGGTTGACCATAGTAGATTTATGAAAAGGTTATGACTTGACAAGGAGAGACAAGATGCTTAAAATTTTGAGGATAAGCATTAATTTAAATAAAGAGTTAAGGATTTAATATGGCAGAATTGATGAATCATTGATTTTATCAAGATTGAGATATGATTAAATTATTATTAAAATTCGAGGATAAATATTAATTTAAATGAAAGGTTAAGAATTTAATATGGTAGAATTGATGACTTATGATTATGATATAATCTATCATTAAAACTTGAGGAAATTTAGTAGATTATCATTATATCTATTTGATTGCAAGATATGAATTTAAAAATTTATATTATAAATGTTGCATATGAAGATTTTATAAGTATTGCATTGTTTAAGTTTTGTGGAAAAAAAAGGAAACCAAGAAATAAGATCATTGATGGATTAGTGTTTGAATTCGATTAGTGTTGAATTCAATTTGGGATAAGGACTTAGAATTTTTTATACGCACCGATTGGACTTAAAATTTGCGGAGTAAGATGATTAGTGGATTAGTGTTTGAATTCAAACTTTTTGGGACGAGATTTCAATTTTATATGTATATGCATTGATTGAAATTAAATTAGAGGAGTGGATATTAAATTTTGAGTATTTAATTATTAACTTAAAAATTTTGGAGGAAATTGTGGAAAAAAATGGAATTTGATTTTACTCCGAAGATTTTCAGGAATACGATAATTATATATTTTTGAAAATTTTGTGGAATAGCAATATGGATTTACTTTATTACTAAATGGTTTGATGAACCTAGATTTGATGGAAAATTAATATATAATGAATAAACACTACTATTGAGGATTTAAATTTCGAGGACAAAATTCTTTTAAGGAGGGTAGACTTGTCACTACCACATTCTAAAAACAGGAGTATTTTTGACTTTTATATATTATTAATATTATGGTAGTTATTTTAAATGATTGCATGATGTGTGTATTTAATTTAAGTAATTGTATAAAATGTGTATTTAAATATATTATATATATACAATGTTCATTAATGTTTGAGCTGGTAGACTTGACCTAGAAGCCCACTAGATGAACACCTGACCGAATTATAGGATTATGTATTAATTTGTATTAATTAGAATTTAATTATTTGGGATTGTGATTAATTACCGTAATTTTATTTAATTGTTGCGCCTTACCGTTGCTTCGATATTTGGAGCGCTACCCTAACTTTTGCCTTCCAACAAATTTTACAACCTTGCCCTAGACGTGTCCGCCTTCCATTCTGACCTTTTCGTAACTCATAATTATGCTCTCTTGTGCTTTATTTTAGCCGCACAACATTCGTCGTGGACGTTTATTTAATTTCTAAATAAATTTCAACTTTGTATCGTTGTGCGTTCCAACCGAAATTGGAGGCAATCTCGTTCCATTTTTCGTACAACCCAAATTAGGGTAATATTCTGTTCTGAGTCTTCTTCACTAATAATATTTGTGACCCAACTTAATTTCGGCTCCATGTACTCCTAATTAATTTTAGAACACCGCTTGCATTTGTTTCTGATTAAATTGGGGATACCAACTTTGACTAATCCAGTTTAATCCTAATTTAATCCAAGTACCCCATTAATTATGCCCATACAAAACACACAACACCTCCCTCACCCTACAAAACACCAACCACCATTCTTCTATAATTTTTGTATTATTTCATGTGTTTGTGCAAATACCCAAATTTAAGGGGGCTTATTTGCAAATATTACATTAGGTGTCAACACCCCATTGGTTCAAACCAATGGAGAAGCCCTGATATTGACTAGTCAACTCAACCCTCACCCTTGTATGAGTAATTCCTCATGTCAAATCCTGACCACCTATTCAAAATGGGAGCATCATCACCACTCATTCCCATCAACCACCTCCTATTTAATGTCTCTTCACACACTCTTCCCAAGCAAGCCCTAATCCCCAAACCTAGGGAAGCCCCCATCTTCTCTCTCCTCCCTCCTTACAAGCCCCTCAATCGTAGGTAATTTTTTCCCAAAATTTTCCTTTTCTATTCTTCTTCCTTTCTTCTTCTTCTCCTCCTTCTTTTTAAAAGAGGAAAATACAACCAACTTCCCACCTTCACCCGACCGGCCAACCCCGGCCACGCAGCCCGGCCAAGCCCGGCCGACTGCCACACCGCTCCACCTCCGACCCCGATCGACTCCACTGCATCTTTCCTCTCCGGCCGGTAGTGCAGCGCTGCACCCCGCAGGTCAGGCCACTGATCGGTCTGCTGTCCCCGCGTCGAGCCTGTACCCCGCATCTCGGCCTGCACCCCGCAGCCTGGCCTGCTGCAACCCGCCGCTCCGCCACTGCAGTCCGGCTACTGCTGCGGTCAGCAGTCCCGACTCCGCCCGCTGTCCCCGCTTCCAGCGTCGAGCCTCCCCGCGGCTCCTGCACTGCCCCATCCCAAGCTCTCTCCCCGACCACTCTCTCTTCTCCGGCCTGCTACCTCCCTCTGCTCATCCCATCACCAGAACTACCATCACCGCCACCACCATCAGAACTATCACCACCGTGACCTCCTGCCCCGAGCCCCTGTCGACTCCACTGTCCGCTGCCACCCTCCACCTTCTCCACGAGCTATCACCACCATCACGAGCACCCCCACCTGAACACCTCAGCCGAGCCACCACCCCGCTGCACCTGAGGAACCACCAGCCTTTCCACCAGCATCTTCACCTCGCCATCGTCGTCGTCTTCGTCATCCTCCTCGTCATCGTCGTCTTCGCCAACCCCGTGCACGCACACAGGTACGGCTTCCTTCCCTCGCATACACGTACGCGTGTACGTACATATGTATGAATGTATGCATGTATGTAGGTAGTATATACATTGAATGTGTAGGATTCGTATATATGTACGCATATACATATATATATATATATATTGTATTTCTCTATTTGTATATGTATTCAACAATATATTAGTATATACGTATTTAATGATATATGTTAATATGTTGTATTGGTATATATATATATAGTATGTGCATATTTACACTTGGTATATATATACATATATATATAGTATATTCTCAAATTAGTATATATATATATACATAGTATATATTAGTGTATATGGAGCATGTATTAGTATAGGTTAAATGTATTTTGGTATATGTAAATATAATATTAAATTCTTTTTGGTATATATACATATATAAATGTATTGTATATATCTCTCTCTCTAATATATGTTATATATATACAAGTATTAATTTTTATTTAAAGTATATATATATATATATATATATATATATATATATATATATATATATATATACACACATATCTATTTTTTGTACCAAATGAATATTAATGTATATGTTAGTAGTAATATGTATAATATATATATATATATATATATATATATATATATATATATATATATATATATATATATATATATATATATATATATATATATAGGTACTAGGCGACCCAAGTGTAATTACGGATACCCCGTCTTTACATTGACCTGTAACCCTGTAAATGTTAGTTGACTACCACATGTACACTGACGTACTGGCGAGCCCCGTATCATTTTGACCGTTTGTCTTGCACGGCAATCACAGACGCGATGCCCGTGCAACTTGACGCACACTGACCCTAGTTGACCAGTATCATACCTAGCATAGCCCTGAGTCCAGTGTATTTATAAAGGTGTGTTAGAGTAATGTCTGATGCAATATTGTATTGTTTTATGTTATGTCTATAGGACTGTTGGATCATCCAGACGATACTCTGGAACAGGACATTGGTATTACCAGCTAAGGACCCAAGGCAAGTACATTCTCTGATAATTTTTAATTGTTTGATAATTTCTATAATTCCAGTATCTAGAGATGTTACATCTGATTCTTGACACTGTGCTACACGGACTAGTATATAGATTAGATCTTTAGTTATGAGATGTTACATTGGTTATCGTATTAACATTGTACACGACATTGATATTTGACATTGATATTAGATATCGTACATGATATATTGGACATTGATCGTGTATCATGACGTGTCATGATTGGATCCACAGTACTAGTTGGGGGCGGGAGAAATTGCTATTGAGAGATGTGATCAAATACCTATCGTACAAGTTTAAATTATTGGTGTTAATCATACCCCTCACGTATAATTAGCCAGGCTATGTAGCTATCGTACAAGTCCCAAGCACATTTCGAAACTACAATTTCAAACACTTAGAATAGTTACAGTTCTCTATTTTAGATCATATACTACATCACCCGTATATGATATTGTACCTCGTTCTCTTCATTTCATATATGCACTGACTGTATCATTTGCCTATATTGCCTGTCTTTTTATATTGCCTGTCTCTTTATTTTGCCATTGCATTTATTCATTGTCTTCTCTCAGTATATAGCATCATCTGTTTATTGTTTTATAGTCCTTATCAATTAAATGGAACTGTTATTTGAGATGTACTTTGCTCCTTCCTGACTGGAAATATTTTTTCAGACTATGCCTTAGAGGAATGGTGTCCAATATTTTATGGACCACAGGGTGAGTAGCTGCAGACTTGGACTTGGTAGTTCAGTTGTGATTCCGGAAGGTCTAGCCGGAATCACTAGTTATCTAGTTAGTTTCTTAGCAGTTTATTTGGTACCGGATTTGTCTCCGGCATACTTTGTTGAGACTTGGATTTATTATTGAGTTAGATTATTTATATTTAGACTTGTGTTACATTTTATTTATTACTTCGATATCTTATCGTGCTGTAGTTATGTGATTGAGTATGTTGTTCATTTATATTGTGTTATCCGTGTCTCCTTATGGAGTTGGATACTCGTGCGAGATTGTTTAAATAGTGCATTGACCTAGACAATATTCTACCGCCGATGCTGCGGCGTAGGCTGGACGTACCCACGTACTCGTGCCCCAATTCTGGGTGCGGGTCGTGACACATTTTTAGTGGTGGCCCATACAGGTCAGACTTCGCAAGTTGTGCGATGTCATGGTAGTGTGACATCTTTGTTATACTACTGCGTGCCTGCGATAAAATCTAGGATATATGATACTAGGATGAGAGCGAATACTCAATCATAATTCCTTGAGAGATTCCTGGGATGACCCCTGAGAATCTTACTATAATTTCCAATTTAAATCATTTCCCTTGTTTCCGTCCGTTCTCATTTGTTGATATTGAATTTGATTCTTGTTGATCAGTTATTAAATTTGAAGGACTTCTCTAGGATTGCAGAGCCGATGATCAGACTTACTAGGAAGGATATAGAGTTTTTGTGGACAGAGGAGTACCAAGCTGCCTTTGATGAGCTGAAGATGAGATTGACTATATCTCCTATCTTGACGTTGCCATCATGGTCAGGTGGATTCACTATCTATAGTGATGCTTCGGAGAAGGGTCTGGGTTGTGTTCTAAATCAGAAAAAAGGTGATTGCCTAAGCTTTCAAACAGTTGAGACATCATGAAAAGAACTACCCTACCTATGATTTAGAGTTAGCAACAGTTATTTTTGCTCTAAAACTGTGGAAACACTATCTGTACGGAGAGCGTGTAGAGATCTTTATCGACCAAAACAGCTTGAAGTATATTTTCACAGAGAAAGAACTGAACATGAGGCAGCGTCGGTGGATGGAACTAATGAAGGTTTTGATATATCCTTGCATTATCATTCAGGAAAGGCCAATGTAGTTGTCGATGCCTTGAGAAGGTATCCTGTAGCTATGTACTTGATGACGGACCGATATTTGTTGGCGAATCTAGAGAGCTTGGGCATCGAGGTGGTAGTTCCTGGGATTAAGGTACAGATATGGGGCTTGTAGATACGGTCAGAGCTAATGGATAGGATCAAGGTGACACAGTATCAGGATGTGACTGTGAGGAGCATTAGAGTCCAAGTGCAAGAAGGATTGTTGGATGACTTCACTATTATTGAGGATGGATCTTTGAGGTACGGTACTAGATTGTGTATGCTGAGTAGGAAGCTGCGAGAGAAGATTCTTCAGGAAGCTCATCGTTCTACAGGAAGCTCAGTATTCCATGTATCCAGGTGCCAACAAGATGTATAGGGATATGAGGGAGAACGTGTAGTGGTATGACATAAAGAGGGAGGTAGCATACTTTGTATCCAAATGCTTGGTGTGTCAACAGGTCAAGGCAGAGAGGCAAAGATCTAGAGGATCTTTTCAGCCATTACCGATCCCAGAGTGAAAGTGGGAACACATAGCTATGTATTTTGTTTTCGGAATTCCACGTTCTCCAGGAGGGAAAGACACGAGTGATAGGTTGACCAAATTGTCCCACTTCTTGCCTTTTAAAGTGGGTTTGTCTACGAAGAAGCTGGCAGAGATGTATATGAGATAGATCATCAGGATACACGAAATACCAGTGAGCATAGTCTTAGATCGAGATAGTAGATTCACCTCTCATTTCTGGAGGAGTTTTTCTGGCTAGCTTGGGTATCCAACTCAAGTTTAGTACTGCTTACCACCCTCAAACGGTTGGACAGTCGGAGAGGACTATTCAGGCACTTGAGGATATGTTCCGTACCTGTGTTCTAGATTCTGGGGGCTCGTGGGAGGACCATCTCCATTTGGTAGAGTTTGCTTATAACAATAACTACCAGGCCAGTATAAAGATATCACCTTTTGAGGCTCTATATGGTTGGAGGTATCGTAATCTATTGTCTTAGGATGAAATGGGTGATAAAGCTTTGTTGGGGCCTGAGATGGTTATGGATGCTGCAGAGAAGGTGAATCTTATCAGGGATAGACTTTGGGTAGCGCAGGACAGATAGCGACATTGGGCCGATAGCCTCCGGATGTCGTTAGAGTTTGAGGTATAGATTTTTCTTGTATTTGTGATTGCTTTTGTGTTTGTAGATTGTGTGTTAAGGCTTTATTTTGTTCTAGATTGGCGATCTGGTGTTCCTGAGGATTTCTCCAATACGGGGCATGATTCGCTTTGGTGGATGAGGAAAGCTTAGTCCACGGTTCATCGGACCTTTTGGTATTCTTGAGAAGGTCGGTGTAGTGGCCTACCGACTAGACTTGTCGCCTATACTGGAGGGAGTGCATAATGTGTTCCATGTGTCACAGCTGAGATGGTACATGGCAGATCCTAGCCATGTTCTGGACCACTCAAAGATTGAGGTGGGCCTGACTCTTAGCTCTCCTGAGCAGCCTGTGGAGATTCTGGATCACAGAAAGAATGTGCTGTGAAACCAGACGATCCCCTTGGTTTGTATCGGATGGAGACATCACTCTCATGGGGAGTCTACCTGGAAGAGGGAAGATGAGATGTGCGAGCAATATTCATATCTTTTCGAGTTGTGATATAATTTTCTTTATTGATTGTGCCTTGTTCTATTTTGTGCTAGTTTCGTCTTTTAATTTCAAGGACAATTATTTTAAGAGGGGTAAACTTGTGACCACTTAGATTGAGAGAAGGATATTTTTTGTCATTTCACTATTATTTAATTATTAGATTTATATTTATATTTATATAGTTATATTAAAATTGGTATTGGTTAGTATGCTAGCTAATTAAAATGGACTAAGTGTTAGTTATGATTGGCTAGTGCCATTTATATTAGCTCGTGGCTTAGTTGACTAGAATTAATTAAGTGTTAGTTAGAAATAGTTGGCATTAATGAGTTTAGAACTAACTTAGTTAGTGCATGATTAGAATATTCTTTTTATTTAATGAAGATACATGTAGAAGCATAAAAAATTATGCATGCCGCATAAAAGTCATGCCCCCTCAAAAAACAAGAACAGGCTGAAGAGGAGCTACATGCGGCCTGAACAACCTAGCCGCAGAGGAGCCATATGCGTCATGATTAACCTAGCCGAAGAGGAGTCACATGCGGCCGGATAAACCTAGTCGTAGAGGAGTCACATGCGGCCTGAACGACCACAGAGCATGTAGCCACATAAGACCCCCCTAACACAACATTCGATGTCTGTCAAACTCTCTGACACATCACTCATCATATTGAGATGCTTCGAGACTCGTGAAGTCGGTGAATCAAAAAAAGACTAAAAGTCATATCAACTCATTGATGGCCTCGTTAGACGTGCCACGCCACGTGCTCACCCATATGCAGCTATGTACCTATGCGATCTCGTCATCATGCGGCCATAATTCCATGCGACCAGAGTGTCCATTCGACCAAGGCTAAGTGAGGGCACGTATGTGGCCATAATTCCATGTGGCCAGAGTGTCCATCCGACCAAGGCCAAGTGAGGGTACATCTGCGGCTACAATGCTATGCGAACATTTATGCGGCTCTCGACTTACAGGATATTTCTGTTACAACAAAAGAAGATTTCTCGCACGATTAGTGCTGACTACGTGTCCAGCTGACCAAGTCACGCACATAATGGGTTAAAAACAACCCCGATATCTCATCAACAACATATCTTAACCAAGAACACGCAACAGCATGCCCGTGGCATGCGACTACAGTTACAACTATATTATGTTGAAGGAGCCCTATGCGGCCACCAAACAGAAGCATACACGACATTAATAGTCCGTCTGCACGACGACTATTAATAGAAGGGTAGCATGCCCACGAGAGAAGGCGAAGCTACGTATATGCACACAAGCTCAGGAGACAAAAAGAAGAAGAGAGCATCCTCATTTTCTCGTTAGACCGTCAACGGAGTAATAGAACCGCTGTAGCGCTCGATCTCCATCGTCATGACCCAGATAAAAAATATTGTACTTAGATATTCTGTCTATGATTTCTTCGTACTTGTTTGTTCATTGTTTAGAAAAAAAAGTTAATTCATAACTTGTAATGGCGAACAAGATGGCGACTCTGCTGGGGACAACCTTCTCCTCTGATGAAAAGACAATGTCACGACCTGCACCCTGGATTTGGACATGAGTCATAAGTACGTCCAGCCTACGCCGTAGTGTCGGCGGTAGAACACTGTACTATAAGCCACAAGTATAATCTATAAATCACAACATATATACATCTCCACTCTATACTCAATCACATGCAATAATTTAAATGAATACACCATAGATAATAATGAAATAATAGTCTCGATGCGGGTCCAAGAAGTCTCCCAAAAATGACTAAATATCCAAGGAACAATATTCAAAATACTCTAAAAAATTGTCGGAGAATAATCCAGTCCAAAATAACTAACAAAACCAACTACTATACTAAACTACTCCATTGCAGACGGTATCTGAGCTGCTAACTCTCCCTGATCCTCCTAAAGGGCAAGATCAGGCTCAATTATGTCGCTAGCATATGGTCCATAATGTGTAGGGATCGCATCCTCATCGTAGTTACCTAAAATATGGTTATCCAATCAGGAAAGAAACAAGTACATCATAGTGAAAATAGTTCCAATACATGGTATAAGCTATAAGACAATAAATAATAAAGAATATATGATAGCAACAAAACTGAAATCATAATAAGGCAACCAGAATAACTAAATACTGAAGTTCTGTCATGGCAAAGATATAGTACAATATCTTCAAGCAACATAGGAACTAACTGTAATGTATGGAAGAACAGATAGGAATAACTACTCTACGTGATTTGAAATACCTTGTTGATATGTGAACGACTAAGGGTAAAATTCGACAAACCATATGTGTCGTGCATGGCTGCTATTATTCCAGTAAGACCATGGGATGGAAATGGTAGTTCACATGTCCACTAAGTATTTTTCCTTCCCACGAGTACAATATGGATTCCGAACCAGTCACGAAGAAATAACAATAATCTATAACAGTCATGTATCTCATAACAAGAATCCATCATACTAATTCGTGTAACAAGTGTCAATAATCAAATAATCAATACCAAGCATGCATTACAGAGACTATCAAGCACTGAAAGTAATCACGGAAATATACTCGCCTGTGGTCCTTAGATGTGGTTGGATTAGGTCTCAATTCATAGTCCAAATCCTACGTATAATATGTTACCATGTCAAGAGATAATTTATTTTAATTTATTTAATTCTGAAATAATTACTCTAAAATTCTATTTTAATATTCTTATTCTGATTTTTAGGTTCATTCCTAAATTTTGTCCAAAGAAACCAAAATTTAATAATTCGAGACTCATGACACGCAAATCGAGACAATCTGTTGATCGAAAAGTCAACCGATACAAACTTAAATTTTATGCTTGATTTTTTTATAGATTTCAGCGTCATAAACATGCTAAAATTTATGGCTCATCCGGATTCAAATTCGTTGAAAATTATTGCACATACAAAATCGTGTTGTGCAACGGTGGTTAATTGCTAACCTAGAAGTTCTACGGATTTAACAGTACAAAAATAATTTGAATTAAAATCTAGGAAAAACATATGTATATGGTTTCGATATTAGATTTCTGAAACTTCAAATGGTTAATTATTCGGATTCCTAGTTCTCCCGGAATAGCAAAAATATCGAGACGCATATATTTTTGGACATGTTGTGCTCTGCAAATTTTCCACAGTTTAATACTCAGAATTTCGTAAAAAAATATATATTCAGAAAATTAACATCAATATGGTTCTAACACAAGAAACAGTGACACGTTTGGATTCTGAAGCTATCCGCAATGACTTTTGGAAGATGAAGGAAACCCTAGATGACAACTCCTCGAAATCGGCTAGAAGAAAAACCCTAAAAATTATAACCTCTCCACCATATATATAGAGGAGAGAGGATGATTTGCGGCTCGGAGTGCGCCATGTGGCATCCATCAAGACACTCCCGCCCAGATCGGACGACAAGGGTTCAGCCTGACTTGGCTCGGTTGAGTCTGAGTCGAATTCGGACTCGGCTCAGCTTGGCTTGGACCGGTTACACCCGCACCCATGCCCGCGAGTCGCCGACAGGCAGGCCCCACCCTGTTTGCTGTGGGAGACTGACGGGTGGGCCCTTGTTAGCTGACTGGGCAGGATAATTTCTTTTATTGGTTTTTTTCAGAAAATAGTTTTTAATTTAGTTTTTGCATAATTAACTCAAAATAAATGCTAAAATTAATTAAAAAATTGTAGAAAATATAATTGATTATTTAGAACCTAAAATAAAAGTTTAGGACATTTTTAATTATCTTTGACACTAAAATAAATTCTTGAAAGCCTTAAAAAATTAGTGTTACTAGTTTTGAATTAACCAAAAATTATGAAAAAATCCCAATAGCCCCAAAATAACCTAATAATAATATTTAAGCTAGAATTTCAGGATATGGAGGTTACAAGTCTACCCTCCTAAAAAAAATTTATTCTCAAAATTTAAGGCAGAATAATACGAGAAGAAAAATTACCTCATGGTGTAAAAAGATAGGGGTAACGCTCTCGCATCTCATCTTTTCGCTCCCAAGTGGATTAGTTGGAAGAGTGATTCCTCCAAGCGACGTGAACCAAAGAAATTACTTTGTTATGAAGCACTTTCTCCCTCCGGTCTAGGATCTCCACAGGTCGCTCCGGATAACAGGGGCTTGGTCCAACCTCAAGCTCCGAATGATCTAATACATGGATTGGATCTGCCATATATCGCCTCAGCTGGGACACATGGAACACATTGTGTACTCATTCCAATGTAGGCGGCATGGCTAGTCGATAGGCTACTATCTCGACCTTCTCCAAAACATTAAAAGGTCCGATGAATCTCGGACTAAGCTTTTCACCTCCACCGAAATAAATTGTACCACGTGTCGGAGAGATCCTCAAGAACACTAAGTCGCCAACCTATGCCAAAGCAGGAACTTAACGCATAATCTAAGAATGTAATCGATATTTAAATAAATAAATTGACACCTCAAAATCTAGCAGTCTCCGATGGCTATCGGCTTACTGCTTCTGTCTGTCCTGAGTCACACGAAGTCTCTCTCTAATCTGCTTCACTTTTTTTACAGCATCAACTACCATCTCTGGTCCCAATAGTACTCTCTCGCCTACGTTGTCCTAAGACAATGGAGTCCGACATCTCCTACCATACAGAGCCTCGAAAGGAGACATCTCAATACTGGCCTGATAGCTATTGTTATATGCAAACTCTACCTGGTAAAGATGATCCTCCCATAAGCCACCAAAATATATTACATATGTCCCAAGCATATCCTCGAGCGTCTGAATAGTCCTCTCTGACTGTCCATCTGTCTGAGGGTGGTAAGCAGTGCTAAATTTGAGTTGGGTACCCAAGCTAGCCTGCAAACTCCTCCAAAATTGGAACGTAAATCTGCTATCCTGATCGGAGATGATGCTTACTGAAACTCCATACAACTTGACTTTCTGTCTCACATATAAATCGGCGAGCTTCTTTGTGGACAATCCCACTTTGAAAGGCAAAAAGTGGGCTGATTTGGTCAGCCTGTCAATAATGACCCAAATCGCATCCTTCCCTCCTGGATTACGTAGAAGTCCAAAAATGAAATCCATCGTGATATGTTCCCATTTTCACTCAGGAATCAGTAGTGGCTTTAGCAATCCTCCTAGTCTCTTCCTATCGGCTTTGACCTGCTGGCACACTAAACATCTGGAGACAAAATATGCTACCTTTCGCTTTGTCCCATACCACCACACGTGTTCCCTCAGGTCTTTATATATCTTGTTAGCTACTGGATGTATAGAATATTAGGAACGATGAGCCTCCTGCATGATCTCTTTCCGTAGGTCCCCACTAGGCACACATAACCTAGTCCCGTGCCTTAGTGAACCATCCTCAGCAATAGTGAAGTCCTCCATCAATCCTGCCTGCACCTGAGCTCTGAGGCTTCGTAGACTCTCATCCTGGTACTGTGTATCTCAGATCTTTTCCATCAACCCCGACTGAATCTGTATGCCCATCATCTGCGTCTCCACTCCTGGAATAATAACCTCGATGCCCAGGCTATCCAAGTCTGCTAATAAGTGACGATCCATTGTCAAGTAGATCGCTACTGGATATCTGCTCAAGGCATCGACAACTATGTTAGCCTTCCCTAGATGATACTATAGTAAAATATCGAAATCCTTTATCAGTTCTAGCCACCTGTGCTGTCTCATATTTAGCTCTTTCTGTGTAAAGAAATATTTCAAGCTCTTATGGTCAGTGTATATTTTTACACACTCTCTGTACAGATAATGTCTCCACAGCTTTAGAGTAAAGATCACCGGTGCTAATTCTAAGTCATGAGTGGGATAGTTTTTCTTATGTGGCCACAACTGTCTAGAAGCATACGCTACCACCTTCTTGTTCTGCTCTAGAACATATCCCAATCCCTTCCCCGAAGCATCACTATAAATAACAGATCCACCCGTCCCCGATGGCACCGTCAAAACAGGCGCTGTGGTCAACCTCTTCTTTAGCTCAATAAATGTAGCCTGACATTCTTTGGTCCATAGGAACCATATTCTTCCGAGCGAGTCTAATCAATGGCTCTGTGATCCGAGAAAATTCTTCAAAAATTTCCTGTAATACCCGGCCAATCCTAAGAAGCTTCTGATCTCTGCAACAGAACTCGGAGTAGTCCAAGACTCTACACCAGCAATCTTTTTTGGATCCACCGATATCCTGTCTCTAGTCATGACATGCCCCAAGGAACTCTACCTTATCCAGGAAGAACTCATATTTTTAGACTTTTCCATAGAGCTTCTCCTTCCAAAGGGTCTCTAGCACAATCCTTAGATGCTTCTCGTGCTCCTCTGATGTCTTCGAATAGACAAGAATATCATCTATGAATACTACTACGAACTTATCAAGGTATTGGTGGAACACCTTGTTCATCAAGTTCATGAAGACTGTCGGGGCATTAGTCAACCCAAATGACATCACCATAAACTCATATTGGCCATATCTTGTCCGAAATACAGTTTTTGGAATATCTTTCTTCTTTACCTTCAACTGATGATAGCCAGACCTCAAATCAATCTTCGAAAATACCCTCGCACCGCTTAATTGATCGAAAAGATCGTCTATCCTTGGTAGCGGGTATTTGTTTTTGATAGTGAGATTGTTCAGAGCCCTGTAATCAATGCACATTCACACCGATCCATCTTTCTTTGGTACAAATAAGATCGGGGCTCCCCAAGGCGAGGAACTTGATATAATAAAACCCTTGTCTAGAAATTCATCAACCTGGTTCTTCAGTTCTACCACCTCGCTGTTGTTGATCCTTTAGACCTGTTGTGACACCAGCTCTATCCCAGGCACTAAGTCAATAGAAAATTTAAGATCTCTGTCCGGGAGAAATCCTGGTAGCTCCTCAAGAAATATGTCTAGAAACTCTGCAATAATAGGGTATGTCAAGACCTTTTCTGCTACCATGGCTCCATAAATAATTCCATCACTCTGCTCAACTCCTCCCCTAACAAACTCAAATTTTGGCTCTCCTGGAGGGTAGCACAGTACACGTCCTCTGCGATAATCTATGCTAGCATGGTGCATACTCAACCAATCCATTCCGAGGACAATATCAAAACTCGAAAGTGACATTACGAGTAAACTAGCATCCAAATCATGGCCTCCCAAAGTAACACGATGCCCCTTGCAAGTATCACTGACTAGGATAATGCCTCCACTAGTCATGATCTTGCAACTCCTACTCAAGGGTTCCGTTACTAATCTATGCTTAAGCACAAAGGATACATATATGAAGCTATACGATACGGGTGGTATGGGGAGAGCACCATTGGCTCTGGAACCACGTGCCCTAGTCTTGGGTTACAATCTGAAAGGTTGAAAACAACAAGAATTTAATTAATATGGCACAAGATAAGGTAGTATTCAAGAAGAACAATCAATTATGAAAGATGTCTGATTACTCGAAACAGATTAATAAGGGTTAGCAAGTTGAGTATATAAGATCCCTAATTGTGATTGAGTATTTTTCTATTCCTATTTTGTATATCCTATGGCAGGCTCGCAGTCGTACATCTAACTTGAGTACCACTACGAGTTTATAACCTTGTGCAAAATCTGATCTGCATGGGCCACCATAAAAATGTGTCATGACCCACACCCTGGATTTGGGTATGAGTCATGAGTACGCCCAATCTACGCTGCAGTGTCGGTGGTAGAATGCTGCACAATAAGCCACAAGTATAATCTATAACTCACAATATATATACATCTCCATACTATACTCAATCGCAGACACTAATTTAAATGAATACACCATAGATAATAATAAAATAATAGTCTCGATGCTGGTCCAAGAAGTCTCCCAAAAATGATTAAATATCCAAGGAACAATATTCAACATACTCTAAAAAAATTGCTGGAGAACAATCCGGTCCAAAATAACTAACAAAACAAACTACTCTACTAAACTACTCCATTGTAGACGGTATTTGAGCTGCTAACTCTCCATGATCCTCCTGAAGGGCAAGATCAGGCTCAGTTATGTCGTTAGCATACGGTCCATAATGTGTAGGGATCACATCCTCATCGTAGTCACCTAAAATATGGTTATCCAATCAGAAAATGAACGAGTACATCATAGTAAAAATAGTTCCAACACATGGTAGAAGCTATAAGACAATAAATAGTAAAGAATATATGATAGCAACAAAACTGAAATCACAATAAGGAAACCAGAATAACTAAATGCTGAAGTCCTTTCATGGCAAAGATATATTAAAATATCTCCAAGCAACATAGGAAATAACTGTAATGTATGGAAGAACAGATAGGAACAACTACTCTACGTGATTTAAAATACCGTGTTGACATATGAACGGCTAAGGGTAAAATTTGATAAACCACACATGTCGTGCATG
This sequence comes from Iris macrosiphon, assembly GCA_036927795.1. Taxonomy (NCBI): domain Eukaryota; kingdom Viridiplantae; phylum Streptophyta; class Magnoliopsida; order Asparagales; family Iridaceae; genus Iris; species Iris macrosiphon. The sequence continues at coordinate 78,273,884 of JAYESA010000014.1, forward strand.
GCTGCTATTATTATAGTAAGAACATGGGATAAAAATGGTAGTTCACACATCCACTAAGTATTTTCCCTTCCCACAAGTATAATATGGATTTTGAACCAGTCATGAAGAAATAACAATAATCCATAACAGTCATGTATCTCATAACAAGAATCCATCATACTAATTCGTGTAACAAGTGTCAAGAATCAAATAATCAATACTAAGAATGCATTATAGAGACTATCAAGCACTAAAAGTAATCACGAAAATATACTCGCCTGTTATCCTTTGCTGTGGTTGGATCAAGTCCCAATTCAGAGTCCATATCCTACGTATGATATGTTACCATGTTAAGAGATAATTTATTCCTAACTAGGGGAAGAGTTCGCTTAATCAGAATCAGAAGGAGCATCAGAATCGGCTTTTAATTTATTTAATTCTGAAATAATTACTCTAAAATCCTATTTTAATCTTCTTATTCTGATTTTTAGGATAATTTCTAAATTTTGTCCAAAGAAACCAAATTTTAATAATTCGAGACTCATGGCACGCAAACAAGACGATTCGTTGACCAAAAAGTCAACTGATACAAACTCGAATTTCATGCATGATTTCCTATAGATTTCAGCATCACAAATATGCTAAAATTTATGGCTCATTTGGATTCAAATTTGTTTGGAAATTATTGCACATACAAAATTTTATTGTGCAACCGTGGTTAATTGCTAACCAAGAAGTTCTACATAATTTATAGTATAGAAATAATTCAAATTAAAATCTAAGAAAAATATATGTCAATTTTCTTAATGTTAGCTTTTCAAACCTTTAAACGGTTCATTATTCGAATGCCTATTTCTCCCAAAATTATGAAAATACCGAGATACATCTATTTTCGAACACGTTGTGCTCTACAAATTTTCCAGAATTTAATACTCTGTATTTTCTGAAAAAAATTACATATTCAGAAAACTAACCTCAATATGGTTCTAACGCAAGAAACAATGATTTGTTTAGAGTCCGGAGCTATCCGCAATGGCTTCTAGAAGATGAAGGAAATCCTAGATGACAACTCCTCAAAATCGACTAGAAGAAAAGTCCTAAAAATTATAATCTCTCCACCATATATATAGAGGAGAGAGGATAAGCTGCGGCTCAGAATGCACTATGTGGCATCCATCCAGGCATTCCTGCCCAGATCATACGGCTAGGGTTCAGCCCAGCTTGGCTCGGCTGAGTCCGAGTCGATTTCGGACTCGGCTCGGCTTGGATCGGTTGCACCCGCACCCACGCCCACGAGTCGCTGACAGGCGGGCCCTGCCCTATTTGCTGCGGGAGGCTGACGGGCAGGCCCCTATTGGCTGACTGGGTATGACAATTTCTTTTATGAGTTTTCTTTTTCAGAAAATAGTTTTTAATTTAATTTTTGCATAATTAACTCAAAATAAATGCTAAAAATAATCAAAAAATTCTCAGAAAATTCTAGAAAATATAATTGATTATTTAGATCCTAAAATAAAAGTTTAGGATATTTTTAATTATGTTTGACACTAAAATAAATTTTTGAAAGTCCTAGAAAATTAGTGTTATTAGTTTTTAAGTAACCAAAAATTGTGGAAAAATCTCAATAGCCCCAAAATAATCTAATAACAACATTTAAGCTAGAATTTCAGGATACAGAGGTTACAGACAATGACGTAGTCTAACACGGTCAAATTAGGATCCACCCAGAGGATGCTTGTGGTGCGCTTCGACCAACAAGCATTCGAGGAATTGCTCTCCGGGGATAGCGTAAGTCCTTCTCCAAGGCTAACAAAGCCTAAGAAGACCTGCAGGACATGAGTAGCAAAAGTCGCTGTGCCTCACCAAACTACAGAGCATGCGCTCCCTGCTTCTCTCTCTGTTGCTGAAGACACACACCATGTGTCCACCTAAACTGATCCTGTCTATGTGGCATTCGGGGCTGTGAATAAAGGTCCTCAACGCCCAAACTCTGGCAAAGAAAAATACTACAATGCCAAAAATTCGGGTGTTGAGGCATGTTCTATGCGGCCACAGTAGAAGCTGCATAAGTCTGCAGTTGCAAGCAAAAGTACATATACGACACCGGTCGATAGCCTCAGGCAAATGCCCACATGTGGCCAGGACAACCACAAAAGTTCCATCTTCGATCGAATTTCATGTAGCGCTGACTCCATGCGCCTTGCTAAAAAAGAGGAAGATGTGAACTTGGAATCTTTATACTACACACCGACGCATGCTAAGACGATACGAGCTCGTCAAGATTAAGCAATTACTCATTTGATCGACCGTTAGCAGGCTCCGCTTACTATGCGTGCCCCTGACGAAAATTCATATAAAACTGGCCTATGTGTCCAGCCTGCAGTGGAAATCGGACATGGTCAGTCTAAAAAGTCTTACGTTGGTGACTTGGGGCAAGTTCTTGTACGAACCTCAGGTCATGAAGCAAAATTAACACATACGCGCCCATGTGCTTGGTCTACCCGGGCCCATAAGAAGGGCACAAAGGTGAGTCAGTCCTCGCTTAACTTGCGCAACGTGATCAATCACAAGCACAAAGCGAGAGAAACAACTACGTCATACGAAGTGTCCTCCCCAGGGTATCACTGTGCCAACATTATCATCAACTGCTACTATAATGAAATAACAGTACCTACAAAAAGGCAGTCAATATTCCAGTGGCTACAACCAAGGGCACCCATCTAGCTTCAACCCAGAGAACAGGTGCAAGCACCAGAGAAAGATGAGCTGTCCTTTGCCTCATGTTATTCTTCTCGGAAGGCCTCTTCCATAAGGGGAAGTCAGAGGTCCAGCACCTGTAGTCTATCGCTTTTGTCCAGCAGGTCAAGGAGACAGATCCAGGGGGACAGTCAGCGAAACCCGTGGAAGGTATTTGTTTAGGCACCCACTCAAAGAAGAAGCTGTCAGCCACCGGGGGTAGTTCTTCCTCAGGACCCCCGGTTGCTATGCAAGCTGGGGTTTGTAATCCCCTAGACCTCTATTATAATCCGATATTTCGTAAAGACGGTGATTCCCAAGGAATAGATGCTCAGGTCCCTCGGGGTAGCCACCCTCGTCAAATGGATGCAACTTCCTATTATGGGGGTAGTGTTCCCTCCGAGTCTGAAGGGCATGCGGCAATACCAACTTTCTCGGATGACTATTCACGGTAAGAGTCTGAGACAGAAAGTGCGACATCCACCGTCCCATCTATTTATCCCTATATGAGAACATCATACATGGAAGGGGATGATTACGAGGGACCCAACGATCGACAGTACCTCGAAACCCTTGAGGCCATGATACAAAATATGAGATAATTAATGCAAGCCTTGACCTAGAAAATATTGGAAATCAAGGAAAATATGGCTCCACAATCAGTGAGGGCCACTGGTCAAGCAATCCTGGTCCCCGGGACCAACAGGGATTCCAATGCAACCGCTATACCAGCTAGCAGTAACCATCCCCTACCCGAATCGTCTACTTCTTCCATAGTCAATGAAGCTCGGGAAGCAATATGGGTGGTACAAGAACTCTGGGCCCGCCTAGACTCTATAGGCAATCGAGACTCACTGCGCGAGCTTGGGATCCAAAGATTATATCCCCTCGAGTGGAGAGACATACAATATTTGCCCAAGTACAAGCCCTTAAACTTGACTTCATTTAGTGGGAAGACATCTCCCCATTAATTCATGAGTTACTTCGAGACAACAACGGGGCATCTACCTCGCAACGACTCCCTCTTAACCAAGCTCTTTGTCGAGGCATTGTCTGTAATAGCCTTCGACTGGTTCTGCAACCTCCAGGAAAACTGTATTTCGTCGTTTGACAACCTCAAAGGCCTTTTCCTTTCTTGGTTCTACGACTAGGGAAATGACATGAGATATCTTCTTTAATGGACATCATACAAAGGAAGAAATAGTCTGTACGGGAATACATCGAGCTGTACAGGCAAGCAGTGCTGAAGTTACCCCCAAGTAATCCTGAGTCCACGCTAATAGATACCCATCAGAGGAATCTCCTTCCTACAGTTAGGTTCTGGATGAGAGACTCTCGGTTTAAAGATTGGACAGCGTTCATTATAAATGATGTCGGTGCCGAGAAGAAGGTGAAGGACGCCCGCCTCTTAGGAATATAGATCCCTGTCGCTGATGATAGGGGAAAGTGTCCTTACAACAACAACGACAATAACGCTCGGGATGGTAAGGGAAAGCAGTCTCTGGTAGCCAATATAGCCAAGAAGCCCGAGCAAAAGTCTGCAGAGGCTCCAAAACTGAAGGAAACCTATTCCTTCGAAGATGATGATGTCATGGCAATCTTTGACGTACTAATAAAGGAAAACAAGCTTTGGCTCCCCGATGTTAAGCGCCCTGTTGAGGCAGCCGAGGTAAATAATCTGAAGTACAGCCACTACCATCGTTACGTCCATAATGCGATGCGAGACTTCTACAAACTGAAGCGGTACATCCAACAGCTTCTTAACACCAAGACCCTCACTCTGGACTTCGATGACAAAATAGTTGCCGCAAATATGGTATCTCTCAAGTTCGACAAATTTTCGATGACAAAAGCCCAAGACAGAGTAATCCTGATACCCCGGACAAAAATAGAGGTTTTCAATCTCCTGCCAGCTCGTAACTAAATAACCGGGGTGATACCTCTCACAACATCACGGGGGGAGGTCATATGGGTCCATCCCGATCTTGATTCAGACTTAATACAGCAGACAACACCTTCTGCAACCAAGTCTAAGGGTAAGAAGTCCAAGTCCTTTTACATGGTTCTATCCCTTTCGAGGAAGCTATAGAAGGAACAACACAGTTAGGACTGGTGTACCAATAAGATTATGACATCCCTGACGCTGGTGCACTTCCAATCGCCAAACTTGATCTGGGTCATTTTCAGTCTTCAGTAGCGGACAAGTCCAAGCAGAAAGAAACTCGCTTCGACAGGACGTTGCGCCAAAATACTGCTCAGGGGCTGGAGAAGCCCTAAAACTTCAAAATCTTGGCACAGCTCGCCAATACTCCAGCGAAGTTGACACTATTCAAGCTTCTCTGACTCTCCATAGACTCTCGTTCTGAGTGAGGCATTGTAGAATGCCGACACCTACCTGGCGTAGGTCAAGCCGCCAACTGAGAATCCTGCCGCATGCCCTCACTGCAATAATATAGTGGAGGCTATACCCAACATCATATTCTCACAACAAAATATGTTGTTGAAGAATAATCGACACGATCATACTCTGTATTATACCGGGTATATTGGCGCCAACAAGGTAGACCAGATGCACATCAACCCCGGATCGTCAAATAACGTCATCCTGCGAAGTCTGCTTTAGACTCTGGGCATCCCGATGCATCGCCTAACAACGACCATTACTGCCATCAGTGGCTTCAATGCTGGGAGGAGCTACCCTCTGGGCAAGATTCGCTTAAAATATCATATCAATGACTAAAAAACAAAGGTCATATGCTATGTCATAGACGTAGACATATCCTACAACATCTTTTTAGGATGTCCATGGATACATTAGTATATGATCGTACCACCAACCTTGTACCAGTGCTTGAAGTACATGGACGATCACGACATCGTTAATACAAAATTTGCCGACGTTGATCCATTTAAAGGGTTCAAGGCCTACTAATTTGACTCAATCCTCTACAAGCAGGTCCACCAAGATAATTGTAGCAATGATGCAGACGATAAGGTAGAGACTGGGATAATATCGGACGAGCCCTTAAGAGTCTATCTTAAAGCATGCGCTCCCGACACAGCTTCTTCCCTCATGGTAAAACTATATAGGAAAGCACATGTACCTCTGGCCGTTCTCCTCTATAGGCTGAGTCGACCACCAAAGGAAGATCCAACACCTACTACGACTTTTGAACCTCTAGTGGTAAAGCTGTATAGGAGACCACCAAAGCCGTTGCTCGCACCGAGGGTAGATCTCAAGAAGGATGAACTAGAGGAGTACGTAGCTGCTCATGCTAACGTCCCTTCTCTCGATAATATAATTCCAGAAGACGACATACCTTATTTTATCAATAAAGGGCTATCTTTGAACTACTCGAATGTTACACATCTCAACACATTATATTCCCTTGAGTACGGTCTGGGCATGTACCTGCATACACAGGTGACTACCACCTATGCAGCAAACCAAATTCTCTGCAGTAAAAACTCCTACTTTATAGTTCCAGCAAGGAAGAGGGGAGACAAACTTATCATCTTCGGCAGAGTAAAAAGTCCCCAATCCTTTGACTAAGAGGAATTGGAGCTAGAACCAGATACCGGCAAAATGCCACTTCATCGGTACCTCTTTCGTGCCAAGCACCTTATCTAGAAGATGGGATATGATCTGAAAGCCGATAGGGGCTTGATATAGTGCCCCGTTCCTCCTATTCGGGGAGCGTGGCTAAGAAATACAAGATAATATCGTTCGATCGGGATAGATTGAAATAAGATCTTATCCTCGTTATGGATTTGCTTCTTCAGAATCGATTCCCATATTCAGTGGACCATGCCCCCAGGATCGACTTAGCGGCAGAGTCAGGAGGGACCTCTCCGCTCATAAGTTTTCCTTGCCTTAGTTTTCGCTGTCGCTTTGTTGCCTTCGTGCTTTGAGTTGGTTTTCAGATTTGCTTGAGTTTTCTTGAACAGTTTTGATGGATTTCATTATTTTTGTTTGTTGAGCTGTACTTCAATTCCGATATTGGAAAGAGTGGAAGAGGTATTGACAAGCTGTTCGTGGCAATGCAGGTGAACGAATAGTAGGCGACGCACGAGTGGAGTCCTAAAGTACCTCTTTTCCTTCTTTATTCCAACCAACTTGTGAGTGGCTTATATTCGATTCAGTTGGCCTTTCTTTCAAGTCTTCACATCTAAAATCTTGTATTCTTGCTTTCCCGATCAAACGATACCAAGTAATAACTAAATGATATCAAGATAAAAAGGAATAGACTTTAATTATGATGCTTGTCAATCAAACTTGTGAACGGTTACTTATTTGCATGCTTATTCATTTAGAATGTTCATCATATGCATAAACACAAGTTAAAATGTATACTTCTTCTTTAAATTGCACTATGTATATAACTCATCCTGCAATACAATAAACTGAACAAGAAGACTATGCAAACATAGATCTTGCCCTGTTACTGTCCTGTACCTGATATTGCCATGAATGCCTAAACTGCTAACTTAGTGTACTACGTTTGATCATGGACAACTTGTGCACAAGGTCTTAGTTCCTGCGGACGGTGCTGGGGCACTGGCACCGATCCGATCTGGACGGAACTCCTGAATAGTCGCTTATTTCAGATGGAATGACCTGTGATGCCCCTGTTCATTGCGTTACTTGTTATTTCATTCATGTACTATGAACCGTCCTTTATGGCATACACTAGTGATCCCCTCGTATATTTAAACCTGTGCAAAGCTAACTTGTATCTTCGTGGCAGGGAAGGATACGGTAAGTATTGTGCAGGTGGTTTAGACGGACAGGTAAAAGTCACCGAATGGTGGCAAGTTTATTTCAGTAAATTCTATATATACTGCTTGCTTATAAAATAAACTAAGACAAGATAGAAAGACCATAAATAATATGCATGCTTCATATAAACAAAATATTGATTGGTATAGTTGGGTTAGCTTGCCTTCACCAGTACATTTCGATGTACTGACCCTCGTTGAAACATGTTTTCCACACTAAGGAGATACGAGCGAGGAGCTGAAGTCGCTTTCCCAATCCAGTCTAGCTGTTAGCGCGTCCTGATCATGCCAACTTTTGAAGTATTTTAGAAGACCAAAGGAGCTAGCAACCCAAACTCAATGCAGCTCGGTGGAAAAGTCATCATCCCGCCTGGAGGTCTTTATATTTTGAAGTTCTAGTAAAGGGATGTACTGTAAAGGACAACTATCTCATTTTGTGTCAACTTTGTAAGCCCGTGCGGCAACCTTATGACTCGTTCAAGAGTTTGTAATAGGTGTTCATTATCAATAAAGAAAACTTTTCCATGTCTCAACTTTGTGTATTAATTTATCTGCGTACTCTGATTATGTGCTCGCTATGCAAAATACCTTAGCCTTGTGCGGTACGCAACCTAGGACCATATGACGTCAAGCCCGGGGGGACGACTATCGATTCCACAGAATCGGGGCATGACACTTGAACTACGGCAAAGGCCGACGGCTGCCTCTGTGTCTACAGGCTCCTACAAGCAAGCCCGATGATTACTACCATAAGACCAAGCATGGCTTAGGGTACGTCATGCCTCCCACAACCCCCAAAGGCTCGAATGAAGAAGATATATTATACTCTCACTCTTCAGAATCTTTTCCTTGGGACTCCAACACCAGTATCGGGGAGATGCTCAAACAAACATTATCTGCCAACATGGTGTCAGCTGACCTTGAGAAAGACGAAGAGGATCCGCCTGGACTCTTTGAAGTAGAACCGTGGGACCAAAGCTTAGACGCACAATGGGACAGCGAGAACCTTCCACTAAGGATGAAGTCGTACAAATTGATTTGGGCCACGAATCCTCCCATAAACCTATCTTTATCAGCAAGAGTCTGTCCAATGATGATCTAAAATTCCTGCTACAGCTCGTCAGGGAATATATCGATGTCTTTACCTGGAGTTACAAAGACACACCGGGGCTGGACCCCCAAATTATGGTCCACAAACTCAATATATTGCTGGACGCTAAGCCAGTCAAGCAATAAAAATGGCGGTTCCGACCGAACATCATAAATGCCCTCAAAGCTGAAGTCAACAAACTCATAGCTAGTGGCTTTGTCCGTAAAGAACAAAATATAGATTTGGTATCCAACATCATGCCCGTTGTCAAAAATAATGAGAAGATCCAGATCTGTATTAACTTCCATAATCTAAATACAACATGACCTAAGGACGAGTTTTTTTTCTGATCACAGATATAATGATCAACCATACTTGTGGCTTCAAGTGCATATCCTTCATGGACGGGTTCTCAGGATATAATTAAATCAAGATATTTCTCGACGACGAGAAGTACACATCGTTCGGAACGCCGATAGGAGTATACTGCTACACAGTTATGCCCTTTAGTCTAAAGAATATCGATTATATATACCAGCAAGCTATAGGCACCATCTTCCATGAATATATATACAAGAAGGTGGAGTGTTACGTTGATGACATCACCGTCAAGAGTCGCTCCAAAGATGATCACCTTCGAGACTTGATGACTGTGTTCGACCTCATGCGTACGCACTATCTCAAGATGAATCCTACAAAGTCCTTCCTGGGAGTATCCAACGACAAATTTTTGGGTTTTGTCATAAATTCAAAGGGTATTCATATTGACCTCGACAATACTAAAGAAATCCTTGAAATGTTCCCACCGAAGAACCTCAGAGAACTTTTTTGCTTTCAAGGAACACCGGCATACATCAGGAGGTTCATACCAAACCTCTTTGGACATTACCAGTCGTTTACTCAGCTTATGAAGAAAGGAGTCTCCTTTGTCTGGAACAAAGAATGCTAGCGCGCCTTCGACGATATCAAAGAGTATCTCATAAACTCCTCTGTGTTGGTGACCCCTATTATAGAAAGACCCTTCTTACTATATGTGCGGGCAATATATCACTCTCTTGAGGCTCTGCTAGTCCAGACAAGCGATGCAGGTCACGAACAGGCCATCTACTATCTCAGCAGAATGATGGCCGATGCAGAGCACATGTACAACCATATTGAGAATGAGTGCCTCGCTCTGGTCTTCTCCATTCAGAAGACTCGGCATTACGTGGCTGGACAAACTATCCATGTGATCTCATGAGTTAATCCACTCAGGGTGATTATGACTAAACCTAGAGCGCTCGACTCTAGCCTAGCCACATGGGCGATACTGCTGTCACCATATGACATAATATTTCTCCCATAAAAGACGGTCAAAGGCCAAGCATTGACAGATTTCCTTACATCCCACCCTATTCAAAAATCTCAAAGCTCTACGAGGAGATCCTAGACGAAGTAGCAGACTCAAACATGACCACAAGCGCAGAAGCCGTTTGGCGAATGTTCTTCGATGGTACTTCAAGAATAGGGCCCAAATGCGATATTGTCACTGGCGTCGGGATAGTATTAATTTCCCCACATGACTTGGTAATCAATCATGCTTACTCCCTTACAGAGCCATGCTGCAACAATGTGGCAGAGTACAACACTCTCGTCATTGGACTCCAACTTGCAAAACAAGTGGGAGTTGACTACCTGGAAGCCTACGATAATTCTAAGCTGATAGTCAATCAAGTCTGAGGTGAGTACGAAGTCCGAAATAAAGACTTGATTGCCTACCACCAAGTTGCGCTCGGCATTATCTCCACCTTCGAGTGGTTCTTCATAGAGCACGTCCCTCGATTGTAAAATATCGAGGCTGATGCCCTGGCTAGCCTTGCAGCCTCTTAAGCTGTTCCAGCCAATACTCATGAACTGATCACCATGGTCAGTTAAGAGCTAGTCTGCTTGAAGAAAAACCTCTGTCTGTGCATGAGCTACTCAGTAGAGACAAGCACCGACTCCCAAGACTGGAGACTCATATTCATCAGCTACGCAGTCTAAAATTTTTTCCCCCAGAACCTAAAGGAAGCCACTTCCATCATAAGACATTTTCTTCGGTTCTATTACGATATAGCTACCAAAATATTGTATCATTGTTCCTATAATGGCCTTCTGCTATGATGCCTATCAAATACAGAAGCAAAACAGGCTCTCCGCGAGGCTTACGATAGGATATGCGGTATCCATCAGCCCGGACCCAACCGTCTCCAAAGAATGGGTTACTATTGGCCGACAATGGTAGCAGAGGCTGTTGACTATGTGAGGAAGTACCGAGCGTGCCAAATCTACACAAACTTCATCCACCAGCCTTTGGAGTTTTTATATCCGATCGTTGTGTCTTGGCTATTTGAAGCCTGGGGCATGGACATCATAGGACCAATTAGTCCACCTTTCTCTAAGGAATATTGGTTTATCCTCGCTATTACCGACTTATTCTCCAAGTAGGCAAAAGTTATACCACTCGTTCAAGTCATAACATTAAACATGATCAGCTTCGTCAAGCATCACGTTATAGCTTGCCACGAAGGATCATCCATAAAAATGGTCCACCATTCGCAAGTCACACTTTCTACCAATTTTGTGACAAAAATTAAATTCAGAATATAGCTTCAACGGTCTACAATCCAGTAGCAAATAGTTTGGCAGAAGCATTCAACAAGACCATCATAAATCTACTCAAAAAGTTTATGTCATCCAACAAGCACAACTGGGTGTGAATGTCTCTAGGCTTATCGAACAACGGTTCGGATGCCAACTGGTAGCACACCATTCTCCTTGGTCTATATGAGCGAAGCAGTCCTTCCCCTCGAGGTCCAAATTCCCTTGCTCCGAGTGGCTCTCTCCAACTAGCTAACCGTCGACAACAATCACTACTGACTGCTACAAGAGTTTGAAGCACTCGACGAGAAATGTCTCTTAGCTCAACAAGGCATTGAGCTATACCAAGCGCGCCTTTCAGGAGCCTTCAATAAATGGGTCAAGAAGAGGATCTTCCAAGTGGGCGACCTCATCTTGACTGTAAGAAGGCCGATAGTAATGACCCACAAGACGGCCGACAAGTTTTAACCCAAATGGGAAGGCCCATTCGTCGTAGAATCTGTATTCTCCAACGACGCCTACCAACTGACAAAACCTAATGGCGACTTGCTCATGATGCCCATCAACGACAAGTTCCTAAAAATTATTATGTCTAAGGCTAGGCTTATACATTTCTCTATCCCCATCAGGACAACAAAGATGTACATAGTTCCTATCTTTTGTTGTTCATCCCCAGTAAGTGTTTATGTATGACATTAACCTTCCTCAACAAGCCAGGTATTCATAAGTCCTAGATATGCAAAGAATAATGGATCCTTAAATGCCCCCAGCAGAGTAGTCCACAGTTCCACCTGCACACTCCTACATGGACTATTCAAAAAACCAGTATCGTTAGACGCTAGCCATGTCCATATTACCTTTGAGCTATCGCCCTAAAATCCTTCCTAGTGGAGTAACCCTCAGGTCTACCTATATTTCTGGATAGACCACACTTAGCAAACCACTCCTCAGTAAGTTTTTTATACATTGGTTCACGTCCATATTACCTCTGAATTATTGTCCTAACATTTCTTTTCGGCCGAGTTTTCCATGTCAATATTACCTCTGAGCAAACCTTCCTGGTTTGGCTATCGATTATCACATCCATATTACCTATGATATCGGTTGTCATCTCAACTTATGACCCATACTTAACTTTAAGTACGCCAGCGGTATTAAGTCCATAAATTCGGTCACATCCATATTAACTCTAGCAGGGCTTATCTCAAACCTATTACTTGTACTCAGGTGCACAAGAAGTAATGGGTCTACAAAATCTATCACGTCCATATTACCTTTGATAGGGTTTCTTTTCAAACATATTACTTGTACTCTAGTACACAAGAAGTAATAGGTCTACCAAAGTCCCCTAGTGGGATGTCCTTAAATAGACTATGATATTTTACTATATCCATATTACCTCTGGTACGATATCCAAAGTTCACACAAATAATTATAATAAACATGAATAGCTTTTATTTCTTTTACCTAAGAGAAACTAAAAGCGAACTACATCTGAGGGATTACCGGGGTCCCCACCCCAAAGCCAAAATAAAAGGCACAGAAGGGATATTGAAAAAAGCAAAGAAAAAGCTATTGGTGCTGCTGGTCAGAGCACAACTCTGCTATCCACTCATAGAGACGGACGATATGGCCATCCAGGTCCACCTAGGCCTAGCGCTCAGCCTCCCTGGCCATAACCTCGGGATCCTCGTAATGAGCATAGGACCCATATTTGTCCTCTAGCTTTTGTACCATAACCTCAACGCCAGCCGTGTTCTGTGCTACTTGGCTCACCTCGATTCAGATAGCCTCATCTTCTTTTTGGGCCTCCCACAGCCTAATCCCCAGTGCATCAAGCTCGATATGGAGCTTTCTAATATTGTCAGTCATCTCTTTTTGCCTGGAGAGGCACTCTTCTCTGAGATCACCCAGCCGATCGTGCCTCTATTGCAAATTCCGGAGATCACGTTGCAAGCATTCCATAGATAAAGCAAAGAAGGCCTTCTCCGTCGCCACCTTTTTTGAGAACTCATTATATTAATAGGATATCAGTATTCCCATATCTGCCTGCTGGTAATGCCATAACTCTATCTAGCATCGCTCCACCTCCACCAATTTCTGGCCCAGAAGGTCGGCCATCTGTTCAAAACCGAGAAGACCCCTCAGAGAATGGACCTGTCCCTCGACAAAGTGCTTTGCCTAGGCAAATGAATTATTATGCTCCAGTACGCCCTCGACCCCTTACTTCCAGAATATATGGAAGCTCCGAATAGAGAGTCTGACATTTTCGTTAATCTCTTCCAGCGTAGTCAGAGTCAGAGGTGGCCGTCGGAGTCAGAGGTGGCTGGATGGAGGAAGAATCCACGGGGGCATTGCGCAATGATACTCGATGACCTAGAAGGCCTTGAAGGCGAAGTAGCAGCAGAGGAGCGACCACTAGTCCTACTTGTGATCCAATCCTTCACAGATGCATGAAACACCTGGATACCTGGAAGCTGAGCAACATATGGTATGATAGTACCAAAACTTGGGATATGAGTACCGGAGTGCCCCGTTGCTTTGGCTTCCACCTGTGTATCAAACATAGACTGTATTATGATAGTCTCGGATGATGATCCAACTACCAATTAAAATCGAACCTGGGTATAGTGACTCCATGCTCGGGCTCCATCAAGAAAACTGCCACTATACCCAAAAGATGCACTCGGGTGACCCAATAAGAGCTGAGTATAGCCGAACTGACGAACGATTCGGCTAGGCAAGTAGGGCTCCACAAAAATGGCAGCTTTATTTTGGTACACTATATGGGAGGGACGGATGGTTTAGAGCCAGCGAAAGAGCATATCAGGCAAGCTGTGGGGTGCCCCCTGTCATCGTAGTGAACGACGTTTCTTTAGTCATCAGTAAATTCTGGCTCAGACGTGAAGAAAATCAGCCAGTCATAAAGGAGAGATCTCTCCTACCAGCGGTGACGGTGTCGTACTTCCACTTCATCCCCCATTACCTGCGGATTAGGGCATTTGTAGCCACCATATCCTTGTTGGTCCTAGGGATCATCAAGGACCCGTGATGCAGAAGAAGCCACCCCATCAAGTAAGGGTAAGAAAGCTCGACCCTGTTGAAGTATCCTTTACCTGGGTTGTCCTTCACCTTCTTAGCAAAGTTACAGAGGCCACGATGGATAAAGAACACCATGGCCGGTAAAAGGGCCAACGTGTGGCCAAAAGCCAACTTCACAGCAGGTAGAATAAGGGTACAACTGATGCTCTCTATCGTGCCAGACCTGTCTGGGACTACGCAGTTGCACAACCCGAGCATCAAGTATTCCCCCAACACGTCCTTTGGGGACAACTTGTGGGTGTATATATAGCAGTAATTGAGATCCTCTTTGTGGCCACTTATCTCGTCAAGGGTTCATCCTCTTCTTCTGAGGAGCCTTCAACTTTCTCACCCTCGACAGCTAGTTCCTTCTGCGTCATAATGGAAGCAGCCATTTCCTGTTTTGATCATGGTGCCCGAACATGAACTCTAGCGGACTCCTTCAACTTCGGAAAGAGGTAGAGAGTCCAAGTCTTGATATGAGGAGAAGACTCCTCAGTAGATTTCTTCTTCTTCGACGACCTATAGCAAATGACATGATGGCATAGCAGTTTCTAGTACATCGCCAGGATCTCCGGGTTCTCTGCTTCTAATTCTTCGAGTTTTTTGTTGCTCGGGGTATACTTTTCGTAGGGTTCGTTGCCCCAAGGAAGTTTTGAGACAACATACATCTCATGAAAGGCCAGTCCCATCTTGCCACCAGGTATAAAAAAAGTCCATGTACGGAGGTTGTATAACTCCATCAGGGAAACGAACAGGGGACGATTCATCTCCAAATCATAACATGTGCCCCTCATGGTAAAAAATAAATCTGCGGCCCTGAGCTCCCGCTCATACTTCTTCAGAATCCACAGGGTCAGGCAGTACCAGGAGACGTTATAATGTGCCCAGCTGAGAGCCCACAGCTGTCCTGTGGGATAGGTCCCCTTCTTGTCAACCTGATAAAGGAAGGTGCCCGTTGCATAAATACTGAGGTTCGGTCCTAGGTTACTTCCGACGAGACCCGACTTTAGTCCCTGCAAGGAGTATGAGGGTGACTCCTTCGCACTATAAAACTTCCCCTTGTTCTTGCCAGTAACACATCGGATATTGTCCAAGAGTGCCCCCTGTGGCTCAGGGGTCAAATTCTAGCCCATCCGTGGTTGACCCATCATTACCGTCAGGTCAGAATAAGGTAGGTGATATTCGAAGGTCGGAAATATCATCTCCGTCTCACAGAATATAAAAGACTAATTCTCCCTGGTCGTTCCCATCTTGGGCTGAGAAGATTCTAGTGCATCACCAAACATGAAGTACAGCTTCTTAAAAAATTACTTTCCGTCTTAAGCAGGGATCTTCCCTGAGTTGATCTGACTCAACAAGAAGGAAAGAGTCTGCTCGACAATCTTCTTTTTGCGCTCAGGCGGGAGATCCTTCTCAACAAGTTTCTGGAGAGCCGCTGCCAGGAACCTAAGATTCTTATTTAAGGGTAGAGGGTTGTGCTCGAGGACCAGTTCGCCAGAACGTATGGTAGGCAAAGTCACTGCAACAACCACAAAGAAGTTAGATCAGAACCATTGAGAAGTATTATATGAGGACATATATATGCAGCCTTGGCCCCCATGCATCATAAACGTATTAATGCGGCCTAGGTACCTATGTAGCCGAGTCAGCTAGACGACAGAGCTCGTCCATGCGATATGGTTGTCCATGTGGCAGTGAGAAGTTAGCGCAAGGACGTATCCTTGCGTCCAATTATGAATATGTGTTCCAGAACCCGATATCGTCAAGACAGAAACTACCTTTGATCGACAGTTGAATGTCGATGGAGAGCGATGAAGGGTCCACCGTAGAAGCACAACCTTTCCCCTTGCTCTTGGCCTTGCCCTTTCCCTTAGGTGCTTTCTTGGCAGAAATGACGACGAAGGAGGCAATCTTGGGTTCCATGGGAGCAGCAAAGAGAAAGAAGAAGAAAGTTTGGTAAAAAAGACTTTTTTCTCTCTTCTCAAACCCACTATATATAGGCCGACAATTTACGGTTAGAGATAATAAGGGTGACTGTTCGAATCCCGACCCGCCTCAATCCAAGTGCGGCTAGAGATGACGATGATGCCTCGTCCATTGGGCCACTTTATCCCCTGATGACACAGAATCCCAAGAGATCTATTCGAGGATCAAAGCAAATCAAGGCATTAAATGATCTGAAAGCCTGTCATAGGCATATATGCGACAAAGTGTCTATGCGGCATTACCTTCACATGCGGCCAAAATTGCTCGATAATGCTTCTTATTCAAAGTATTTCAAACTTGTCATTTTGAAAACTTTGAAAGGGGTCTTGTAGAAGCATGAAAAATTATACAGGCACATAAAGGTAATGCCACCTCAAAAGAACGAAAATAGAACGCAGAGGAGCTACATTCGGCCTGAACGACCTAGCCGCAAAGGAGCCACATGTGGCCTGATCAACCTAGCAACAGAGGAGTCACTTGTGGCCGGATCAACCTAGCCGTAAAGGAGTCACATACGGCCTGAACAACCATAGAGCATGGAGCCGCATAAGACCCTCCTAACATACTATTCGATGTCTGTCAGACTCACTAATACGTCTTTCATCATATTGAGATGCTTCGTGACTCATGAAGATGACAGCTCAAAAAAGATAAAAAGTCACATCAACTCATTGATGGCCTCGACAGACGTACCACTCCACGTGCTCACTCATATGCGGCTACATACCCATGTGGCCTCGTCATCATGCGGCCATAGTGTCCATCCGACCAAGGCCAAACGAGGGTACGTATGTGGCCACAATGTCATGCGGCCAGAGTGTCCATCCGACCTAGGCCAAACGAGAGCACGTATGCAGCCACAATTCTATACGGCCAGAGTGTACATCCGACCAAGTCTAAGTGAGGGCACATTTGCGACCACAATGCTATGCGACCATGACATTATGCGACTCTTGACTTACATGATCTTTTCATTATAACTGAAGAAGATTTCTCGTACGATTAGTGCTGACTACGTGTCCAGCTGACCAAGTCACATTCATAATGGGTTAAAAATAATCCCAAGATATTATTAACAACATATCTTAACCAAGACCACATGGCAGCCTGCCCGTGGCATATGACTACAGTTACAACCATATTCTATTAAAGGAGCTCTATGCGGCCCCCAAACAGAGGCATATGTGGCATCAAAAGTTTATCATCACGATGACTATAAATAGCAGGGTTGCATGCCCACGAGAGAAGGTGGAGCTACATATGTGCATACAAGCTCAGGAGAGAGAAAAAAGAAGAGAGCATCCTCATTCCCTCGTCAGACCGTCAACGGAGTAAAAGAGCTGCTACAATGCTCGATCTCTATCGTCACGACCCAGATGAAAAATATTGTACTTAGATATTCTCTCAAGGATTTTTCCATACTTGTTTGTTCGTTGTTTAAAAAAAAGTTCATACATAACTTATAATGGCGAATAATACCTTCCTACTACTTTAAAGATTCCATTCATAATAACCATTAGAGAGTGGAGAGGGGCACTTTAGACATATCAAATCACATAAACCCTAACCTATTAGTGGCCGACCCTAAAAGTAAGGTTTAGCCTCCATTAGTTCATCATTCCATCACATCACTCTTCCTAAATTATTCCTGCTTTCTAAATTTCCCCAAATATCTACCAAACCCTAATCAAATCCACGATTCTTACCCATTTCAATCACCATGAAGACCTAGAAGCATTGGAGTGCAAGGAAGTCATTGGAGAGAAGCTTAGCTAGGATGGATTGTGCCACTTCATTGCTTGTGTCCATTTGGAGGAGTTTTATTAGAATTCGACTACCAATAGGTAAAAATCTCAATTCCCATCAATTTCTGTATTTGATTGTCATATTAGACCTCTAGGAACCTGCCCATGGCTAGGTACAACCCAATAGGAAAAGAATTAGGTAGTATAGGCCTTTAATTTGACAGTTCTAAATATTTTTGTGGCCAATTTGGAGAAAATCTGAATTATGTCCACCAAGTATTTGATTGTGTCCTTAATAGGACTATTGGTGTCTATTTTGATTGTGTGATAGTGTCCTTGTGTCCATAAATAAATACTTAGAGTCCATATCATGATACACCATGATACAAGTAGTTAGGTTTGGTATTTTTCTTGTGTTGGTGTCCATTAGTATCAATTCTCTATATTATGTTAGATCTATTGTTTAACAATATATTTATGTCATATATTATATTTGTGAGGTGTTTTATGGTATTTGGGGTTGGTATCATGATATTGTTAGGTGTATCACATGAGTATCATAGCGTAATACCTATGTATAGCTTAGTGCACACTTGGTGTTTGTGTTTACGAGTAGTGGTGTATGGGTAAATGTGTATTATGATACACATTAGTATTATGCTTGTGTTTAGAGTGAGTGCGTATCCTTGTGGTATTGTTGATGAGTTAGTGTTAGTATAAAATTTAGTGTACATGAGTGTTGGTGAATTGGGAGAGTTGTGGATTGTGCTTTGAGCATGGGTAGTAGAGTGTGCTATGTAATGATGAAAGGGGTCAGTAGTGTGCTATGACTAATTAGTATATTATGTATGGTGTGGTATCTCGAGGGAGGAGGGTCTGGATAGTGCACAAGTATGGTGCAGGCAGTGCACATTACAGTGAACTGCATCCAGATAGCAGCATGCCACAACAATAGAAGCAGTATAGAGGTTGGTAGAGCAGTAAAGTATATCAGTTAAGAGGGTAGGATTCTGTAGTTGCTAGCATTTCTATATAGCAACACAGTACAGTATGGGCATGATGGCTCAGGTCGGTTGCAGTGTTAGGTAGATCTAGGCTCGGGTCAGCACAGTGGTAAGTTAGCTTGGGTTACTGTATGCTGTAGTGAGTTAGTAGAGAAAAATAAGTGGTTCGGGTATGCTTGCAGTGCAAGGAATAAGGGGATAGTTCAGGATAGTGAAGGGGGTTTACATCACCCTCACTTTTCCAACTATTGGTAGTTTGGTAATTTGGCATGGATAAATAATTTTAGGAATAAATATCAATATTAGTGTGATGCTTGTATTAATTATTTAATTATTAGTGAGCTATAAATTATTTGTGACTTTTATAATTTATTTTAGTTAGAAAGCTAGTCCAATAGTTAGACTTGACCCTTGTAAGCCTAATTAGACTCGTCATGACAACTAATGAGCCTAACTTGGACCCAAGTCCCTTTGACCATTCTCACTAATTAATTAGGGAGAATTAGTTTAATTATAATTAGTTAAAAACTACCCAAATAGTCCTCCCTAAGTATTTCTCCATAATACATCATGGAGGGGTACATGAGACATTTATATGTGACTTGGGAAAGGGGGAAGGGGGGCGGCCACTACTAGAGGGGGCTCTCCTCTCTCTCTCCTCTCATTGCATTCATTCAAGATCTAGAAATTAGATCCCCAATTTTCTATCATTTCCTCCATTGAATTCTCACTCAATTTACCTTTATTTTCCCACTCATTCTCATTCCACAAGGAGCTTGAAGCTTGCAAAAGCAAGGAGCACAAGGAGAAGGAGCTTAGGTGGAGAGTTCATGTCCGGATCGTATCCGTGGGAACACTTCATTGGGAAACCATCTTTCAATTTGTAATTTCTAAATTTTTTTCTTTATTATAGCTTCTAAATCATACATTTGAACCTTAGAAATCACCCCATGGCATAGGACTACCTATGGAAACAAGTTCTAGATCAATTGGTTATGTATTATAAATTCTAGGTGTTGATTTGTGTGTATTTTGGGGGAATTACGAGATTGACACATCAATTATGTATCATAAGACTATTTTAGTCTAAATAGACTTAGATCGGGGTTGTGGGACTAGGAACGTATCCATAATTGGACATGAATAGGCCGTATCACGATACGGTATGATACCATGTGATACAGAGCTCTATTTTTGGTGTTTTGTACAATTACTTTTTGATTCTCGTTTTAACAAGTTACTTTAGTTATATTATGATTTATTATATATATATAAATAATTATTGGGTATAAATTGGATTAGTGGCCTCTCACTTGGGTGTGTATCATGAATTTTCTCAAATACACACTCTAGGTGTTTGTTTTAATGTCTCTAATATGTGATATACATAAGTATATATATATATATATATATATGTGTGTGTGTGTGTGTGTGTGTGTGTGTGTGTGCAGTGAGGAGGCTTGAGCATCTATGATACTCGAAAGTATCAGAATAGTGGCAGTTGCAGCAACAATTAGGAATTAGGAAGTAGCAGCATGGAGTGTGGAGAAGGAAGTATGTTGCTCGAGTGATAGGGGGAGAACTGTACCAATTTTGGGCACATCATACTGTAGTTGGCAGCAACTGTGTTGATGCACAGTCGGGTAAGTGAGGTTCTGTGCAGATGAGAAGTTGGGTTCACTTGCAGTATAATTGAAGCCTGGCAGCAAATTCTCTTGCTGCTGTGTGCTTGGGTAGTTAGTGTAGTGTGCAGTTATTGGTCAGTTGGGATATGAAGAGAGTAGCAGTAGCAGTGGGAAAAGCCTTTGACACGGTTATGATAGGTGGGGTTGGGTATCTGCTCACGGGTAGGAAGTGTTATAGGCTTTGGGGTTCAGATATTTGGGTATTTGGATCTTGTGTCCAGGTTAGTGCATGTTGATGGTGTGAACATGGAGTATCAGCAAGAGTTGGGGGCAGTTAAGAGAGAATGGGGTGTATGTCTAAGTGAGCTGGAGTTGAGAGTGATTGTTAGTGTAGTGTCAGGTGTTAGGATGAGTGAAAGTAAGGTATCTTTTGAGGCAAGTAATGTTTGTTTTTAGTTCAATACAGAGACTTGAGCAGGGTATTAGTGAGTTGAGTTCAGTGACTTGGTATTGTACGTGTATGTGATGGTATGGGGGTTGATACCTGAAGCCAAGGTATTAGTAATGTCAGTTAGTTAACTAGAGTGCTAGATGTTATGTTAGTTTTTATGCATATGTTAGTAAGTTGGAGGGTTATGGGAGGTTAGTCATATCTAGTATACTATTTATATACATGTTACCTAGTATCTGATGAGTTAGTATATATATGGACACTAGTTAGTATATAGTATGAGCTTATTATTATTTTTCAGTCACCTTGAGTTAACCCAGGTAATACTAAGGAAGAGTTATTAATAGTTACTAGGTATTGAATACACATTAGTATTACTAACTATATATATATATATATATATATATATATATATATATATATATATATATATATATATATATATATATATATATATATATATATATATATATATATATATAAAAGTACTCATAGCATTAGCTAGTATGGAATACTTAAGGTAATCACTTAGAAGCTCAACAAGACCTAGTATAGCTAGCACAAGCTAGTATTAGCCAGTTAATAACCAATTTAGACCCATTACCTAGTATTAGTAATTTAGTTAGCTAGTAACCTTGTATTATCTAGTTGATAGCTAGTATGATTCAAGAATTTTAGTTGGACCTAAAAATTGGTGTATGACCTAGTATTGACTTAGAACATCATGTTTTAGTTCATTTTAGCAATTTATCATTCATTACCCTATTTAACTTGTTATTTCCTAAATAGGACTGTGTGACACTAGCTTGGGCATCGAGAGACACCCTTTGCTCAGGACTAGAGGTGAGTACATCTCTCTGTTAGTTTTCAGTCATGATAGTGTATATATCACATACTCTAAAACTATTTACTTGATTTCGATAAAGTGGCTACACGAACTAGTACTATATGGATCCTGTCAGGAGATGTTATCCCCTTATAGTATTCAGGGGCACTCCTTCACTTATATTTTATCATGTGTATCGAGTATTGATTATCATGTACTTCGTGTTTACACACTTCTCGTGTTCAGTGTACCCATATTCATGTTCGTAACGTGTCGTGATTAGATCCATTAGTATTGGTTGGGGATGGGGGAGTAGGAGTTGGTTATGTGATCAAGCCCAAGTGTATTCGTGTATATGTCAATTATATATCACACGTGTAATCGAGTTACCATATTGTATTCGTGTTCAACCCAAACCGATCACATAATAAACTTGTACTCTATGGCACATAAGTTAGTTTTATTTATTTTTATTTAAATTACAGTTATTCATATTGCCTATTCTTTATTTAAGTATATTACTTGTCCACTCTAGTTCATTCCATTTCCTATTGCTAGTTATCTTTTATTCTTTTCTATTATCTGTTATATGTGCTCTATTATGTATTTGGATATGCTTTTAGAGGTATGTACTTCGCTCCAATCCTGACTAGATATATTTTTCAGATGATTGGCTTATGGACTAGTGTCCCACCTACTACGGACTGTAGAACGTCGTATCGTTAGAGGATACTCCCTTACAGCAGGAGGACCTAGTGCCAGATACTGAGGAGGCTTAGACTTATTGCTTAGACTTTTATTGAGACTTTTGGCATGTATATATTATTGTGGACTTAAGATTGTATTGAGATTCCTATTTTATCTTTTTATTCCACATCGTGCTTTATTTTCCTTAGTTTTACATTATGATTTAGTATTGTTTATCATTATCATATACCATATTGTTCCTCCGTTTGGAGTTGAGATGACATTGACAGGTACCATATATATATTATATAAGATATTTAGATAGTATGGTTGACCCAGACAGGGTTCTACTACCTATGTTGTGGCGTAGGCTGGGCGTTGTTTACCGTGACACATTTTTAGTGATAGCCCATGCAGGTCGAGAGTCATAATTAGAGTAATATCGTAGTAGTGCGCACCTAGAGTACTTCTACGAGCCTGTTTTAGGATATATGATATAGGCTGAGAGTATACTCAATCACAACTAGGGAACATTCCAAATATATGTTTTGCTATCCTTATCCATTTGAATGCTTGCTTTACTTTGAATAATTATGTCATTCTTTGATAATATCGTTTCTTCAGGATGTTGTGGAAGACGCGTTCCCCGCGCTCAGGCACAGTGTCAGTGAGATCGGTCACTTCGTCGCCTCTGAGGGTAGCACCAGCAGACACTGTTCTAGCAGCTTCAGTTCAGAGGTCGTCTTTACCGATCCAAGTGGGCGTTTCTGCAGCAGCTTTCGGCGGTGCTCCACCTCTAATACAGAGGACATCACCGACAATTTCAGAGGATCTTCCACTTTCACCACACATAATCGATCAGGCATAGATTTTTTTGCTCTTTTAACAGATAATGGAGGCACAACAGCGCCAGTTAGAGGTTATGAGACAGGGCATTGAGAATGTCCACTAGATTGTGCTTGTCGTAGTCGAGAGAGTCACTTTATTCCAGCCACAGACGATACCACCTCAGTTTACCCCACAACAGCCAAGGCCGGGGACTATCATAGATTTCAAGAGGATGGGAAAGAAGGACTTTAAAGGAACTGAGGGAATTATTTATGCTGATGATTGGATAGAAGACATTGAGAGGAACCTATGGCTGGTGCAGATTCCAGAGAGATTGTAGATAGAGGTCACAGGAAGCACGATGTTTGATATCGCACTGACTTGGTTCAGGACAGACCCCAGGATCTCAACACCGGGACTTACTTGAAAAGCTTTTAAGGAGATCTTCAAAAAAAAGTTCTTTCCAGATATGGCTCTGACATCTCTAGAGAGCCAGTTTCAGTACCTCGTTTAGGAAGGTATGACGGTGGATCAGTATATGGTAGAGTATTGCATATTAGGCCACTTTGTGGAGGGACAGAACCCCAGAGGGAAGGCCAGGAAGTTCAGGAAGATCCTGAATAAGGAGATCAAATCACATACGAAGATTTTGAGGCAGGCACAGCTGGAAGAAGATAATCTAGAGCTTGGCTCCAAGAGACAGAGGGACATAGGAGGATCTAGTACTAGCACAAGCCCAACAAAGTGGCCTCACTTTCAGTAGTAGCATCAGAGACACTTCCAGTAGCCGAGACAACAGTACCATGTACCAGCTAAAGCGCTAGTACAACAGGCACACCAAATCCAGAGGCCAGTTATTCCTTATCTATTCTGCAAGAAGCCAGGACATGGATGGGATGCGTGCAAGATGAGATTGGGCCAGTATTTATGATGCGGATCAGGAGACCACCAGTTGAGAGCTTATCCTAGAGGTCTAGCTCGTCTAGCTTAGGGTGGGGCCCAGGCACAAAGAGCACCCGCGAGACCACCAGCGGGACAGCAGAGAGGACCCCTATTGTCGACTCAGCAACAGAGGTTCATACAACACCAGCACGAGCAGAGAGGTGCTCAGTAGGGGCGAGCTTTCGCCTTGACCGTCGAGGAGGAGGAGCCAGTTGGAGATGTCATTTTAGGTTCAGTCTATCTTGATTCTTTTCTATCTCAAGCTTTATTTGATTTTGATGCTTCACATAGTTTCGTATCTGTATCTTTTGATTTAAAGCATCATCTTAAGACTGAACTATTGGCGAGGACTTGCAAGATCACGACCGAGGGTAGCATTATCCTGGTCAGTAATGTTTGCAAGGATCAGAGAGTTTCTTTGGGAGGCTGAGAGTCGAGCGTGTGTCTACTCGTAATGCCACTTCCGAGCTACGACATAGTACTCGGGATGGATTGGTTGAGTAGGCACTATGCTAGTATCAATTGTTATGGAGGTAGAGTTTTGTTTCAGGTGCCAGGAGATATAGAGTTTGAGTTTGTCAGAGGAGCAGCAGAGCAGAGCAAGGGAGAATTCTGTGGAGCTATGGTGGAAGAGCATGAGCCACCACATCCATTAATTATAGAGTATATAGATGTCTTTTCGAAGGAATTATCGGGGTTGCCACCAGACAGAGATGTGGAGTTCTCTATAGACTTAGTGCCAGGCACATATTCGAAATTATAACATGTCTATATGGTGAACAACAGCGAACTGATAGAATTGAAGAAGCATACGGATGAGTTGTAGGATAAGGGTTTCATCCGCTCCAGTTCTTCATCGTAGGTTGCTCCTGTATTATTCGTACCGAAGAAGGATGGGTCAGTACGTATATATATTGACTATAAGGCACTCAATAATCTCACTATCAAGAATAAATATCCATTATCGCGGATTGATGATTTATTTGATCAGTTGAGTGGAGCAAAGGTATTCTCAAAGATAGACTTGAGGTCAGGGTACCACCAGGTGAAAGTGAAGAAGGAAGACATTCCGAAGACAGCTTTCAGGACTCGGTATGGAAAATTTGAGTTCTTGGTAATACCGTTTGGGTTGACCAATGCCCCGACGATATTAATGAACCTAATGAATAAGGTGTTTTATCAGTATCTGGATCAGTTTGTTATGGTCTTTATTAATGATATATTGATATATTTATAGATCCCGGAGAAGCATGAGAAGCACCTGAGGATAGTTCTGGATACCCTCCGGATGAAGAAGCTTTATGGCAAACTTTTGAAGTGTGAGTTCTTCCTTGATAAGGTTGAATTCCTCGGACATGTGATTACAAGAGATGGGATCTCAGTAGACCTGAAGAAGATATCAATAGTTGAGTCATGGTCTACCCCGAGTTCACTAGCGGAGATTATGAGCTTTTTTGGATTGGCAGGCTATTATCAGAGATTTGTTCAGGATTTTTCTAAGATTGTGGAGCCGATGACTAGACTAACCAGGAAGGACGTGAAGTTCATCTGGACTAAGGAGAGTCAGTCTGCTTTTAAGGAGCTGAAAAAGAGGTTGACTACAGTTCTACTATCGGGGATAGGAGGATTTTCTATATATAGTAATGCTTATGATAAGGGTTTGGGTTGTGTGTTACAGCAGAATGGGAAGGTAATTACCTATGCTTCCACGCAATTACGCCCGCATGAGAAGAATTACCTTACCCATGACTTGAAGTTAGCAGCAGTTATTTTTACTCTTAAGCTGTAGAAGCACTACTTGTATAAAGATCGAGTAGAGATCTTTACAGATCACAAGAGCTTAAAATATGTGTTTACACAAAAGAAGCTCAATATGAGGCAGAGGCGATAGTTGAAGTTGATGAAGGACTTCAAAATTTCTTTGTAGTACCATTTAGGGAAGGCTAACGTAGTCGCTGATGCCTTGAGCAGGTATCCAGTGGCTATGTACTTGACGAGGGACAGACATTTATTGGTCGATCTTGATAGCTTGGGTATTGAAGTGCTAGTTCCTGGAGTTACGACACATATATGGGGACTTCATGTACAGTCAGAGTTGATGGACTGGATCAGAGCAACATAGTTCCAGGATGAGTCTCTGAGGAGCATCAGAGCGCAGGTCCGGATGAGATTGGTAGAGGACTTCACTATTGCAGAGGATGGATCATTGCGGCACGGTACCAGATTGTGTGTGCTGAGTGGAGTGTTACGCGAGGAGGTTCTTAAGAAGGCATATTGATCTCAGTACTCTATGCATCTAGGTGCCAACAAGATATATAGTGACATGAGAGAACATGTTTGGTGGTATGGTATAAAGCGGATGGTTTCTAGCTTCGTATCCAGATGCTTGGTATGCCAGCAGGTAAAGGCAGAGAGACAGGGGCCAGGTGGATTGCTTCAGCCTTTACCCATTCCAGAGTGGAAGTGGGAGCATGTGACGATGGACTTTGTTTTGGGGCTTTCGTGTTCTCCAGGAGGCAAAGACGCGATTAGGGTCATCGTAGACAGGTTGACTAAATTAGCCCACTTTCTGCCATTCAAAGTGGGTACTTCTACGGAGAAGCTCGTAGAGATGTATGTGCGTTAGATAGTTAGATTGTATGGAGTTCCTGTGAGCATAGTCTCGGATCGGTATAGTCGCTTCATATCCCACTTCTGGAGGAGTTTGCAGGCTAGCTTGGGCACCCAGCTTAAGTTTAGTACCGCATATCACCTCCAGACATATGGGCTGTCAGAGAGGACTATCCAGACCCTCAAGGATATGCTATGCACCTGTGTTTTAAATTTTGAAGGCTCTTGGGAGAATCACCTTTACTTGGTAGAGTTTTTTTATAACAACAGCTACCAGGCCAGTATCGAGATGTTACCATTTAAGGCATTGTATGGACAAAGATGTCACACTCCATTATCTTGGGATAATATTGGTGAGAGAGCCTTATTGGGACCAGAGATGGCTGTGGATGCATCTGAGAAGGTGAAGCATATTAGAGATAGGCTTCGGGTGGTGCAGGACATACAACAACTTTGGACTGATAGCCACCGAAGACTATTGGAGTTTGAGGTATATATTTTATTTTATATTCCTTGTGATTGCTTGTTATAGATAGAGTGCTAAGGCTATATTTTGTTCCAGGTTAGCGATCTAGTGTTCTTGAGGATTTCTTCTATACGGGGCACGATTCGCTTTGGTGGAGACGAAAAGCTTAGTCTACAGTACTTTGGACCTTTAGGTATTCTCGAGAGGGTCGGTGCAGTGGCCTACAGACTAGACTTGCCGTCTGCATTAGAGGGAGTGCATAATATGTTCCACATGACACAGCTGAGACGGTACGTGGCAGATCCTAGCCATGTATTGGATCACTCGGAGATCGAGGTTGGTCCTACTCTCAGCTACCCAGAGCAGCCCGTGGAGATTCTGGATCACAGGGAGAAGGTGCTGCAGAACCAGACGATTCCTTTATTATGCGTCATGTGGAGGCATCACTCACCAGGAGAGAGTAACTGGGAGTGAGAGGCCGAGTTGCGTGAGCGATATCCTTATCTGTTTGAGCCGTACGGTAAATTTTTTCTTGCTTTTTGTGATTGCTTCTTGTAGATAGTTTTTTCCTTAAATTTTGAGGATAAAATTTTTCTAAGGTGGGTAGGATTGTCACCCTCACTTTTCCAACTAGGAGTAGTTTGATAATTTGACATTGTAAACCCCCTCAAATATTTTAATTTAGGTAGACTAGATTGAGTTAGAAATATTGTTGTAGCGTTAGTGTATTTGAGGTTTACAAATTAGTTACAGTTGTTTGGTTCTGTATTTAAACCCTTGGTGCACCCTACCGTTGTTGCAATATTCGGAGCCCAACAATAGCCCATATTTTCCAACTAAATATTGCACTCTTGACTTGACAAGCCAAACTAGGCGCTGGACTTTTCTGCCACTCACAAACACAATCCCTTGTGCTTTAATTTAATTGCACAACTTCCCGTATCCGAATCTGTGTCGTGTACCTTTGTCGTTGCCATTAATTTTGAGACACAAACTCAACCCATTTAGCCGGACCAATTAAAGGGTCCAAGACTGACACCAAGCCTATAATTTATATGACCCTTGTGTCACTCCAAATTGAGACCCCATGTGCTCCTATTTAATTTAAGAGCACATGAAATTTTATTTTAATTAAATTGGGGATACCAACTTTGACTAATCCTAACTTAATCCCAATTTAACCCAATCCCTCATTCATTAAGCCCATGCAAAACACACAACACCCCTCACCCTACAAAATACCAAACACCACTTCCCACACCAAATTCCCCTCATTTTACATGTTTGTGCAAATATCCAAAAGTTAAGGGGCTTATTTGCAAAAGTGGTGATAGGTGTCATCACCTCATTGGTCCAAGCCAATGAAGAAATCCTCTCCCTCAACCATTGATCGGTCATATCACCCCCCCTCTCTCTCCCTTGGATGTACTATTCCTTCATGTTGAATCTGAGCCCTCCATTCAAAATTGGGTCTCATCCTCACCACACACTCACCACACACTCTCCTATTTAATCCCTATTCACTTCCCTTTTTCCCATGCCGACCCTAATCCCTAGGGATATTGAAAACCACCCTCCCCTCTCTCTCTCCTCCCTCTACCTACATTCACAGTCGACCACTCCATATTTCTTTCTCTTTCTCTTCTTCTTCTTCAACTCAGCTGAACCCGCCATCTCCCACCACTGCTACCTCTGGTCACCACCGTGTCATCCTCTACCCGTGCCCGCTGCCACCTTTATCCCGTTCTCCGACCGACTGCCACCCTCTCAGTCGACCAACCTCCGCCCTGACTCTACCGCGGCTCCACCCATCCATCCTGCTGCACTCCCTTGACCGACCTTGAACTCGCTACTGCATATACCACTGTAACCTCGACCATCCTCGAGCCGACTGCGTCCACCGCGTCGTCTCCATCACTTCCTCTACGATCCCGTCGTCGACCACCTCGAGCCGACTGTACCCGACCTTCCAACGACGACATCATCATTATCACAATCACCCACCATCTCCGGCCTCCCACCTCTGATACTCTGACGAGCCACCCGCTGCCTCCTCCACGGACCTACACACCTTGACCCGTCGACATCTCCACTCCGGTGAGCCACTACTACCCGCCTCCATATTACTTCCCCCTCTGGCCATCATCTGCATCATCATCACCAGCACCGTCCCATCTCGACTGGCCAACCAGCCGTCGAACAACGTCTTCACCCGCGGCCACCATACACCGTCGAGGTAGCCC
Source organism: Iris macrosiphon (assembly GCA_036927795.1). NCBI lineage: Eukaryota > Viridiplantae > Streptophyta > Magnoliopsida > Asparagales > Iridaceae > Iris > Iris macrosiphon. The sequence continues at coordinate 78,303,584 of JAYESA010000014.1, forward strand.
CTTCCCCAGCTCCCTGTTTAACCTAATATTGTATATTGTTTGGTTAGTCTATTATTGTGTAGATTTGTATATTATTATATAACTTAGTTAGGGTTTATGTTAAATGCATTGAGTTTTAGGGTTTAAGAAGTTGATATGAGATTTTAGTGTTTTGAATGCATTGATCTTTACGGTTTGATGTTATGTAATATATGCATTGATGGTTGAGAATGATATATATTGAGAGTAGGGTTTATGAATATTAGGTATGAGAATTTAGGGTGTTGTTTATTTTATTATATGTATATTAATTATTGTTGATGAGCAGATTTAATTATCGTAGAATAATGTTGTGATATCAAAGCATTAGTTAATATTGAGAGCTAATATTTAATAATGAATTTATTTGAGGAGTGGCTAGGTTATTGGGAAGCGGTGTTCAAATAATTTATTAACGGTATTTATAATCGAGGGTTTAAATGATTAATAATTATTAATTTATTCGAGGATGATATTTAAACGTGCATGATAATGTCTGTGAATACCAGAAGGAATCTGAGGATTGATCATGGCTCAAAATATTGATAAACATTGTGATGAATAGTAAGGTTGAGGTTTTGTCTGATGCTATTATACTGATGATTAATCAGATTAGATGTAGCATACCTTTAGTCAACCTTGGTCAACCCTCTAGCTTAGTGTCTGTGTAAGCTTGTAACTAAGATTGAAATATATGCTAGACGTGTGTCACCTCTTATTTTAGCCTCGTGATAGTCTATTAATTGAGCTTGTATCTCGTCTCTAGGTACTACGGGACCCGCGGACTTGGACGTTATACCGGAGCCCCATCTTCAGTATCCGGATCCAGACAAGTGTACCTTGCCACCCTATTTTTCAGTTACCAGATATTTATTTATTTATTAGATACATTATGCAAGTTATGGATTAGAATCATTATTTCGCGTCCGGGTCACAACCGGGTGCAGACGTTCGTTGGTAACGTCTGGTAACGAGTGATAGATGTTCATAATACCTTGATGTACACACTTGGTTACATCATAACCCTAGGATACATCCAGACATTGTCATCATGCCAGATTTTCTATATCCTGATACTGTCAGCGTGATTGGAAACTGGGACGACTTTAGGGTCGTGATCGTTGATAGTTATTTCAGTATGACGAGACTGCTAGATAGAGGTTCAGGTTTAGCGCATAATAATTGACCACATGGGAAGGGGAAGACATCTACTAGACGTTTGGTTTCTTCTGTACGCGCTATATATATGTGTATGTTCTATTTCTGTAGTGTTCCCGTATCCGGAGTAGTAGTATCACCCGTGTGACTCTTTCCCCGGAGCTGCGGTACGTCCCGTGTATTTCTATGTCCGGAGCTACGATTTTATTTTGGACAGCCCACACGTCGAATATTATCTTCAAACTGTGTCTCACTTAGGTGGTTATGCTAGACTATACCGTCGTTGCATTTGTTCTTTCTGTTATACTTGGCATGCTATATTTTTGTACCTTGTTATGTCCCTCGGAGGACCTGGTTCCCTTTCAGGCTTAGGCGAGGAGGATTACCCGGAGGAGTACGAACCGGGAGCATATCCAGCAGCAGGACCCGTTGCAGAGGACGGGATCATTCCTGAGGACTTCGTTTGATTTCTGGTAGTGACTTCACCCTGGGACGGTATTACTATCTAGCTTTCAGATACCGTTCCTAGTTATCTTACTGCTTTCCTTCATTTCAGTATATGTACTTGCGGGTTTGTTCCCGTGTGACTCTTCTAGTATTTGTACTAATATATTTCTCGTATTATTTCCCTTCTGCACATTAGTAGTTATGATTACCTCTATGTGCTCTTATATCTGTTGCATGTGGATGAGATTTAGTTTCACTGTGTATGTGTTATGTGATTGGGTTTTATCATTGCACTTTACAGCTTAGGTGCACTCCGTCGGGTCTATTAGATTGAGATTCCCGCCGAAGTGTGCTGCTGGCCATTACCACGTGGCTCAGTTCCTTATATTTGGAACTGGGGCATGACAAGGTTTTTTTGGTAGCCCATGCAGGTTCGATTTAAATCATCTTGGTCACTTGACTGTGCCAAGCGAGACTGCAAATTAGGAATAGATATTAGGAATCTCATCTACATGTTTGAGTCATTTACATGACACACCTCGACCCGACGATATCTCTACTCCGACGAGTCACTGCTATCCGCCTCCACATTACTTTTCCCTCCGACCATCATCTTCATCATCATCACAAGCACCGTCCCACCTCGACCGGCCAATCCGCCGTCGACCACCGTCTCCACCCGCGGCCACCACACGCCATCGAGGTAGCCCCTTCCTCAGCTCCCTGTTTAACCTAATATTGTATATTATTGTGTAGTTTTGTATATTGTTATATAACTTAGTTAGGGTTTATGTTAAATGAATTGAGTTTTAGGGTTTAAGAAGTTGATATGAGGTTTTAGGGTTTTGAATGCATTGATCTTTACGGTTTGATGTTATGTAATATATGCATTGATGGTTGAGAATAATATATATTGAGAGTAGGGTTTATGAATGCTAGGTATAAGAATTTAGGGTCTGGTTCATTTTACTATATGTATATTGATTATTGTTGAGGAGCATATTTATTGTCGTGGAATGATGTTATGATATCAAAGCATTGGTTAATATTGAGAGCTAATATTTAATGATGAATTTATTTGAGGAGTGGCTAGGTTATTGGAAAGCGGTGTTCAAATAATTTATTAACGGTATTTATAATTGAGGGTTTAAATAATTATTAATTTATTCGAGGATGATATTTAAAGATGCATGATAGTGTATGTGAATACCAGAAGGAATATGAGGATTGATCATGGCTCAAAATACTGATAAACATCATGATCAATAGTAAGATTAAGGTTTTGTCTGATGCTATTATACAGGTAATTAATCGGATTAGATATAGCATACCTTTAGTCAACCTTGCTCAACCCTCTAGCTTAGTGTCTATGTGAGCTTGTAACTAAGATTGAAACATATGCTAGACGTGTGTCACCTCTTATTTTAGCCTCATGATAGTCTATTAATTGAGCTTGTATCTCATCTCTAGGTACTACGGGACCCGCGGACTTGGACATTGTACCGGAGCCCCATCTTCAGTATCCGAATCCAGGCATGTGTACCTTACCACCCTGTATTTCAGTTACCAGATATTTATTTATTTATTAGATGCATTATGCACGTTATGGATTAGAATCATTACTTCGCGTTTGGGTCACAACATGTTTGATAATAAACGAAAGAAATAAAACAAGGTTTATACGAAACCCTCTCTTTGGTTTACAAACAAGAAGTACAATTAATCCTATACGAGGATGTCAAGTACAAAATTTAATCTGGGTAAATATTGCTATAGGAGTCTGATCTGCGGTCGATCACTTTGTTCCTTGGACCACACGATGATGAAGAAGTGCTGTAGAAGACGGAGAAGCTTTAAAGATTGCAAAGGGAAGTGGATGCTTAATGCCAAAATCGTCGATCACTACTCTCTGTCTGTACTCTGGATTCTTCTCTCTCAAAAATTAATTTTTGACCTGTTCCGACCTTGGAGTTTTTCGACCTTGGACCTCAATAGAGGTCTCTATTTATAGGGTTTTAGTGACAGTAACCGTCCAGTCGGCGTAGAAGCCGGACAATGGAGAGTGTGGCACTGTTTACGTGCCGGTTATAATAACTGCCACCCACGTATAAATGATTTTCTGAATCTGCGTGTGACGCGTGTCCCATGATGAGGTAACGCGTATAACCGCTGCGAGGATCACGGCATGCAAGCCACGTAGGTAACTGCCCCTTGTGTAGAAAAGGTTGGCATAGAAGCCAATAACTATCACCATGGCGTAGAAGCCAAATAGTTTGTCAAGTTGGTGTAGAAGCCAAGTAGTTGTCGAGTTGGTATAGAAGCCAAGTAGGCGTAGAAGCCTTGTAGGCGTAGAAGCCTGATGCTGCATGGATAGGTAGCTAGCGTACAGGATAGCCGATCCTCCTTCTTTGACCGAGGTTTTGAGCATATTCTGGACCAAATAGCCTTATCACACACCAATACAAATATAGTCTGAGTTGGCGTATTCCGAGGAGATAGCATATGGCGTACTCCTTACAGCTGAAAATAGCCAGGTGGCGTATTTCAAGGAGATAGCGTACAACTTGCTCCTATAGCTGAAAATAGCCTGATGGCGTAATATGCAAAGGTGATGATGTGGACATATTAGCCGTAATTATGGCTCCCCCAGTATTTGAAAATAGAACCAAATCTCGTGCATTAATTGCAGAGATCTGCCCCTATCACGCGCATTAACTGCCGAGACGTGCCTCGAGCTCTGTATGAAGAGCAGCTTTTGACGTGGCAGTTCATTTTGTCTTTTGCTGAGCATAAAAGCTCACATCTGCCTGTGTAAAATTAGGCAGCGTATTCCCTTGAATGCGTAAAAGCAATTTATATCAAGGAAACATCACTAAACGACGGTCTGGGTCTCTGTGCCGCACCATCATTACAATCGTCGTCTGGATAGTTGTGCAGTACTCTTTGTCAGGAGTCAGGTTCACTGCATGATCTGACAGGTTCATTCGGAGAATACGAAGAGTTCCCCGTACAACTTCCCACCGTATTAAAAGCGAGTAGGTTTTACGTCGAAGGGGCGATGTAACAACCTTTTTACGCCGAAGCAGTTTGAAAATACTGCATTACGCGGGCTGTTCTGGAACTATATTTTACGCTGTACTAGCGATAAAGCTCTGTTTGTACGCCGATGGCTCTGAATTCATGTCTTATGCCACACAGCACTGAAATACTGCGTATAATTCTACGGCATATTTTTCATGCTTCTACAAGACCCCCTTCAAAGTTTTCAAGTTCCTCGTAATTTGAAACACTTTGAATGAAGCATGAAACGGTCAAGTCTGGCTCGTTCCTCGAGGCTGATTTCTTGGCAGATTTTTGGGATCTTTGTTGGAATTCGGTGTGTTCTCCTTTGCCTATATAAAGGCTGCTGAGTTAACCTGTTCTTCCCATATTTCCTTCACCACACAGAGATGGTTGCCGAGGTTCATCTTGCTGACTTGAGGAAGAAGAAGATCATGTTCTTCCAGCATGTAAGGAGCCAAAAAAGAAGGCATCTTCGAGCAAATATCGTCTGCAACGATGGATCATGAAAGGATATCATAGCTTCCTTTGCTCGGGATAATCAGCAATTTCATATGGCAATTCGTCCAGGAGAGAGGAAGGGTCACATTAGACCACACAACTTGCAAGCTATATTTTCTCCCATTACAATCGTGGACGAGGGCAGACAAACTAGCCCTGTCTTCCAGTATTGAGTTGGGTCTAACACCTCAACTCAATCTGTCATGGCGTATGAAGGATGGGCTCTTGAATAATTTAAACAAGCCCAGTTGTATATCCTCCCGCCATTAATCATTTTTTGTTAATCGACCGCGGAAACCGACTAACTGCTGAAGAAGACGGATAAAGATCTCCTCCAATACGAGAACCTGACAGAACAGACTCTTGGTGTGATCCTTAAACAAAAATGAGAAACCCTTGGTAGAATAAGGATTTCTATCATATGTAATCATGAAGATGAAAAACCCTTTGTAAACTGGATTTCCATCATATGTAATTATGATTAATAAGATTGTCTTCTTTTACGCATTTGATGATTTCCCATATTTTTTGCTGTGATGAAGTCTGAATATGTGTAGCTTTGACACGTCTGAATAACTTTACGCCAACTTTGATAAAAAGAGTATCTGGTCTCGTTCCGTCTTTTATGCATAACTGAAGACGCGTAGAAAGCTGCTTAGCATTTAAGTCGTATATTCGAACTGTCCTGCTGTTTTGAATGAGGAATTGCGTAAAATTCTGAACTGTCACTTTTCTGATAAGAAGAATTCTTGTTCAGACCATCATTTTCAAGAATGATTTCCCAAAAATCCCTTGAAGTAAGGCGAGAAATGGTTGTCAAAACTGAGTCGCCATCTTGAACTGTAGAGAAACTATTCTGACTGGATTTTGGATGAACTTCCAATCGACCCAAGAAGAAGAGTCATTTTCAATGCTGAACTCTGTATGCTTTGGGTACTTGGGATATTTTGAGGCCAAGAAGGAGCATCTTCTGCGTGAACCCTTGCAATTGACCGTCTTGAGATTTGTTCACATATACGCATACTCTGGCCTGCATATTTTAAGATATGCAGAAAGTCATAGATCCGTAATGTAGGTGAGCATAAAATCGTAAGTTTATAGCCTCTCGAGCGAAAAATCTGCTGAGCATAAGAGCATCCGGGCGTAAAACTATAGATCTATAGCCTCTGAAAAGAAAACTTCCGAGCGTGAAGTCGTAGATTTGTCGCCTCTGAGCGTAAAAAAGCTTCTGAGCGTGAAATCATATATTTGTAGCCTCTGAGCGTGAAGTCGTAGGTTTGTAGACTCTCTAGCGTAAAAGCTACCGAGCGTAAAAGCATCTGGGCGTAAAACCATAGACTTATAGCCTCTGAGCGTAAAATCGTAGATTTGTAGCTTCCCAAGCGTAAAAAGCTCCTTAGCGTAAAATCATGAATCTGCTCTGCACGAAAAACTTTTTGAATTCGTTGACTGTCCGTCTTCCCTAAATGATAGGCTGACGTGGTCCCCAATCATAACCGAATATTAAATATTCGATTTGGTTAGGGATTCAAAGAGTTTATCTGAACTCTATAAATACCCCAAGGCCTTCAGATAAGAAACCCTTCATCTGTCTTTTGCAAAAAATTTCGTCTCTTTGAGAACTCTTCTTCGTTTCTTCTCTGAGTACTCTAAGTTTTTAGCAATGGCACCGAAACAATCTTCCACCACCAAGAGAAAGAAAGCTGTCTCCTCTTCTCGCTCTTCTGTCCAAGCAAGAGCGACTTCCATCGGGCAGAGCGAACCTCGCTCGGAACATAGTGTCCCACCGTCAAGCTGTGCGCCGGGTGTTATAGGTAAAGCTTTTGGGACGACAAAAAATAAAGAAAACCCTTCGCACACGTTGTACGTGAACGCGCTAGGTCATCTTCTGTGCTGAGCGCCTCTTCGAGGAAGATGATGCACATAGATGTTTTATCATTTACGTCCATATTCCTAATGTGTCAGAGTAAAAACTCCATATTTTTGCAGTCTGGCGTAAAAGCTTTGACTGTCAAAATTTGGCGTATACTACAAATTTTGGGTATTACGCTCTGGATGAAAATTCTGGCATAATAACTCAAACTTTGGCAGTCTGGCGTAAAAACACAGACTGTCAGATTTTTTGTGTATACTGCCAATATTGAGTTTTATGCCTAGGAAATAGGTTCCAGCGTAAAAACTCAAGTTTTTACAGTCTTGGCGTAAAAGCACAGACTGTTGATCTTTGGCATAAACTGCAAGACTGTAATGTCTAGTATAGAAACTGACATATTCTTCTTGCATTTTGTAGTTAACTTGCAGATTCCTCCGTTGGCTGAGGTGATGGGTTCTGCTGCTGGGATGCTGAACTCCAATTACCTGGAGGATTTGTCCCATGTAACATTTTCTATTTCCGGACCCCAATATCCTAAAGGAAGGGGAAGTCTGATATCGTCTCAAGGAGAGCGAATATTGTTGAGCATGATCAACGGAGAGCCCCTGACGTATATAGACGGGACCAAATACATAAAACCAGGTTTCCTCTTCGGGGATATGATTGATAAACAATCCCAAACGAAGCCCAAAAAGGAAAACTGGGTTTTTACTGCTGGGGGCATGGTCATGTACCTGCCCAAGATGCTGAGAGATTACCCTATCTCGGCATTCTTCTATGCCACGCATCCGAGGAAGATGTCGTGGACTCTGACCCCTAATCTTCACGGCCAGCCGGGGAAGATATTTTATCAGAAGGGGTCAGACCACGGGTTATTTGTAAGCCGCCCTTCCGGCCCGGTCATGCCTTTCAGGGGATTATTTCCGGGCAGCATCCCGAGTGAAGATACTTCATTGCTCCAACCAGTCCAATTGCCGACTTTCTGCAATAACTTTATGGGGGCATAGAGGAGTATATCCTGTCACGCCCCAGTCCCAAAATATACGGGACCAGGCCACGTGGCAATAGCCAGCTGACACGTCTCCGAGGATATCCCAATTCAATGGATCCACGAAGAGTGCTACGCTGTCCTATAATACTAATATGTACAATATGAATCAATAACAGGTAATCTAATCTCATCCACCATATAAAGAGCGAGAAACACTAAATAAACTGCTGGTTGATAAATACCAGTCTCAAGATATCATAGTACAACCAGTGATGTCTGGTGGGAACAAACCCACTACTATGATGAAATAAAGTACTGAAATGAGATATAAAAGATAATGACTAGAGCATCGACTGACTAGATAATGATGTCCTCCATCTAGGCTAAAGGCCTACCAACTGGTCACGGAAACTCTGACGGCTGTACCTCCAACTCCTCAGCTGTAGCAAATCTCGTCTCCTGTTCTGGGCCGTATACGGTGGGGTAGTAAGCCTCGTCTAAATCTGGAAAGGTACCAGGTCCTCAGAGGGATGTAACAAGATACAAGAAAATAACATGCCATATATGAATACTGAATAAAATAAATACAATAAGGGTGTGCTAGCCATCTAAGTGAATGCAATGTGAGGACAACGCTGGTGCGTATGGATAGGTGTAGGCATATCGTCCATGCTCCGAAGAGAGTGGCATCAGTACAATATATCGTCCATATCGCTCCGAAGAACGTGGCATCAGTATAAAGGGAAAATCATTGGATCCGAGGTTCCTCCGAAACTACGACTCCAATGTGTGTACTCCATACGCCTACTAGTTGTCCTCCCCGCCCAATGTAGATATGCAAGTCGACTACTCGACGTGCATACCATGTATCTATATGCCAAGTCTCTAAACTATATCCTGACTACGTACTAACCGTGATGTATGTGATACGCAAAGATAGCTAGTCGAGTGCGCAAATCCGTATCCCAATATGAATATATCTCAGTGACCGTATAAGGTGTCAGGTCTCAGACAATAACAGGGTATCGTCCAATGGGTGGAGTCTGCTAAGAGCTAGGTCCATATATACTAATCATTGACGTACCCGTCGAATGCACCCGAGATAACTCGGACGCGCACAGTTGTATAAATTATAAGCAACAAGTATACAATATAACATATGCATATTTAAATTAGACAGTAATTATAGCCAGGTATCTTGCCTATATCCTGAAGCTGGGAATGCCAGAAGCTGGTTCCAATAATGTCTCCTGGCTGATCCAAAGATCCTGATCATAAAATATAATATAACAATATAATATCAGACATGAAGAAATACATAAGTAATTATGAAGTTGCTCCTAGGTATTGTTGCCGGTTTACTGCTGACCAATTACAGCATCACAGGTGTACGTAGCTAGGGTGTACCCATGTTCTGTCTTTGATCAACGTGCTCCTTGCGACAATAATCTCAAGTTATGGTTGACAACTATTTCTGCTCTGGTCCTAGGAACCATGTCCTTGGTTTCTATGTTCGTTGCACTTAGCTTATGACCAGACGTTCAGATAATTGAGGTCCTAGATGACAGGTCTCGAGGTTAAGGAATATTTCTAGTTACTAAACAATTTTCTTAATCTAGTTGATCATTATACCCTCATCTATTTATTTAGGGTTATCAGGGTTGTTTTCCAGCTATGCTTTCGCCACTAAGACAACTATCACACGGACACGATACGAGGAGAGATGATAGGACACAAGAAAAGGAACTGTTTGACGACAAATACCTGATCACTAGGACGAGAGGATGAGTCTGCTCCTTCGACGAGTCCGCTGGCCGTGGATCGGTGGGGCTCCGGTGTCAGACCGTTAACAGCGGCGGCGGCGGCTGTACAGCGAATGCAGGGATGCAACAGCAGCAACTCCGGGCAGCGGCGTTGCTGAGTACGGCGGCGCAGGGGGTGGCTGTCAGAACACGGGGTGGTCGGGGTCCGCCTGAACGTGGGGATCGGAGCGCTGGGGAGGAGGCCTGAGATGTGGGCTGGTCGGGGTTTGGATGGGAGGGGAACTCGGTTGGAGTGGTGGTGATAACGGATGGGGGTCACGGTGCTAGCAGCTGGGTTGGGGGTCCGGCGTCGAGGGTGAGTCGGTGGCTGGGTTGGCTGCTTGCTGTGTGGCTGGCCGAAAGTAGGGGAGTAGTCGGCTAGGGTTTCTTGGAGATGGGAAGAACTATGAGATTTAGGGTTTAGAAGCTAGGAAGATGTATATTTATATAGGGGAGGTTTGATGGGCTGGCCTTGGGACTTGGGCCTGTCCGGCCTTGGTAGGGTGGGACTGGTCCACGTGAAAGAGCATGTGGGCTTGGTTTGGTTTTGCTAGAGGTAAATTAGCTTTAAGTTTAAATTAATTAAATAATTCAACCCGGTAATTACTAATGCGTCGGAAACATAAAGAACTAGATTTTTGGGGGGGTATACAGGAGTCGTGGCATAACAAGCTTGGTGTAGACTGATACCCTAACTTGGGTACGTAGGATTTTGGGTTGTGGTTTCATCTCAGTAAAATGATTAATTAAATCCTATTTTTGACGAGGGGGTTTACAATCTACCCTCCTTAGAGCATTTCGTCCTCGAAATTAAAATATATGTATGGTAAGAACTAACGACTGAATTTAAAATACCACCACATACCTAGGCCTTCGAAGAGGTGGGGGTAACGCTGGCGAATATCCTCCTCGCGTTCCCAGGTCGACTCGCCTGGTGCATGATGCCTCCATGCAACACGAACTAGGGGGATGGTCTGCCCTCGTAATACCTTCTCACTTCTGTCTAGAATCTCCACAGGCTCCTCTTCATATGATAGTCTCGGGCCGACTGTAATTTCGGAATGGTCAAGCACGTGACTAGGATCCGGTATGTACCTCCTCAATTGAGATACATGGAAGACGTCGTGAACTCCTTCCAAGGTCTGCGGTAATGCTAATCTGTAAGCAACCTCTCCGATGCGTTCTAATATGTCGAATGGTCCGATGTACCTCAGACTCAGCTTCCCTCTGCCTCCGAATCTGATAGTCCCTCGAGTAGGTGAGATCTTTAAGAATACGTTATCTCCAACCTGAAACTCTAAGGGTCGGTGATGCACATTCGCCCAATGCTTCTGTCGGTCTTGTGCTGCTCGAAGGTGTCCTTAGATCTTCTTTACCTTCTCTACCGTCCGAACAACCAACTCTGGTCCGAGAATCTGTCGTTCGCCTATATCACTCCAGCATACTGGAGAACGACACTTCCTGCCATACAACGCTTCATAGGGAGCCATCTGAATGCTAGCTTGATAGCTGTTGTTGTAGGAAAACTCGACCAAATGTAAGTGGTCCTCCCATGATCCTCCGAAGTCCAGCATGTACGTTCTTAACATGTCTTCTAGCGTCTGAATGGTGCGCTCTGACTGGCCATCTGTTTGTGGGTGATATGCTGTGCTAAACTTTAGGCGAGTACCAAGACTCTCTTGCATACTCCGCAAAAAGTAAGACATAAATCTCGTATCCCTGTCTGACACAATGCTAACTGGCACTCCATGTAGGCGCACAATCTCTCTCATGTACATATCTGCTAAAGCCTCCGCCGATTGCCCAACTCTAAAGGGTAAAAAGTGTACGGACTTGGTGAGTCTATCCACGATTACATATACTGTATTGTGCCCACTAGGACTCCTCGGGAAGCCTGTAACAAAGTCCATAGTGATATGCTCCCATTTCTACTCCGGTATAGGAAACGGTTGAAGCAATCCTGCAGATCTCTGGTGCTCAGCCTTGACTTGCTGGCACACCAGGCACTTGGCCACGAAGCGTGCTATCTCTCTCTTTATTCCGTGCCACCAATAGTACTGTCTTAGATCTCTGTACATCTTCGTGCCTCAGGGATGAACGGAGTAGGTGAAACTGTGTGCCTCTGTCAACAATTCCTGCCAAAGTTCTCCATTTGGAACATAGAGACGATCTCCGCATCTCAGTGTTCCGTCTTCATGTATCCGCAATCCTGTCTGTAATCCAGCCTCTGTCCTCTGTCTGAGCCTCTGAAATCTGGCATCTGTCGGCAAAGCAGCCTTGATTCTCTCTACCAGTGTCGATTGCAATTGGAAATTCGACAACTGTCCGTCTACTCCGGGTATAACAACCTCTATACCCATCTGCTCTAGATCTTTCAACAAATGTTGTTGGGTAGTCAAGAAGAATGCCATAGGTCTTCTGCTCAATGCGTCTGCTACTACGTTGGTCTTTCCTGGGTGGTACTGTAGCTCTATTTTGAAGTCTGTCATCACCTCGAGCCAACGTCTCTGTCTCTGATTTAGATCCTTCTGAGTGTAGACGTATTTCAGGCTCTTATGATCAGTAAATATCTCCACTCTTTCTCCATATAGGTAATGCCTCCAAAGCTTTAACGCAAAGATCATCGCTGCAAGCTCCAAGTCGTGGGTGGGATAGTTCTTCTCATGTGTCCTCAACTGTCTAGAAGCATAAGCTACAACCCTTCCATGCTGCATCAAGACGCATCCTAATCCTTTCCCAGATGCATCACTGTAGATTACGAATCCTCCGGGTCCAGAAGGTATGGTCAAGATGGGTGCTGTAGTCAAGCACTTCTTCAGCTCATCGAATGCCTTCTGACACTCCTCTGTCCAAGTGAACTCCTGCTCCTTACGGGTCAAGCGGGTCATTGGCTCTGCAATCTTCGCGAAGTTCTCTACGAACCTCCGGTAATATTCGGCAAGTCCTAGGAAACTCCTCACTTCTGAGACATTGGTAGGGGTTGGCCATGTCTCTACAGATGAAATCTTTGCCGGATCTACTGAGATACCGTCTCCTGAGATGAGGTGTCCAAGGAAAGCGACGCGATCTAGGAGAAACTCGCACTTGCTCAGCTTGGCATAAAGTCTCTCTCTCCTCAGCGTCTCTAACACTAGTCTCAAGTGCTTCTCGTGCTCCTCGTGGCTCTTCGAATACACTAAAATGTCGTCGATGAAGACTACCACGAACTGGTCTAAGTATTGGTGGAATACTCTATTCATTAAGTTCATAAATACAACTGGCGCATTCGTTAGTCCAAAAGGCATCACTAAGAACTCGTAGTGACCATAACGAGTCCTGAATGCTGTCTTTTGGATGTCCTCTCTTCGCACCTTCACTTGATGATAACTCGATCTCAAGTTGATATTTGTGAACACCACTGCTCCTGTCAACTGGTCGAATAAATCGTCAATCCGCGGCAGGGGGTACTTGTTCTTGATCGTCAAAGCATTAAGGGCTCTGTAATCAATACACATACGTACTGTTCCATCCTTCTTAGGCACAAACAATACGGGTGCTCCCCATGGTGATGCACTAGGACGGATAAATCCCTTGCTCTGCAACTCCTCCAATTGTAGCTTCAACTCGTCTAACTCCTTCTTCGCCAATCGGTACACATTAGAAGATACCGGTGCTTTTCCTGGTACTAGCTCAATGGTGAACTCCACGTCTCTATTTGGTGGTAAGCCTGGCAATTCTTCGGGGAAAACATCCTCGAATTCTACAACTATTGGTGGGGGCACAATCTCCATAGCCATGCAAGTTCCAGCTGTCTGTCCTACTCCTTGTTTGACGGTCCCTCGCATGTACTCGAACTCCGGTTGATCTGGTGGTCTAAAAGTGACGCTACCCTTCCGGCAGTCCAGTACGGCGTTATACTGGCTTAACCAGTCCATGCCTAATACAACATCAAAGTACGACATAGGTAATACCAGGAATCGCGCTCTTATCTCTCTTCCACATACGACTACCGAGCACGTTCTAATAATGCTGGTAACCGGCACGATACCTCCTCCGGTAAGAATCTTCCAACTCTTAGGTAAGGGGGAAGTTGCTACTCTATGCATTGCTACAAATCTACTAGATATAAATGACAATGTAGCCCCAGAATCAAACAATGCTTTCACAGGTAAGGATGCGACTAAAATGGTACCTGTGATTGCTTCTCCTTCCGTTTTCTCCTCAGTAGCTGCTAATGCAAAGGCCTGTACCTGTCTCTGTCCTCCGGCCTGCTGTCGGGCCCGATCAAACTGTGCCTGCTGTGGGGCCAAGGGTGGTCCCCTCTGGAATCCTTCGGGTGCTGGTGGACGCTGTCCTCCTGGTGGGGGTAGCATCCTCGGGGCTGGTGATGCTGGCCTTTGTCCGGCCTGTGGGGCTGCCTCCCTGCGCTGTGGGCAATCTCTGACAAGGTGCTGGCTTGCTCCATAAATCATGCATGTCCCAAGTCTCTTTCGGCAGTCCTTCTCGAAGTGACATCTCTTACCACAGAAGTGGCAAATCGGAAGTTCCTGGTGTGGATATGGAGCTGCTCTCTGTTGTGTCTGCGCTCCGGGATGACGGATGGGTCCTCCTGCTCCGGGCTGGACTCTAGCTGGCATGGTCGTGCTGGAACGCCTAGCTCTTCTGACAATGGCCTCCTGGATCCTCGCCTCTGCGAGAACCTCCTCATAAGAAATCCTCGCCTGTGCGGTGGTATATCTCTGTAGCTCAAAATTGAGGCCGTGGTGGAATCTCTGAGCCTTCTCCAGATCATTGGGTATCAGGACGGCTCTAAATCTGCTAAGGCGGTTAAACTCTACGTCATATGCGTCAACAGTCATATTCCCCTGTTCTAGATGTAGGAACTGGGAGTATAGGGCATTTCTGACTGTTGTTGGAAAATACTTCGCATTGAAGTACTCTAAGAACTGTTCCCAAGTCTGGTTCTTGCCTACACTGCGCTCGATGGAATACCACCAATGATGGGCGTTGCCTTTTAGTTGGGCTCTCACTGCGGTCATCCAAAGGTCTGGATGCAGTTGTGAGGCCTCTAGTAGCATCTCCGTGTTGGCGATCCAATCGGAGATCTGTTCTGCAGTCTCATTGCCTGAGAAGGTATCTGGTCCCATCTGTCGGAACCATCTAACAGTGCCACTTGTCGGGGCTGGTGGAGGTGCTGGTACTGGTGTCGTGACAGGTGTCCTCTCTAGTACTGTCATCAAACTTTGTCACAATATCTCTGTCTGCTGCCACTGTGCTTGCATCATTGCCTGGAAGAACTGAAGCATCTGTGGCTGGCCATCTAGCTGTGGCATCTGGGGTGGATAAGGTGGGGGCGGTGGTAGTGGATTCTCTGGTTGTGCAGTAGGCGTCTCCTCAGATGTCAGTCTCTCAGTCTGCGGCATCGGTGTAGCTCCTGAAGTCTGGCCCTCACAATGCTGCGTGGGGATCGTCTGGGAAGTCTGTCCCTCAGGTGGCGGTATAGGATCGCCCTGCGATGTCTCGTGCCAATGTATCAGCGGGGTCTGTAGCAGGGGTTGCCCTTGGGGTACCTCATCTCCTTGAGCGGTGTTATCTGGCACCGCAGCACGGGGTGCTCCTCGTCCACTGTGCAAATTCATCTTGCTGCAAGAGCTTCATTAAAAGAGTACGAGAGCAAACAAACAAGATACAGATATTTAGAAGCAGTATGAAGGAAGTTCAAGGACGAATCAAAAGTGGATGAGACCTAATAATTTCTATCCTATTGCAGGCTCGCTGGGCATGTTACCATACCACAAGCGAAAAGTTGACCTGCTTGGGCCACCACCAAAACCATGTCACGCCCCAGTCCCAAAATATACGGGACCAGGCCACGTGGTAATAGCCAGCTGACATGTCTCCGAGGATATCCCAATTCAATGGATCCACGAAGAGTGCTACGCTGTCCTATAATACTAATATGTACAATATCAATCAATAACAGGTAATCTAATCTCATCCACCATATAAAGAGCGAGAAATACTAAATAAACTGTTGGTTGATAAATACCAGTCTCAAGATATCATAGTACAACCAGTGATGTCTGGTGGGAACAAATCCACTACTATGACAAAATAAAGTACTGAAATGAGATATAAAAGATAATGACTAGAGCATCGGCTGACTAGATAATGATGTCCTCTATCTAGGCTAAAGGCCTACCAACTGGTCACGGAAACTCTGACGGCTGCACCTCCAACTCCTCAGCTGTAGCAAATCTCGTCTCCTGTCCTGGGCCGTATACGGTGGGGTAGTAAGCCTCGTCTAAATCTGGAAAGGTACCAGGTCCTCAGAGGAACGTAACAAGATACAAGAAAATAATATGCCATATATGAATACTGAATAAAATAAATACAATAAGGGTGTGCTAGCCATCTAAGTGAATGCAATATGAGGACAATGCTGGTGCGTATGGATAGGTGTAGGCATATCGTCCATACTCCGAAGAGAGTGGCATCAGTACAGTATATCGTCTATATCGCTCCGAAGAACGTGGCATTAGTATAAAGGGAAAATTATTGGATTCGAGGTTCCTCCGAAACTACGGCTCCAATGTGTGTACTCCATAAGCCTACTAGTTGTCCTCCCCGCCCAATATAGATACGCAAGTCGACTACTCGACGTACATGCCATGTATCTATATGCCAATTCTCTAAACTATATCCTGACTACATACTAACCGTGATGTAGGTGATATGCAACGATAGCTAGTCGAGTGCGCAAACCCGCATCCCAATATGAATATGTCTCAGTGACCGTGTAAGGTGTCAGGTCTCAGACAATAACAGGGTATCGTCCAATGGGTGGAGTCTGCTAAGAGCTAGGTCCATATATACTAATCATTGACGTACCCGTCGAATGCACCCGAGATAACTCGGACGCGCACAGTTGTATAAATTACAAGCAACAAGTATACAATACAACATATGCATATTTAAATTAGACAGTAATTATAGCAAGGTATCTTGCCTGTATCCTGAAGCTGGGAATGCCAGAAGCTGGTTCCAACAATGTCTCCTGGCTGATCCAAAGATCCTGATCACAAAATATAATATAACAATCTAATATCAGACATGAAGGAATACATAAGTAATTATGAAGTTGCTCCTAGGTATTGTTGCCGGTTTACTGCTGACCAATTACAGCATCACAGGTGTACGTAGTTAGGGTGTACCCATGTTCTGTCTTTGGTCAACGTGCTCCTTGCGACAATAATCTCAAGTTATGGTTGACAACTATTTCTGCTCTGGTCCTAGGAACCATGTCCTTGGTTTCTATGTTCGTTGCACTTAGCTTATGACCAGACGTTCAGATAATTGAGGTCCTCGATGACAGGTCTCGAGGTTAAGGAATATTTCTAGTTATTAAACAATTTTCTTAATCTAGTTGATCATTATACCCTCATCTATTTATTTAGGGTTATCAGGGTTGTTTTCCAGCTATGCTTTCACCACTAAGACAACTATCACACGGACACGATACGAGGAGAGATGATAGGACACAAGAAAAGGAACTATTTGACGATAAATACCTGATCACTAGGACGAGGGGGTGAGTCTGCTCCTTCGACGAGTTCGCTGGCCGTGGATCGGTGGGGCTCCGGTGTCAGACCGTTAACAGCGGCGGCGGCGGCTGTACAGCGAATGTAGGGACACAGCATCAGCAGCTCCGGGCAGCGGCGTTGCTGAGTACGGCGGCGCAGGGGGTGGCTGTCAGAATACGGGGTGGTCGGGGTCCGCCTGAACGTGGTGATCGGAGTACTAGGGAGGAGGCCTGAGATGTGGGCTGGTCGGGGTTTGGATGGGAGGGGAACTCGGTTGGAGTGGTGGTGATAACGGATGGGGGTCACGGTGCCAGCGGCTGGGTTGGGGGGTCCGACGTCGAGGGTGAGTCGGTGGCTGGGTTGGCTGCTTGCTGTGTGGCTGGCCGAAAGTAAGGGAGTAGTCGGCTAGGGTTTCTTGGAGATGGAAAGAACTATGAGATTTAGGGTTTAGAAGCTAGGAAGATGTATATTTATATAGGGGAGGTTTGATGGGCTGGCCTTGGGACTTGGGCCTGTCCGGCCTTGGTGGGGTGGGGCTGGTCCACGTGAAAGAGCATGTGGGCTTGGTTTGGTTTTGCTAGAGGTAAATTGGCTTTAAGTTTAAATTAATTAAATAATTCAACCCGGTAATTACTAATGCGTCGAAAACATAAAGAACTAGATTTTTGGGGGGGTATACAGGAGTCGTGGCATAACAAGCTTGGTGTAGACTGATACCCTAACTTGGGTACGTGGGATTTTGGGTTGTGGTTTCATCTCAGTAAAATGATTAATTAAATCCTATTTTTGACGAGGGGGTTTACATACCCCAAGGTTAATCCTCGGACCAACGGGTGGGTTAGCCCTGGGAATCTTCGATGGTCTCGTTTAAGTGCCTGGGCCTTGAAGGACTTTTAGACGGAGTTGGAGAGCATTGGTCTGTACGTGGCTGTGAGTGCTACCAGTGTTGGGTTACCTCTCAAGCCCAACCTGTTTTTGGCTTTGATGGAGCGATATATCTCGCTCACTGGGACTTTCGCCACTCCGCTAGGGGAGTTGGGATTGGCCCTTCACGAAATGGCAGAGATTTCAAGACTGCCAATGGGGGATACTCCTTATGAAGAGTATGTTCCCACAAACCGGGAGCTGGGGGATACAAACCCTCGGGTGGTGGCAATGTACCAGGAGCTGATGTGCCACTATTTAGCGTGCACCGCCTTCTATAATGAGCCCTCTGATTTGGCTCATACCAACAAATGGGCGTCCTATCTCTTCTTTCATCATGCCAGAGATGCTAAGCCAGACAAAGTCGTGGATAGCAGGGATAAGCCTTTGAGCCTTCTGAGCGTGCTTAATGCTCAAGTAGTCGATGATCTTATTGAAGATGCTGGGGCTTCAGATCAGGTTCTTGATGAAAGGATAGGAAAATATCCTGCAGGCACTAAAGCCTACAGTTATATGAGGCATTATCGCAGGCCTCTGTCAAAGAAAGCTCAACTGGCTGGCTTTCTCTCTGTATGGCTACGCCGACTGGTAGTACCAGGCATTACATCTTCGGATCGCATTCACCGTAACACCTTATGGCCTGCGGTGCATTTGGTATTTGGGGCAAGACTGGGCCTGCTCCCTGCCATAGTATGCCGGATACAAGCTGGCCTAAGGGCCATTATTGATGGGCTGCTTGCCGACAAAATACGGCGTGACAGCTTTCCCCGGGTAGAATTACCGTTCCTGTATCTGATGGGATGGTTAATTCTTCATAACCCCAGAATGATGTCTCCCGGCTCTGCCAGTAGTTCAGGAAATAATTTTTTGTTGAATTACAAGAATTCCACTTGGAACGTGACGACCGTAGTAGACTGTCGGCGAGCATTAAATTTTGCTCATAGCTGGAAGCTCTTCTGTATCGTCCCCACTGTACATCTCAATCAACAGGGGACGAGACTTCAGGATTCAGGTGAAGGAAAGACCGTTCTTTCTCCTGAAGCTTTTTATTGGTTGGTCTCCATTAGACCTTCCCATTTGTTGTATAGAAGTAAGGATCACTGCTTCTTAGAGCCCTATCTGCCTAGTCGGTTCACCAGGCAGTTTGGGTATGACCAATTGCATATGGGAAATGCCATTACCAGCTTCTGGTCTAGAGGTAGACATATTGATGGAGCGAGAGGATGGCGGTACTTCATAATGGGTTGTACTGGAGCAGCTTTTACTGTGCTCGCGACTTCTCTTTCCATGGAGTTGCGCATCCTCCATTCGTACGCCCAATTTTACGTGACCATCAATACCTTCCATCATAATTTTGATATGCGTGAAAGTTTTAGGATGCCTTCACATAAGTCCGCTGGGAGAGAGGATGTCCCATCAGTCTCCTCTGACGAAGGTGAAGACCCTGTCAATCCAGATAAGCTTTTGCTGGCAGTACCGAGAGGCGTAATACCTCCGCCTGCAGAGCCTCTGGTTATCCCTGGTAAGCGAAGGGCTCCTGTTCTAAAGGAGACTTCCCCTCGCAAGAAAAAAAAGACTGTTAGTGGTCCTGTCAGGACTTCCAGCCATGAGGCTCCTCGGAGTGAGCCTGCTGTTTCCCCTGTTGGGGATGATTCTTTGACTAGAGGTCCTTCACCTATTAAAGAGAGAACCTCCACAGTTCTGGCTGGCAGTGCCGGAGATTCTTTGCTCGAACCTGCTGTCACTGCTACCGCTTCAAGTAGTGGTACGAGATCGCCTTTGGGGCCGATCCAAATAAGGATATCTTTATCCAGACCAGTAACGGGAGTAGCCCCTGCCGCGTCTGTAAGTATATCCAACGAGATTCCACCCGATGAGCCTCAAGTGGATCTTGTTGAAGACCTGGAAGAATACCTGCCAGTGTCACTTGGCACACCCCCTTCTCCAAGTATGACAGCTCGCTTAGCATCATTAAAAAATAATTTAGCTGTACTGGCTGCCGACGCGACATATATACCATCGACCATGGGTAAATGTCGTCTTCACGCCTATTTAAAAAAAATTAATATCATGTTGATATTAACTTTCTCTTGTCTTTTTTTTAGGAAAAGACATCTACGGGGAGGGGAGCGTCGACACAACTTTTGGCTTTGTTGCAGCTACTGCCGATGACACGGATATGCCCGACTTTGAAGAGGAAACATTTTTGGGTGCCGGCTTGCCCAAAACAGCACCGATATCTCGAGAGAAGGATGAGCCTGTCATTATGACTATGCCTCCTTTGAGTACGCCAGCCACTTCGGCCGTTGTCGGTGCCTCTACCTTTGTCGTGCCCTCTACTGAAGCGACGACTGTGACGACACCCTCTGCAGTCGTTCCTGGAAGGAGATTCTCCGATATTGCAGCCACTCCTAGCGTCCAATCTGATTTTGCCATGCTGATTGAGCAGTATACTAGTATTTTCTATACCACTTTAAAAATGCTGATATCAATGGTGCTGGAAAAGAATCTAGGTTTTGAGGCTCTGAGGAGGTCCTCCCAGTTTGTGATAGCATCGATAAGAGATTTCAACAACGCTGGGAGAGCTGATACACTGGAGCAGATAGTTAATGGTTTGAAACAACCCATTAACAATTATTTGCAATTATCCTAGGGTAGCCTTAATGACCTGATTCAGGCTGAATATGACTCTTTGACTGCGAGGCTTGTTGGGGAGATGGAAACTCTGAGCAAGTCCATCGAGGCTCAATAGAAAGAGAGGAATGAAGAGCATGCCGCATTAGATTATGTCATTCCCCAGCTGGCCAAGTGCGAGGCCGATTATGAGGCAGAGGCAGCGAGGATCCGCAAATTGGAAGACGACCTCGCTAAGGCAAAGGAGAGTGCTCTCTCTTTGTTGGCAGCTCGAGATGTGTTGAATGACCGAAGGGAAGCAGCTCAGCAGAACCTGGCATGTGCGGGTGTCACCTACGCTGATTTTGTACGTGCTCGGTCTGAACTGCCTTGAACAATGAGGAGGCAAGGTTGGAGCGGGCTCGCGCTACAGTTTTAAACTCCAGGAACGAGAGAATGGCCTCTCTGGCGCAACAGATCCGTGATTTGACTGCTCCTCCCAAATGATGTACCTTTTGCTTTTTTATGTAATTTGCTCTTTCTAGAGATAATAAAGAGACTTTATCTGACTTTGGTGGACCCATCATTTTAGAATATAAATGACAGGCTAGGGTGAAAGTGATATCAGAGATAATATGGATGTGATATACTTTCAGTAAGCTTCAGCTGGACATATCTATTCAGAGGTTATATGGACATGATAGGATATGATCCAACTAAAATTTGTACACAAAACACTATCAGAGGTAATATGGATGTGATAGGTTTTGATGTTCCAAATTAGTTAAACATATCTATTCAGAGGTTATATGGACATGATAGAATATGATCCAACTAGTTCTTTGGAATTAGTATTGTCAGAATGAGATCTTCACCATACTCCATTTGAGCAAAGAAGATTAAGCGTAGTACCTCTTTAGGAATTTGCCATTAATAGGAGCCATCAACAAGTCTCCATTAGGCTTGGCTAATCTGTAAGCGCCGTTTGAGAATATTGTCTCGATCACGTAAGGGCCTTCCCATTTGGGTTAGAATTTACCCTTACTCTTGTGAGTAATAATCATTTGCCTTTTTACAGCTAAAACTAGCTCACCAACTTTGAACACTCTTTCCTTTACTTTTTGATTAAAAGCTCTAGAAATGCGTGCCTGGTAGAACGCGATATGCTGTTGGGCTTGTAGGCGTTTCTCATCTAATCCTTTTAGCTCTTGAAGCCTTAATAGGTCATTCTTTTCCTGAGTCAACTCATTAGCCACTGCTATTCTGAGTGACAGAATTTGGATTTCGATGGGGAGAACTGCTTCACTCCCGTAAACCAGTGAGAATGGGGTACAACCTGTCGGTGCTCGTACCGTTGTGCGGTATGCCCAGAGACATTCTCCTAGCTTCTCGTTCCAATCTCTTTTGTTCGAAGAAACAAACTTTTTCAAGAGTTTGATAATGGTTTTGTTGAAAGCTTCCGCCAAACCATTAACAGCAGGATTGTATGCCGTAGAGGCCATATTTTATATCCAATTTTTATCGTAAAATCGATAAAACGCTTGGCTGATGAATTGAGGCCTGTTGTCATGAATTATCCTCCGGGGAATGCCAAATCGATAAATGACATGATGCTTAATGAAGCTGATCATGTTAGATGTCTTTACCTCAACAAGAGGGATCGCCTCTGCCCATTTGGAGAGATCATCCGTGATGGCTAATATGAACCGATGACCTCTGGAAGAGGACGGGTGAATAGGACCAATGATATCCATACCCCATGCTTCAAAAGGCCAGGATGCCACCGTAGGATGTAAATGTTCAGAAGGTTGATGTATAAAATCTGTATGAACTTGGCAGGCTTTGCATTGTCTTGCATATTTTATTGCATCTGTGATCATAGTAGGCCAGTAATAGCCCATCCTCCTGATACAATCCTGTAGCTTAGGACCGGGTTGATGTGCTCCGCATACACCGTCGTGAGCATCACGGATAATTCTCTGCACTTCATCACCAGAGAGACATCATAATAACAGTCCGTCATAAGTCCGACGATATAAACATTATGAAGACGCATCAAAATAGAAGCGTAATGATCGTCTTTTGATGGATACTGCTTCTTTAGAATCCTCCGACAAGATTCTGTATGCCATGAAATCTATAAAGGGACTTCTCCAGTCTCTCTTGGGAAGATCTGTGTTCACAGCGTAGCTGCGTTCTATGTAAAAGTTGTTTTTCACACAGAATAAATCTTTATTAAGAAGGATCACCGAGTTCTGCCTTCTTATAGGAATAGCTAAGTCTGCAGCTAGACTGGCCAAGGTATCAGCTTCCAAATTATGAGATCAAGGTACATGCTCCAGGAAGAACCCTTTAAAAGACATGGCTATCTCGATCATTGCTTGGTGATAAGGGATGAGGTCTGGATTACGGACTTCATATATTCCTCTGACTTGATTGACGATCAGCAGAGAATCACCAAATGCTTCCAAATACTCGACGTCCAATTCTTTAGCGACTTGGAGCCCGATTAGTAGGGCATTATATTCTGCCTCATTATTAGAGCAGGGTTCGCTAAGAGAATATGCTCGATAGATGACGAGTTTATCAGGAGTGACCAAGACAATTCCTACTCCTGAAACCACGTTTCCCCTGGGACCTGTCCTGGAGGCACTATCGAAGAATAGTTGCCATGTATCACTTTTCATTGCGGAATTACATTCTGCAACTTCGTCGGGAATGTCCTCGTATAACCTGGAGGTTTTCGGAATCGGATAAGCAGCTAGGAAATCAGCCAATGCTTGGCCTTTGTTGGACTTCTGAGGGACGTACACCATATCATACGGTGTTAATAACATTGCCCAAGTCGCGAGTCGGGAATTAAGAACGCTTGGCTTGTTCATCAATACCCGAAGAGGATTGATCCTGGAGATGATATGAATAGTCTGGCCTGTGACATAGTGTCGCATGTTCTGAATGGCGAACACTAGGGCCAAATATTCTTTTTCTACTGGATTATACCGATGTTCAACTCCGACCATCATCCTGCTTAAATAGTAGATAGCCTGTTCATGATCCTCATCGTTCTTCTGTGCGAGGAGAGCTCCTAGAGAATGATCCATTGCTCGAACATACAGCAAAAATGGTTTTTCTATGACGGGAGGTACCAGAACTGGAGGATTAGTGAGGTAGCGTTTGATATCATTAAACGCTTGCTGACAGGCTTCGTCCCATACAAAGGATACACCTTTCTTCATGAGACGAGAAAAAGGCTGACACCTTCCAGAGAGATTGGATATGAATCTCCTGATATAAGCCAGACGACCTTGAAATCCCCTGAGTTCTCTCAGATTACGGGGTGGTCACATTTCTAGGATAGCTTTCACTTTTTCAGGGTCCACTTGAATGCCTTTAGCGGTAATGATAATCCCAGGAATTTGCCACTTGATACACCAAGAAAGGACTTTGTAGGATTCATTTTGAGTTAGTGTTGGCGAATCAACTCAAACACTGTCTTCAAGTCTTTGATGTGATTATCCTTGATGCGGCTTTTGACAGCTATATCATCCACGTAACATTCTACTATTTTGCGTAGGTGCTCATAGAATATGTTACTCATAGCTCGTTGGTACGTAGCTCCGGCATTCTTCAGGCCGAAGGGCATGACCGTATAGCAATATACCCCCAATAGTTTTCGGAAGGCAGTATGCTTCTCGTCTTCAGGATGCATCTTGATTTGGTTGTATCCTGAAAATCCGTCCATGAAAGACATGCGTTCAAAACTGCACGTATTATCGATCATGACGTCTGTAATGGGAAGAGGAAACTCATCCTTGGGCCAGGCTATATTCAGATCTCGGTAATCTATGCAGACACGTACTTTCCCACTTTTTTTCATGACCAGGACAACATTGGCGACCCAGTCAGGATGTTGTTCTTC
This sequence comes from Iris macrosiphon, assembly GCA_036927795.1. Lineage (NCBI taxonomy): Eukaryota > Viridiplantae > Streptophyta > Magnoliopsida > Asparagales > Iridaceae > Iris > Iris macrosiphon. The sequence continues at coordinate 78,328,452 of JAYESA010000014.1, forward strand.
CCGAATGAAGCCATATGCTATCAACTTCTTGATTTCAGCTTCGATGGCGTCCATCATATCCGGACAAAACTGGCGTTGATGTTGCTTCACAGGCTTCGAATTGGGTAATATGTTGAGTTTATGAGTAGCCACTTTTGGATCAAGACCTGGCATAACCTCATAATTCCATGCAAAGATGTTGATATATTCTCTTATTAGCTGGATTATTTCTTCCCTTTCTTTTTCGAAAAGATTGTTACTGATAAATATCGACTTTGGCAAAATTTTATCCCCAACGTCGATTTGGATAACTTTATCTTCAGTGGAAGGTTCTCTCTGCTTGAACCGGAGTTCCCATTGCGTATCCATTTGCTGAGCCCAAGAGTCATTCTCAAACGGTTCAGATTCTTGTTCGTCTGCTTCGAGGGAATCTGTAAATACCATATTTACTGATAATTCTCGTTCGAGATCATCAGATAAGTCGGAGGACGACGAGTTATCTTGAGAAGAGGAAGAGATATCCTCATTTGACTCAGAAGTTGCAAGGGAGGTGATATACCCTAATCCAAAATGAGTTCATTGACAGTAGAGATCACCGTGCAACTGCATTCGCCTGCCTTTCCCGTAGTTGAGGCCTGGTTCCAGCTTCAAATCATAACCCATACTTTGTATAATCTTCAAAGCTTGTGGGCTATATCTGTGAACCTGTATTTTACCAGCATCGTTATTGGGAGAATCTTCTGGCACAGTCGGTTTATTGCGCATGCGACCGAAGACTATTGGATGTTGACTGCTGCGAGTAGACAGGACAATAAAGATAGAATCCTCCTGTGGCCCATATATCGTGATGACATTATATGGTGACGCTACTTCCCACACATACGGATGATAGGAATCTATAGCTTTCAAGAATCTTTGTGATATAGGTTCTATATCGTTATGGGGAGAGGATTCCTGATTCAGAATTTGAGCATCAATGTACTGGAAAAGAGGATCTTTATTATCGTCAGAAACCATATTTCTGGTTGTATTTACATCAATCGGCCGCTTGTTGTGCCGAAGGTTGATGACCAAAGGTGGAGGCTTCTGGTTCAAAGTGATCACTAGAGGATCACCTCCTTTTCCTGACTTGGTTTTGTTCAGGTAGATAGCCAGGGGTTCCATGACTTTCGGACGAGTAGTTCGCCCTTTCACCTTGATTGACAGAGGTTGCTCGGCAGAGGGTTCTTCTGGCTCCCGGTGGGATTCCTCCTCTATTTTGCCTGACACCTACTCCATATTGTCTTGGGTGTACAACATGGCATCGGAGTAGTAGGATTCTATTCCTTTGAATGGGTTAAGATCAGCAAACTCCGTTTGTACTATTCCTTGGGCATCTACATATTTGAAACATTGATGTAGAGTCGAAGGAACGATGTTGTGGTAGTGGATCCACGGTCTGCACAGTAGAATATTGTAGGACACCTCTGAATCAATGAAATAGCATGTAGCCACTGATCTGAGGTCACCAATCTGGATCCTCAGACGAATCTTATCCAACGGCTTACTTTTCCTGGCGTTGAAGCCCACGATTGTAGTAGTGGTGTAAGCCAATTCGCTGGTAGGAATCCTCAGCGGTCTGAGTAGACTATGAGGAATGATGTTGATCGACGATCTTGGATCTATGTGAATCCGGTCAACCTCCATAAAACTGACATATCCGGGTATAATAGAGGGATCTGTCATGCTTGTTGTGTTTCAACAGCATGTCATCTTGGGTGAAAGTGATATTCGGGACCACCTCCATCACACTATGGCATTGAGGATATACCACAGGTTCTTAATCAGGGGACTTGAGCAGGGTCAAGTATGCATCCACCTGCATTAATGCTTCACTCAGGGCTTGACGAGTGTCTTTGGAGAGCCTGAGTAGTTCAAAAATGGACAATCTGGCTGATGTATTAGCCAACTGAGCCAGGATGTCGAAGTTATATGGCTTCTCCAAACCTTTGTTTTGAATGTTCTTCAAAGGTTTATCAAAGCGCACTTCTTTTTGCTTGCTCTTGTCCGCCGAAGTTGGTCTCGAAGGACCTGCCTCTGGTACGACGGATTTAGGTTTTGGAAGTTTGGCAGCTGAAGTGTCTGCCGATGCATCTTCCTGACTTCCTCCATAGTCCTTGAGGTAGGCTTTCCCTGAACGGGTTCAAGTAGCCAAGACCTCTTCTTCTGATGTCGAGGATATAGCAACCATATGACATGGTTTACGTTTCGAGTTCTTTTTAGACTTAGCCTTAGCAGCTTGAGTCTCTTTCTCAATCTCTGATACCAGATCTGGATGAACCCACATAATCTCACCACACTGGGTAGTTAGGGGTACCAGGTCATGATTTTGACCCTTGGCCAGAGGAAGATTAACAATGTTCATCATCGTCCGGGAATAGGTACCACACCATCCGAAACTTCTTGAGGAGGCATATTGCCAAATTGAAGAGAGATCATGTTGGCTGTGCCATCTTTTCGCTGTTGTGCAGAGTGATGGCCTTAGCATCGATCAACTCCTGGATTTTTCTCTTTAGTTGTCATGCCCCAGTCCCAAAATATATAGAACCAGGCCACATGGCATTGGCCAGCTGACACATCTCCTAGGATATCCCAATTTAATGGATCCTAACGAAGCGTGCTACGCTTAACAAGTCTAATATTAACAACAGGCAGAGTCTTATCTCATCCACAAATATAGCAAGTAAAATACTGAAATGAAAGACTGGAATATAAGAACATAGTCGAATATCATAGTACAAACAAAAATATGTCCGGTGGGAACAAACCCACTACAAATGATGAAAATAGAGTACTGAAGACTGAAATAAGAGTGTGACTGAAACAACTGCTAACTAGATAAGAAGCTCCAGTCCTAGGCGGAAGGCCTACCAAGATGATCAGGGATACTCCGATGGTAGGACCTCTAGCTCCTCCTCAAAAGCGTATCTCGTCTCCACACCTGGTCCGTACAAAGTGGGGTAATAGGCCTCATCCAGATCTGGAAGACAACCAGGTCCTCAGAGGGACGTAACAAGATACAAAATGCATACCAGATATAGTACTGAATAAAATAAAAGGGGTGTGCTAACCTTCTAAGTGAATACAATATAAGGATAACCTCGGAACGTATAGGTAGGTGTAGGCATAACGTCCAACATCCTCTAGAGTGTGGTATCTGCAACGTCCATCATTCTGAAGAATGAGGTATCTGTATATGTATAACGTCCAACACTCTAAGGGACGTGGTATCTGCAATATATATACATCCGTAACACTCCGAAGAGCGCGATGTCTGAATATAGGAAGTCATCGGGTGTGTGGCTCCTCTGGATACTACGGAGTCCGATGTGTGTATCCCATACGTTTATCAGTTGTCCTCCCCGCCTAATGTGGGTACACAAGTCGAATACACGACGTGAGTATCCCGTATCTATATGCCAAGTCTCATCTAATTATTACTCTAGATTACGTGCTAGTCCGTGATGCATGTCGTACGCACCGATAGTGAATTGGGTACGCGGACCCGCATCCCAACATGAATGTACCATCGTGATACGTATATAGTGTCAAGGTCTAGGAAGATATCAGAATATCCTCACAGTAGTAGGTGAGTCAACTAGCAACTAGGTCAAGTACACTACTCATCGACGCATTCGTCGACTGCACTCGAGTCAATCTCGGACGCGCACAGTTTATGTATATTGCAACATTTATCATTTAATTTAAACAGTAATCTAGCAAGGTATACTTGTCTGTGTCGGGTAGCAGCGAAAGCCAATGTCCTGCTCCTGAAGCCTCGGTTGTACGGTTCAGCAATCCTATATATGATATAATAATGTCAACATCAGTCGCTACAATAGCACGACTAAGACACACTACTTGCAGCTATAGCTGACACCGGGTCTTGACTGTACATTTAGAGGGACCCCGTAGTACATATATTTATATATATAACATATATACATATATGTACACTAATACATATTTAAATATACTAAAATAATATGTATGTTTAATAGTACATTTAAAATAGCATCTTTATATTTTACTTAATAACACACCAATACATATGTATATATACACATATTAACAATTACATATATATGTATATAATAGATAAATACATAATATCATATATCTATACATATACATATATTTAGATACAATTTATGTACATAAATAAATATACACAACATATTTATATGTATTTAAATAGTAATTTTATGTACCTAAGTAAATATTAACAACATATTTATATATATTTAAATATATATGTATATTCATATACATACCAATATTCACAAGTATATATATATATATATATATATATATATATATATATATATATATATATATATATATATATATATATATTTATATTTATATATATATACCCATATTTTTATACTAAGTACACAATATATATTAATATATATATATATATATATATATATGCATATACATATATTTATTACACTAATATACTAAATACATAAGGTACATATATATATATATATATATTTAAATATATATACATACATTTATATACACAAAATACATATATACTTATATATACACAAAATAAAAAATATACCAACCAATATATATATTTATATATTTACACAACATATAATAATTATGTAATATACCAATACATCAAATGTATTTCTGAAATATATTCATACATATATATATATATATATATATATATATATATATATACATACATATAAATAAACATATTAGGTATTAATATATATAAAGTATTTAAATTCCAGTATATATTGCATACTATATATATACGTACTTTTTTTATTCTGAAATACATACATATATATTTATATTATATATAAAATATACTCAGAATACAGTAATACAGTATATACATATATGTATATACATAGATACTAAGTAATATAGAATAATATATATAATATACAGAATACGTATTTAAATTCTAGGATAAAATACAGAAAACCATATATACAACCATTGCAACCTAAATACGTATAAAAATAATAGTATAAATACATAAAATATTGTACCTATACGTAGATCAGGCGAGGGGATCCGGTGACTGATCGTCGACGGCGGGGGTGGCCGGGCGGAGCTCCGGCAGTGCTCGGGGGGGTCGGCAACAACAACAGCGGTCTGTGGTCGACTGTGCTGCGGGGGCGAGGGCGTCCAGCTGAGGCGTCGACCGGGGCTGAAACTCGGCGGGGACGGAGGTGGTCGGTCGGGGAAGAGGTCGGCCAAGTATGGCGGCCGGGCATGCTGCGGTGGCGGATCGGGGAGTCTTCGGGTGGTCGGCTCGAGCTCGAGGAGGGGTGAGCTCGGGTCGAGGATGGATGTGTTGGCGGTGGCTGTGGGCCGACTTGGTGGTGGGTGGCGGTGGCTGGAGGTAGGGGAAAGGTCGCCGGAGGGGGTCGGGTGGTTGCGTGGGTGGCCGGAGGCGGGGGCTGGCCGGGAGAGGGCGGCGGGTTGCTCGGATTGGGGTTGAGCTCGGGCTGAAGGTTTTTAGAACTAAGGTTTTGTGTGGTGTATTTCTTGGGTTTTATGCATTTAATGAGATGTAACTTGATGTATATGTAGGAGAGAGAGTGGGGGGGCTGCCTTAGGATTAGGGCCGGCTGCTAGTGTCTAGGGTTGTGTGAGGAGGGTCTCCACATGTTGGACAAGGGGCTAGGATTAGAGGAATTTGAATGAAGGGTCATGATGTGCCCTCCAAAAAGTGGTGCAAGTACATGAAAAATGGGGAGAATTAATTGTGAATCGGTTCAAGAATGTAGGCTCTTTCTCCATGTGGTTGGGCTAATGAGAGGGGGACACCTCATTGCAATTTTGCACAAAGGCCCCTGAACAATTTGGAATTTGCATAAATTCTGGAATTGGGGATTTGATGTAACAAAATACCATGTTTGGTGTTTTGTATTGGGTTAGGATGGTGTATGTTGTTTTGTATGAGGCTTGTGGGTGTGTGTGTGGGTTTAGGTTGGAGATGGGTCTAGTTTAAATAAGGTTAGGTCACTACATTAATTAATTCATAATTAATGCATCGAGTGCCTTTAAATTAATTTAATAAATACAGGGGGTCTAAATTGGATGGCACAAGCGTCATTGGCGTGGTAGGCTCAGGGTACAATAATGTCATGATCTGGGTTGGTCAAAACGGGTTGAGATTGGGTCTCAATTTTGATTGGAACGGACAATGAACGTAAATACACAATTTATTTAATTTACGTACGGACGTTTTTAACAACTTTTGTGCGACTAAAATTAGGCACAAAAATCAGTATCCGGGGGTTGGTCAAGGTTCATTATGATAGGTTAGTATGTCTAGGCCAAGTATATGGAATTTGTTTCAGGGTAACAGCTAGGGTAGTGCCCTAAATATTGGGACAACGGTAATGTGTCCTAAATAACAAAACACTGAACAAATATTATAATACTATATAATAAATGTTAATTATATCTAGTTAACCCTAATTATGCTATTTAAGTTAATTAAACCTGAATTTTGGTCGAGGGGGTTTACAACATACCCTTCTTAGAGCATTTCGTCCTCAAAATTAAAACAGACATATAGAAAAACTATTGAATGAAATAAATTTCTATCACATACCTAGGCCTTCGAAGAGATGGGGAAAGCGTTGCTGAATATCGTCCTCTCGTTCCCAGGTTGATTCACCTGGTGCATGATGCCTCGATGCGACACAAACTAGAGGGATAGTCTGGCCTCACAGTACCTTCTCGCTTCGGTCTAGGATCTCTACCGGCTCCTCCTGGTATGACAAACTTGGACCGACTGTGATCTTTGAGTGGTCAAGCACATGAATCGAATCCGGTATGTACCTCCTCAGTTGAGATACATGGAAGATGTCGTGAACTCCTTCCAGTGTCTGCGGCAAGGCCAATCTGTAAGCAACTTCTCTGACGAGCTCTAGCACATCGAATGGTCCGATGTACCTCGGACTCAGCTTTCCTCTGCCTCCAAATCTGATGGTTCCTCTGGTAGGTGAGATCTTCAGGAACACATGTTCTCCTACCTGGAACTCTCGGGGTCATCGATGCACATTAGCCCAATGCTTCTGCCTGTCCTGTGCTGCTCGTAGATGCCCTTGGATCTTCTTCACTTTCTCTACTGTATGGATGACCAACTCTGGCCCTAGAATCTGCCTCTCGCCTACATCGCTCCAATATACTGGGGAACGACACTTCCTACCATACAATGCCTCATAGGGAGCCATCTGGATGCTCGCCTGATAGCTATTGTTATAGAAAAATTCGACCAAGTGCAAGTGGTCCTTCCATGAACCACTGAAGTCAAGCATGCATGCCCTCAATATGTCCTCCAGCATCTGAATGGTGCGCTCGGATTGGCCATCTATCTGCGGGTGGTACAAAGTACTAAACTTAAGGCGGGTACCAAGACTCTCTTGCATACTCCTCCAAAAGTACGATGTGAATCTCGTATCCCTGTCAGACACGATACTGACTGGCACTACATGCAATCGCACGATCTCCCTCATGTACATGTCTGCCAAGACTTCCGTAGATTGTACAACTTTGAAGGGTAAAAAGTGGGCAGACTTGGTGAGTCTATCTACGATTACCCATACCGCATTGCCACCACTAGGACTCCTCGGGAAACCCGTAATAAAGTCTATGGTGATGTGATCCTATTTCCACTCCGGTATCGGGAGCGGTTGAAGTAATCCGGCAGACCTCTGATGCTCAGCCTTGGCTTGCTGACACACCAGACACTTAGCCACGAAGCGGGCTATCTCCCTCTTCATCCTGTGCCACCAATAGTACTACCTCAGGTCTCGGTACATCTTTGTGCCTCTTGGATGAATAGAATAGGTCAAACTATGCGCCTCCATCATCAGTTCCTGGCGAAGCTCTCCATTCGGAACATATAGACGATCTCCGCATCTCAAAGTCCCGTCCTCATGTATACGCAGTCCCGTCTGTATTCCAGTCTCTGTCCTCTGTCGAAACCTCTAAAATCTGGCGTCTGTCGGCAAAGCAGCCTCGATTCTCTCCACCAATGTTGATTGTACCTGGAAACTCGACATCTGGCCGTCTACTCCGGGCATAATGACCTCTATATCCAACTGTTCTAGATCTCTCAACAGATGTTGTTGGGTAGTCAGGAAAAATGCTATGGGCTTCCTGCTTAAAGCATCGGCTACCACATTAGCCTTTCCCGGATGGTACTGTAGCTCAATCTCGAAGTTTGCCATCACTTCGAGCCAACGTCTCTGCCTCTGGTTCAGGTCCTTTTGGGTGTAGACGTACTTCAGGCTCTTGTGATCAGTGAATATCTCCACGCGCTCTCCGTACAGGTAGTGCCTCCAAAGCTTCAAAGCAAAGATCACTGCGGCAAGCTCCAAGTCGTGGGTAGGATAGTTCTTCTTATGGGTCCTCAGTTGTCTAGAGGCATAGGCCACAACCTTCCCATGCTGCATTAAGACGCATCCTAATCCTTTCCCGGACGCATCGCTATAGATCACGAATCCTTCGGGTCCAAAAGGTATGGTCAAGATGGGTGCTGTAGTCAGACGTTTCTTCAGCTTATCAAACGCCGTCTGACACTCCTCTGTCCAGGTGAACTCCTGATCCTTGCGGGTCAAGCGGGTCATCGGCTCTGCGATCCTTGCGAAGTTCTCTACGAACCTCCGGTAATATCCGGCAAGTCCTAGGAAACTCCTCACCTCCGAGATGTTGGTAGGGGTCGGCCACGTCTCTACTGACAAAATCTTCGCGGGATCTACTGAAATGCCTTCTTCTGAGATAACATGTCCAAGAAATGCGACACGATATAGAAGAAACTCGTACTTGCTCAGCTTGGCATAAAGCCTCTCACGTCTCAGCGTCTCTAGGACTAGTCTCAAGTGCTCCCCGTGCTTCTCGTGGCTCTTCGAATACACCAAGATGTCATTGATGAAGACACCACAAACTGGTCCAGGTACTGGTGAAAGACTCTGTTCATCAGGTTTCTAAACACAGCAGGCGCATTTGTCAATCCAAAAGGCATTACTAAGAACTCGTAGTGACCATAACGAGTCCTAAATACTGTCTTTGGAATGTCTTCCCTTCGCACCTTTACCTGGTGATAGCCCGATCTCAAGTCGATCTTTATGAACACCACTGCTCCTGTCAGTTGGTCGAACAGATCGTCGATTTGCGGTAGAGGGTACTTGTTCTTGATAGTCAAAGCATTAAGGGCTCTGTAATCAATGCACATCCGGAATATCTAGTCCTTCTTTGGTACAAACAACACTGGTGCTCCCCAGGGTGATGCACTAGGACGGACGAATCCTTTGATCTGCAACTCCTCTAGCTGTAGCTTCAGCTCATCAAGCTCCTTCTTCGCCAACCGATACACATTTGAAGATACCGGTGCTGCTCCAGGTACTAGCTCAATAGTGAACTCTACCTCTCTATCAGGCGGTAGGCCTGGCAACTCCTCTGGGAAAATATCCTCGACTCTGCAACAATTTCTGGGGGTGCCGTCTCCATCGCCATGTAAGCTCCAGTTGCGTGTCCTACTCCTCGCTCGATGGTACCTCGTATGTACTCGAACTCCGGGTGTCCTGGCAGTCTAAAAGTAACGCTACCCTTCCGGCAATCTAGTACGGTATTATACTGGCTTAACCAGTCCATGCCCAAAATAACGTCGAAAGTTGGCATTGGGAGTACTAATAATCGTGCTCTCATCTCTCTACCACAAACTACTACCGAGCATGTTCTAATGGTGCTGGTAACCGGTACGATGCCTCCTCTGGTAAGAATCTTTCAACTCTTAGGTAAGGGGGAAGTTGCTACTCTATGCATTGCTACGAAGCTACTAGATATGAAAGACAGTGTAGCTCCAGAATCAAACAGTGCAGTTGTAGGTAATGATACAACTAAAATTGTACCTGTGATAGCCTCTCCTTCTGGTTTCTTCTTGATAGAGGCTAAAGCAAAGGCTTGCCCGTGCCTCTGCCCTCCAGCCTGCTGTCGGGCCTGGTTGAAATGTGCCTCCTGTGGGACCAAGGGTAGTCCTCTCTGATGTCCTCCGGTAGCTGGTGGACGCTGACCTCCTGCTGGGGGTAGTATCCTCAAGGGTGGTGCTGCTGGCCTCTGCCCGGTCTAGGGTGCTGCATCTCTACGCTGTAGGCAGTCTCTGGCAAGGTGCTGGCTCGCTCCACAGACCATATAGAGCCCGAGCTTCTTTCGGCAGTCTCTGATGATGTGTCCCCTCTTGCCACAAAAGTGACAAGTCGGAAGCTTCTTCTGCTTGTACGGCGCTGTCCTCTACTGCGCCTGTGCTCCTGGACGGCGGATCGGTCCTCCTGCTCCGTGCTGGTCTCTGGCTGGTACGTTCACGCTAGAACATCTCGCTCCTCCACCTATGGCCTCCTGGATCCTCGCCTCTGATAGGACCTCTTCATAAGAGATCCTCGCCTGGGTAGTGGTGTACCTCTGAAGCTCGAAAGAGAGGCCATGGTGGAATCTCCTGGCCTTCTCCAGGTCGTTGGGGATAAGGGCTGCACCAAATCGGCTGAGTCGGCTGAACTCCGCGTCGTAGGCGTCCACGGTCAAGTTCTCTTACTCCAGGTACAGGAAGTGGGAGTACAGGGCGTTCCTTACCGTAGCGGAGAAATACTTCGCATTGAAGTACTCCAGAAATTCCTCCCATGTTTGTGCCCTACCGACGCTGCGCTCCATAGAATCCCACCAGTGATGGGCGTTGCCTGTGAGTTGGGCCCTCATCGCGGTCATCCAGAGGTCGGGGTGTAGTTGCGAACCTTCAAGTAGCATCTCAGTATTGGAGACCCAGTCTGAGATCTTCTCTGCAGTCTCCTTGCCCGAGAAGGTTCCAGGGCCCATCTGTCGGAAGCCTCGTACAGTGCCCACTGGCTGGACAGGTGCAGGTGCTGGTGCTTGGGCAGGTGCCCTCTCCAATACGGCCATCAGGCCCTGTCTCAGGGTATCCGTCTGATGCCACTGGGCCTGTATCATCGTCTGAAAGAACTGCATCATCTGGGGCTGTCCCTCCGCTGGTGGCATCTGAGGTGGAAACTGTAGAGGTGGTGGTAGTGGTACCTCCGGCTGCCTCATCGGCGTCTCCTCGGATGTTGGCCTCTCGAACTGCGGCATCGGAGTGGCCCTCGAGGTCTGCCCCTCGAAGTGCTGCATCGGGATCGTCTGCGATGTCTGGCCTTCTGGCTGCTGCGTCCTCTCGCCGGGAGAGATCTAATGCCAGTATACCATCGGGGCCTGGGGGATCACCTGTGCCTGTGGCTGAGGCTGCTCTCTGGGTGGTCCCTGGGACGTCTCCTCCCTTGGTACGGGGGCTGATGGTGCTAGGGCACCAAGTGTCTCACGTCTGCTGCCTAGGTTCATCTCGCTGTAAGAGATAAAACTTTATTAAAAAGAGTACAAAATCAATCAAACAGGATGCAGATATTTTTTAAAATATGGAAGAGGTTCAAAAGCGTAATCAAGTGGATGAGACCTAGTAATTTCTATCCTATTGCAGGCTCGCTGGGCACGTTACCATACCATAAGCGAAAAAGTAGACCTGCATGGGCCACCACTAAAACCATGTCACGCCCCAGTCCCAAAATATATGGAACCAGGCCACGTGGCATTGGCCAGCTGACACATCTCTGAGGATATCCTAATTTAATGGATCCTAACGAAGCATGCTACGCTGTCCTAAATCTAACAAGTCTAATATCAACAACAGGCAGAGTCCTATCTCATCCACAAATACAGCAAGTAAAATACTGAAATAAAAGACTGGAATATAAGAACATAGTCGAATGTCATAGTACAAACCAAAATATATCCGGTGGGAACAAACCCACTACAAATGATGAAAATAGAGTACTGAAGACTGAAATAAAAGTGTGACTGAAATAACTGCTAACTAGATAAGAAGCTCCAGTCCTAGGCGGAAGGCCTACCAAGATGATCAGGGATACTCCGATGGTAGGACCTCTAGCTCCTCCTCAAGAGCGTATCTCGTCTCCATACCTGGTCCGTACACAGTAGGGTAATAAGCCTCGTCCAGATCTAGAAGATAACCAGGTCCTCAGAGGGAAGTAACAAGATACAAAATGCATGCCAGATATAGTACTGAATAAAATAAAAGGGCTGTGCTAACCATCTAAGTGAATGCAATATAAGGACAACCTTGGAACATATAGGTAGGTGTAGGCATAACGTCCAACGTCCTCTAGAGTGTGGTATCTGCAACTTCCATCATTCCGAAGAATGAGGTATTTATATATGTATAACGTCCAACACTCTAAGGGACGTGGTATCTGCAATATATATACGTCCGTAACACTCCGAAGAGCGCGGTGTCTGAATATAAGAAGTCATCGGGTCTGTGGCTCCTCTGGATACCACGGAGTCCGATGTGTGTATCCCATACGTTTATCAGATGTCCTCCCCGCCCAATGTGGGTACACAAGTCGAATACACGACGTGAGTATCCCGTATCTATATGCCAAGTCACATCTAATTATTACTCTAGATTACGTGCTAGTCCGTGATGCATGTCGCACGCATCGATAGCGAATCGGGTACGCGGACCCGCATCCCAACATGAATGTACCATCGTGATACGTGTATAGTGTCAAGGTCTAGGAAGATATCAGAATATTCTCACAGTAGTAGGTGAGTCAACTAGCAACTATGTCAAGTACACTACTCATCGACGCATTCGTCGATTGCACCCGAGTCAATCTCGGACGCGCACAGTTTATGTATATTGCAACATTTATCATTTAATTTAAACAGTAATCTAGCAAGGTATACTTGCCTGTGTCGGGTAGCTGCGAAAGCCAATATCCTGCTCCTGAAGCCTCGGCTGTACGGTCCAGCAATCCTATATATGATATAATAATGTCAACATCAGTCGCTACAATAGCACGACTAAGACACACTACTTGCAGCTATAGCTGACACCGGGTCTTGACTGTACATTTAGAGGGACCCCGTAGTACATATATTTATATATATAACATATATACATATATGTACACTAATACATATTTAAATATACTAAAATAATATGTATGTTTAATAGTACATTTAAAATAGCATCTTTATATTTTACTTAATAACACACCAATACATATGTATATATACACATATTAACAATTACATATATATGTATATAATAGATAAATACATAATATCATATATCTATACATATACATATATTTAGATACAATTTATGTACATAAATAAATATACACAACATATTTATATGTATTTAAATAGTAATTTTATGTAACTAAGTAAATATTCACAACATATTTATATATATTTAAATATATATGTATATTCATATACATACCAATATTCACAAGTATATATATATATATATATATATATATATATATATATACCCATATTTTTATACTAACTACACAATATATATTAATATATATATATATATATATATATATATATATATATATATATATATATATATATATATATATATATATATATATATGTATGCATATACATATATTTATTACACTAATATACTAAATACATAAGGTATATATATATTTATATATATATACATACATTTATATACACAAAATACATATATACTTATATATACACAAAATAATAAATATACCAACCAATATATATATTTATATTATATATAAAATATACCAATACATAAAAATATATTTCTGAAATATATACATACATTTATATATATATATATATATATATATATATATATATATATATATATATATATATATATATATATACATATTTGGTATTAATATATATAAAATATTTAAATTTCAGTATATATAGCATACTATGTATATACGTACTGTTTATTATGAAATACATACATATATATTTATATTATATATAAAATATACTCAGAATACAGTAATACAGTATATACATATATGTATATACATAAATACTAAGAAATACAGAATAATATATATAATATACATAATACGTATTTAAATACTTGGATAAAATACAGAAAACTATATATACAACCATTGCAACCTAAATACGTATAAAAATAATAGTATAAATACATAAAATATTGTACCTATACGTAGATCAGGCCGAGGGGGATCCGGTGACTGATCGTCGACGGCGGGGGTGGCCGGACGGAGCTCCGGTAGTTCTCGGGGGGGTGGGGTCGGCAACAGCAACAACGGTCTGTGGTCGACTGTGCTGCGGGGGCGAGGGCGGCCAGCTGAGGCGTCGACCTGGGCTGAAACTCGGCGGGGACGGAGGTGGTCGGTCGGGGAAGAGGTCGGCCAAGTATGGCGGCCGGGCGTGCTACGGTGGCGGATCGGGGAGTCTTCGAGTGGTCGGCTCGAGCTCGGGGAGGGGTGAGCTCGGGTCGAGGATGGATGTGTTGGAGGTGGCTGTGGGCGGACTTGGTGGCGGGTGGCGGTGGCTGGAGGTAGGGGAAAGGTCGTCGGAGGGGGTTGGGTGGTTACGGGGGTGGCCGGAGGCGGGGCTGGCCGGGAGAGGGCGGCTGGTTGCTCGGATTGGGGTTGAGCTCGGGCTGAAGGTTTTAGAACTAAGGTTTTGTGTGGTGTATTTCTTGGGTTTTGTGCATTTAATGAGATATAACTTGATGTATATATAGAAGAGAGAGTGGAGGGGGCTGCCTTGGGATTAGGGCCGGCTGCTAGTATCTAGGGTTGTGTGAGGAGGGTCTCCACATGTTGGACAAGGGGCTAGGATTAGAGGAATTTGAATGAAGGGTCATGATGTGCCCTCCAAAAAGTGGTACAAGTACATAAAAAATAGGGGGGGAATTAATTATGAACCGGTTCAAGAATGTAGGCTCTTTCTCCATGTGGTTGGGCCAATGAGAGGGGGGCACCTCATTGCAATTTTGCACAAAGGCCCCTGAACAATTTGGAATTTGCACAAATTCTGGAATTGGGGATTTGATGTAACAAAATACCATGTTTGGTGTTTTGTATTGGGCTAGGATGGTGTATGGTATTTTGTATGAGGCTTGTGGGTGTGTGTGTGGGTTTGGGTTGGAGTTGGGTCTAATTTAAATGAGGTTAGGTCACTATATTAATTAATTCATAATTAATGCACCGGGTGCCTCTAAATTAATTTAATAAATACAGGGGGTCTAAATTGGGTGGCACAAGGGTCATTGGCGTGGTAGGCTCAGGGTACAATAATGTCATGATCTGGGTTGGTCAAAACGGGTTGAGATTGGGTCTCAATTTCGATTGGAACGGCAACGAACGTAAATACGCAATTTATTTAATTTACGTACGGACGTTTGTAACAACTTTTGTGCGACTAAAATTAGGCACAAAAATCAGTATCTGGGGTATGATAGGTTAGTATGTCTAGGCCAAGTATATGGAATTTGTTTCAGGGTAACAGCTAGGGTAGTGTCCTAAATATCGGGACAACGGTAAGGTATCCTAAATAACAAAACACTGCACAAATATTATAATACTATATAATAAATGTTAATTATATCTAGTTAACCCTAATTATGCTATTTAAGTTAATTAAACCTAAATTTTGGTCGAGGGGGTTTACATTAGTATATAACACGCCTTTGTCGGGTGATGTATGTACCTATGGAAAATACAGTACTTGGGTTATTGGTATTGCCGACTTCATTAGGCCGCTTTACCTCAGGGAGGGTAATCTTGCCGCTTTTGACGAGACATTCGAATATGCTCGGAATATCGTCGTCGTCAAAAGAGTATACCTCTATGGGCCTGGAAGTCCAAGGTTTCGTCTGTGTGGTTGCCACAGTGTTTTGCCAGGACGTATTGATCACCAGAGCTTCTTTTCCTTTGGAACCACGAGGATGGTCGTTGTTGGAGGATAACTTTTTGCCTCTATCAGAGGTAGATATCATAATTCCATTATCATACGCCTTCCGACTGTTGTCTTCAGCGGCCATTGCTGAGATGATGAACGAGGGTCAATCATGGAACTGATATGGTCCTGTGAACATCGAGATCACTGGAAGAAGATTCTTCCTGCAAATGTTTACCAATGCCGAGGAGGCATTTGTAAAGTGGCTTGACGAAAACGTTCGATGAAAGTGCGAACGTTCTCTTTCTTCTTCTGCTTTACTTCGATGAGAGAGGACATAGACATGTCCATCCCTCCTTCATAGAATCGCACGAAGAACAAAGTCTTGAAATCTTCAAAGGAAGTAATACAGTTGTCCGCAAGACTACGGTACCACTGATAAGCCACCCCCGAGAGACAACCTTTGAATACTCGAGTGAGAAGGGCGTCATTCCCTTGTAATAACACCGTCATCATACTGAAGTAGTTCATGTACTGGCTCGATGATGTCTTTTCCTCAAACAAAGCCATAGTATGTGGTTTGTATTTAGGAGGGAAAGGGAGCTGCTGACTCCTGATCTAGAGCAGGCTCCTGATTCGCATTGGATGGTGGTAAGTCCACCCCACACGTATCTGAGTCAGAGGGACCGATGCTTGAGCTATAGCAGCTGTGTGTTGAGTCAGCATCATCTGGTGTATATTCTCCATCATGGATTGTATCTCTTTCAGAGATATTTCCAACACAGCGATGCGTTGTTCAGTGCTTCCTGATGGAGAAGCCTCTTCACGTTTATCTCCAATGGCGTAGACTCCCATTTCTCTGGATGTCATTGAAGGGTTAGTATAGGTCTTCGTAGAGATTGACTCTATACTTTCAGCGTCTGATTCGGGAAACTGGCGACCCCCAGTGTCGGAATCAGAGGAATACGAAGCCGGTTGTCGTGATCTCGAATGGGTGTTTCGGAATACCCCAGCTTCAATGTTCTCAAGGAGTTTGTTGAATCTCCTTTGGCTTGGAGTTCTAGAGGGATGACGTCTTGAATTCGACCTTCCTCTAGGAACGTGTGAAGCCATGTTCACTGATGCGTATGTAGGTTCTTCTTCCTGGAAAGACAAAGAGTAGTTCAACTGGTCAAAAACCGACCATTTTACTTCAGAACAGCAATAATTAACTACAATCTTATGACTATTACAATAGTGCTCCCTAGGAGGCATAATAGACATGCTGGAAGATCCCCTATCCTTGCGCTTCTGTATCAGATATTCACGCAAGTCAGGAGGATTATCAGAAGAAGAAAAAGGCTTGTTTCTCCTGTTTACATCAGTTGGCATGCGGATATTAGGAACCATAAATTTTTCCCTGCCACCCGTATACAGCAGTTAAGCCATCTGAGTAGCAGACGATCCCCGAAGAGTATGTCTCTCCACAAACCGGGCCTTCTTTATGCTGAGGGGCTTAACCTGGCGTAATTTGGATCTCTGCTCAGGCTGGCGTAAAACTGAGGAGGTCCTCAATCGGCCATCAGCTTCTCGTGTAATTTGGAGAGCGGGCAGATTCTTCTCTTGCTGGCGTAAAGACCGAGAAGTTGAGAAGTCCGTCACTTGTTTTCCCTTGCGTAGATTGCAGGGACCATCTGCTTTTCCACGGAGGGTAGATACATTTTTACGCGCGGAGCGAGTTTGGAATTTCTGATATGGCACTGAGGCATTATCAGAAATTTTGTCTGCCACGTCACAGACGGGAGACAGAGTTTTACGCGCAGAGTGCGGAGTAGACTTTTGGACTAGCACTGAGGCATCACCAGAAGCTTTGTCTGCCATATCACAGACGGGAGACAGAGTTTTACGCACAGGGCACGAAGTAGACTTCTGGACTAGCACTGAGGCATCACCAGAAGCTTTGTCTGTCACATCATAGACGGAAGACAGAGTTTTACGCACGAGGCGCAGAGTAGACTTCTGGACTAGCACTGAGGCATCACCAGAAGCTTTGTCTGCCACATCACAGACGGAAGAAAGAGTTTTACGCACGGGGCGCAGAGTAGACTTCTGGACTAGCACTGAGGCATCACCAAAAGCTTTGTCTGCCATGTCACAGACGGAAGACAGAGTTTTATGCGCGGGGCACGGAGTAGACTTCTGGACTAGCACTGAGGCATCACCAGAAGCTTTGTCTGCCACGTCACTGATGGGAGACAGAGTTTTATGTGCGGGGCACGGAGTAGACTTCTGGACTAGCACTGAGGCATCACCAGAAGCTTTGTCTGCCACATCACAGACGGGAGACAGAGTTTTACGCGCGGGGTGCGGAGGTTGCGAAGCTACAACCTTGTTGGTCGGAGAAACCAGAGAGTCGGCAGGAATGGTAGGGGATGTCTGGGGCATCCAGACCTTACGCAGTTTCCTGTTGTCTTGGACACACAGAGAGAGTGAGAGCTACCCCCTGTTCGAAGCATATCTTCGTAGGCGGATTGGTCGAACTGGACGACCAAGGTCTTCTTCATTGATCCTATTGATACTGTATTGTGTTGAGCAATTACTTTCTCGTCAGATGAGAAAGAGGTCCCCAGTAGAGTCGCCATCTTGTGTTTGATAATAAATGAAAGAAATAAAACAAGGTTTATACGAAACCCTCTCTTTGGTTTACAAACAAGAAGTATAATTAATCCTATACGAGGATGTCAAGTACAAAATTTAATCTCGGTAAATATTGCTATAGGAGTTTGATCTACGGTCGATCACTTTGTCCCTTGGACCACACGATGATGAAGAAGTGCTGTAGAAGACGGAGAAGCTTCAAAGATTGCAAAGGGGAGTGGATGCTTGATGCCAAAATCGTCGATCACTACTCTCTGTCTGTACTATGGATTCTTCTCTCTCAAAAAATCAATTTTTGACCTATTCCGACCTTGGAGTTTTTCGACCTTGGACCTCTGTCAATAGAGGTCTTTATTTATAGGGTTTTAGTGACAATAACCGTCCAGTCGGCGTAGAAGCCGGACAATGGAGAGTGTGGCACTTTTTACGCGACGGTTATAATAACTGCCACCCACGTATAAATGATCTTCTGAATCTGCGTGTGACGCGTGTCCCATGATGAGGTAATGCGTATAATCGCTGCAAGGATTATGGCAAGCAAGCCACGTAGGTAACTGCCCCTTGCATAGAAAAGGTTGGCATAGAAGCCAATAACTGTCACCATGGCGTAGAAGCCAAATAGTTTGTCAAGTTGGCGTAGAAGCCAAGTAGTTGTCGAGTTGGCATGGAAGCCAAGTAGGCGTAGAAGCCTTGTAGGCGTAGAAGTCTGATGCTGTATGGATAGGTAGCTAGCGTACAAGATAGCCGATCCTCCTACCTTGACTGAGGTCTTGAGCATATTCTGGACCAAATAGCCTTATCACACACCAATACAAATATAGCCTGAGTTGGCATATTTTGAGGAGATAGCATACGGTGTACTCCTTACAGCTTAAAATAGCCAGGTGGCGTATTTCAAGGAGATAGCGTACAGCGTGCTCCTATAGCTGAAAATAGCCTGATGGCGTAATATGCAAAGGTGATGATGTGGACGTATTAGCCGTAATTATGGCTCCCCCAGTCTTTGAAAATCGAACCAAATCTCATACATTAAATGCAGAGATCTGCCCCTATCACGCGCATTAACTGCCGAGACGTGCCTCGAGCTCTGTACGAAGAGCAGCTTTTGACGTGGTCGGTTCATTTTGTCTTTTGTTGAGCGTAAAATCTCACATCTGCCTGTGTAAAATTAGGCAGCATATTCCCTTGAATGCGTAAAAGCAATTTATATCAAGGAAACGTTACTAAACGATGGTCTGGGTCTTTGTGCCGCACCATCATTACAGCCGTCGTCTGGATAGTTGTGCAGTACTCTTTGTCAGGAGTCAGGTTTACTTCATGATCTGACAGGTTCATTCGGAGAATACGAAGAGTTCCCCGTACAACTTTCCACCGCATTAAAAGCGAGTAGGTTTTACGCCGAAGGGGCGATGTAACAACCTTTTTACGCCGAAGCAGTCTAAAAATACTGCATTACGCGGGCTGTTCTGGAGCTATATTTTACGCTGTACTAGCGATAAAGCTCTGTTTGTACGCCAATGGCTCTGAAGTCACGTCTTACGCCACACAGCACTGAAATACTGCGTATAATTCTGCAGCGTATTTTTTATGCTTCTACACAACAGACGTTCGTCGGCAATGTCTGGTAACGAGTGATAGATGTTCGCAAAACCTTGATGTACACACTTAGTTACATCATAACCCTAGGACACATTCAGACACTGTCATCGTGCCAGATTTCCTGTATCCTGATACTGTCAGCGTGACTAGAAACTGGGATGACTTTAGGGTCATGATCGTTGATAGTTATTTCAGTATGACGAGAATGCTAGATAGAGGTTCAGGTTCAGCGCACAATCGTTGACCACTTGGGAAGGGGAAGACAACTACTAGACGTTTGGGCTCTTCTGCATGCGCTATATATATGTATATGTTCTATATCTATAGTGTTCCTGTATCCGTAGTAGTAGTATCACCCGTGTGACTCTTTGCCCGAAGCTGCGGTACGTCCCGTGTGTTTCCGTGTCCGGAGGTACAATTTTATTTTGGACAGCCCACGCGTCGAACATTGTCTTCAAACTGTGTCTCACTTAGGTGGTTATGCTAGACTACACCGTCGTTGCACTTATTTTTTCTGTTATACTTGGCATGCTATATTTTTGTACCTTGTTACGTCCCTCTGAGGACCTGGTTCCCTTCCAGGCTTAGGCGAGGAGGATTACCTGGAGGAGTACGGACCGAAAGAATATCCAACAGCAGGACCCATTCCAGAGGACGAGATCATTCCTGAGGACTTCGTTTGATTTCTGGTAGTGACTTCACCCTGGGACGGTATTACTATCTAGCTTTCAGATACCGTTCCTAGTTATCTTATTGCTTTCCTTCATTTCAGTATATGTACTAGCGGGTTTATTCCCGTATGACTCTTCTACTATTTTTACTATGATATATTTCTCGTGTTATTTCCCTTTTACACATTAGTAGTTATAATTACCTCTATGTGCTCTTATATCTGTTGCATGTGGATGAGATTTAGTTTTACTGTGTATGTGTTATGTGATTGGGTTTTACCATTATACTTTACAGCTTAGGTGCACTCCGTCAGGTCCATTAGATTGGGATGCCCGTCGAAGTGTGCTGTTGGCCATTGCCACGTGGCTCAGTTTCTTATATTTGGAACTGGGGCATGACAGACATGGATAAATAATTTTATGAATAAATATCAATATTAGTGTGATGATTGTATTAATTACTTAATTATTAGTGAGCTATAAATTATTTGTGACTTGTATCATTTATTTTAGTTAGGAGGCTAGTCCAATAGTTAGACTTAACCCTTGTAAGCCCAATTAGACTTGTCATGACAACTAGTGAGCCTAACTTGGACCCAAGCCCATTAGACTCACTAATTAATTAGGGAGAATTAGTTTAATTATAATTAGTTAGAAACTACCCAAATAGCCTCCCTAAGTATTTCTTTATAATACATCATGGAGGGGTACATGGGACATTTACATGTGACTTGGAAAAGGGGGAAGGGGGGCGGCAACTACTAGAGGGGGCTCTCCTCTCTCTCCTCTCATTGTATTCATTCTAGATCTAGAAATTAGATCCCCAATTTTCTATCATTCCCTCCATTGAATTCTTACTCAATTTACCTCCATTTTTCTCTTATTCTCATTCCTCAAGGAGTTTGGAGCTTGAAGAAGCAAGGAGCACAAGAAGAAGAAGCTTGGGTGGAGAGATCATGTCCGGATCATGTCCGTAGGAACAATTTATTGGAAAACCATCTTCCAATTGGTAATTTTTGAATTTTATCTGTATTGTAGCTTCTAAATCATGCATTTGATCCTTAGTAATCATCCCATGTCATAGGACTACCTATGTGAACAAGTTCTAGATCAATTGGTTATGTATTATGAATTCTAGGTATTGATTTGTGTGTATTTTGGAGGAATTATGAGATTGACACATCAATTATGTTTTATGAGACAATTTTAGTCTAAATAGGCTTAGATCGGGGTTGTGGGACTAGGTACGTGTACAAAATTGGACACGAATAGGCCGTATCATGATACAGTGCGATACCGTGTGATACATAGCTCTATTTTTGGTATTTTGTATCAACTCTTCAATTCTCATTTTAACTGGTTACTTTAGTTATATTATGTTGTATTATATATATATATATATATATATATATATATATATATATATATATATATATATATATATATATATATATATATATATATATATATATATATATATATATAATTATTGGGTATAAATTGGATTAGTGGCCTCTTACTTGGGTGTATATCATGAATTTTCTCATATACACACTCTAGGTGTTTGTTTAATGTCTCTAATATGTGATATACATAAGTATATGATATTATATATATATATATATATATATATAATATATATATATATATATATATATATATATATATATATATATATATATTGTAATGCCCAAGTCCCAAAATATGTGGGATTAGGAATACGTAACATGCCAGCTACGCATTCGACCAGACTCTGGTCTGACTCGAATACGTATAAGCTGTATAATAAGGGTAACTATCTAAGAATACTGAAAATATCTGTGTCACAATCCACATAAAGAACAAAATATCAAGAATAAACTACATGTGCTAAAGTCGGCCGCCTAGTAACACATAAGCTCGAATAGACTCGAGAAAGAAATATGAGTCTATAAAAATTAGGCTACATCAGCAGATGAATAAACAATATGAATAAATAACCATAACTCTAGTAGAAATGATATAAGTGTAGAAATAATATAAGTACCTGACAGTAATGCTCGCATGACAAGCAACACACATCAGCAACTCCAAAGACTCCATAATCGTCTATGCTGCAAAAACTGGCAGGGGACCAGGTCCTAAGAGGGACGTAACAAGGTACAAGAAAACAACAAGCCAGAAGTAAAAAGTATAATGTTATGAAAATGGAAAAAGCTTCTACGACCAACTATGTGATATGCAAATGAGAGTATGGTATCGTACCCCGGGCTAGTACTCATGAAAGATCTCAAGGGACACTTTTGTAATCTAATAGTACACTCAAGGCTCCGTGTGGAGGAACCAAGAGGAAGTTGTATATATATATATATATATATATATATATATATATATATATATATAATACCTTCTTAGATTCCGCAGAGGAAACCTAAAGCCTAATACACAATAAATAGTAATAAGTAAAATATGCCCAGAGCACGATGAAAACTCTCCCCACCCAATGTAATCTCACGTCTCAATCAAGATACGCAAGCTCATGACCTCTAACTATCAGCACAAGTCATAGTCAATATGTATAACTATAAATATTACTATAACATGCAACATGTAGTCCTATCTAGAGTCCAAGTACCATGAACAAGTCGAGAAAGACTCTGTCACATGAATATCGTGTCAAGTATCCTATGGTCGGATGTGCAAATAATATATGCACAAATCATGGGTTTGAAAGAATGACTCTCTAACTACGATACTCGACTCCGCAGGGGATGTCGGTACCCGAATATTGTTCGGACACAAAGTATCGTATGACGGCCCTAGTCTCAAAAAGTACATTAATAAGCCACACAAATATAATATCTAATGCATAATTAATTATCAAATAAATAATTTAGAACTGTAAATATCTTGGCAAGGTACACTTGCCTGGTTTTGTAGTCAGTGGTGGTAATGATGATCCCGCGTCCACTCTTTCAGGATTCAATTGACCTATCAATCAATTAATACGCTTAAGGGTCCAATCACGAATTCTTGTAATTATAACTTAATTATATAATTTTATTCTTTGCCATGTACAACTAAGTCCAATATTATTCCTAACAACTTACTTTACTTTACAGGGTATCGGAACCTAGTTGCTTAGTTTTTGACTTCAAAATTTTAAGTTTAAGTCTCCAATTAAATGACATAAACATAAATCATAATAAATCATTTAAATATAATTTATATTCATTAATTTGACAAAATAACATATTTCAAGATTGTGGCTACTTTATGTTGACTAGTTTTGTCCGAAACTTGTTCGAGACATTGCTAGTCCATTAGTATGGTTTATATTTATAAAAATATATTTTATATCATATTATATTTTGATTTAATATTAAAAAATATTTACCTATTTATTCCTTCCAAAATAACCTCTATTTACTAGCAAAATAATGTCGTAAAGTCACCCAAAATATAGGCTAGTGGCACTTATTTTTAGGATTTAGGTTTGACATGCAAATACCATAAATATAAAATTGAAATACTTTATTTCCAGAATTAAAACACATAAATTCAGTTTTAGAAATTAAGATCAAACCCTCCAAGAATCGTATCACAAAGTCATGTTGTGCGTCGACTAGGTATTCTGGCAACTTGATGCTAGTTTGTACATGCAACATTACCAACTTGAGTAATAAAGTATTTTTAATATAAAATTATATTATTTAATATTCTAGAATTTAATAATAATTATATATAAAATAATTATATCACATTATTCATGCAACCATCTCAACTACGCTATCTAGCTATCCTTGTAACTTGGCCATGTAGTCTTTGCATCCAATCTTTTCGTCAGCATAAAATATGATTAATTATATAATTATAATATTTATATTCTGAATTAATAACATATAATTTTCTAGAATTATTTTATATATATTTATCATGGCAATACTCATTGAACCTTGTCTACCATTGGTGCGTCGTGTCCGTGTCATGATTGTTCAATTTTCTTGAAATTTTTTTTACATAGAAATATGGGTTTCTCATGCATGAAGTTATTCCTACTTATCATCTAATATTATCATGAGTTACACAATCTTTGGTTCATGGAGAATAGGAAAAATAATCTAAGTTGGAAGATTTACCCGTATATGATTACGGCGTGGTCCTTTCTCGCGACACGGACCATTTAGACCACCAAACGGACTTCAACCTCCACGAAACTTGAGAGGGTGCTTGGGGGATTTATATAGGAGGTAAATATTTATTTTGGAGGCAGTTTTTAGGTCTGTGATGAGGAGGATAGCAGCTACAACCAGCAGCAAGTAGTCGGCCTCTAAAGGTGGCTAATCTCTTGCTCTAGGGCTTGTCAGCTTTTGGGGGATGAAGTGGACGTTGGGAAGGAGTGAAAAGAAAGTGGAGAAGGAGAGGGATAGGCTGAAGGGGTTGTGGAAGAGAGGAGGGAGGATATAGGGGCGGCCAAAAAGAGGGAAGTAGATGTTAGGGTTAGAGTTTGTGAGAAGGAGGCCTTGTATAGATGTTTGTTGGACCCATGGTGGGGTTTTGATGGACTTTAACCTTTGGTTCAGAATTAAGGGATTTGGTTTAGCCCTTATTAAGGCTTTGGGTGCACTTGAGTCTAGTTATGTGGGTATTGGTTTAGTTTGAGTGGAAGTGAACAAGAAGGTTCACTAACCTACTTCAATTAAGTCGTTTGTTGCGTTATTGGGTTATTGTGCATGTGCGAGAGTTTAAGTATAAAAAAATATATATATATAAATAATGGGGGATGAGTGCGGGGTAGTGTACATGTCTCATGAGAATTGGTTTGAGAGTCCAAGTAGGGTATTTGGGCTCGGTTGGGTTCAACTAGCCAAATAAGGGTAGTTTTACAATGTTAATGGTTGTAGATGTTTGTCAATATTTTTGGAGTATGGGAGAGATTAAATAAATAAAACATCCATATTACAACTATATTAGACTCAATCAAGATTAATATTATAAATTTTGTTGGAAGAAAAAATGTTGTGCATTGCTCAAAATATCAAAGCCATGACAAAGTATCATATATGTTAAAAATAATTTTAGAAATTAATTCTTTAAATCTATCTAATTAAATAAGATAATAAAAATAATTTAAAATTACCAAATTACCCCTATTCCAAAATAAGGGGGCTTATATATATATATATATATATATATATATATATATATATATATATATATATATATATATATATGTGTGTGTGTGTGTGTGTGTGTGTGTGTGTGTATGTGTGCAGTGAGGAGGCTTGAGCATCTCTGATACTCGAAAGTATCAGAACAGTCAAAAGTATCAGAATAGTGGCAGTTGCAACAGCAATTAGGAATTAGGCAGTAGCAGCAGAGAGTGTGGAGAAGGAAGTATGTTGCTCGAGTGATTGGAGGAGAAATGTACCCATTCTGGGCACAATATATTGCAGCAGCATGCATTATAGAAAGTATGTCACTGCTTGATATAGTTGGCAGCAACTGTGTTGATGCACAGTCGGGTAAGTATTATTCTGTGCAGATGAGAAGTTGGGTTCACTTGCAGTAAGATTGAAGGCTGGCAGCAAATTCTCTTCCTTTTGTGTGCTTGGGTAGTCAGTATAAGGGGCAGTTATTTATTAGTTGGGATATGAAGAGAGTAGCAGTAGCAGTGGGCAGAGCCTTTGACACTGTTATGATAGGTAGTGTTGGGTATCTACTTATGGGTAGGAAGTGATGTAGGCTTTGGGGTTCAGATATTTGGGTATTTGGATCTTGTGTCTAGGTAATTGTGTGTTGATGGTATGAACATGGAGTATCAGCAAGAGTTGGGGGCAGTTGTGTGAGAATGGGGTGTATGTGTAAGTGAGCTGGAGTTGGAAGTGATTGTGAGTGTAGTGTCATGTGTTAGAATGAGTGGAAGTGATATATCTTTTGAGGCAAGTAATGTTAGTGCTAAGTTCAATACTGAGACTCGAGCAGGGTATCAGTCAGTTGAGTTCAGTGACTTGGTATTGTACGTGTATGTGATGGTATGTGGATTGATACCTGAAGCCAAGGTATTAGTAATGTCAGTTAGTTAACTAGAGTGGTAGATGTTTAGTTAGTTTTTATGTATCTGTTAGTAAGTTAGAGGGTTATGGGAGGTTAGTCATATCTAGTATACTATATATATACATGTTACCTAGTATGAGATGAGTTAGTATATATATGGACACTAGTTAATGTATAGTATGAGCTTATTATTATTTTCTAGTCACCTTGAGTTAACCCAGGTAATACTGAGGAAGAGTTATATAATAGTTACTAGGTATTGAATACACATTAGTATATATATATATATATATATATATATATATATATATATATATATATATATATATATATATATATATATATATATATATATATATATATACTCATAGCATTAGTTAGTATGGAATACTTAAGGTAATCACTTAGAAGCTCAACAAGACCTAGTATAGCTAGCACAAGCTAGTATTAGCCAGTTAATGACCAATTTAGACCAATTACCTAGTATTAGTAATTTAGTTAGCTAGTGACCTTGTATTATCTAGTTGATAGCTAGTATGATTTAATAATTTTAGTTGGACCTAAAAAATGGTGTATAACCTATTATTGACTTAGAACATCATATTTTAGTTTATTTTAGCAATTTATCATTCATTACCCCATTTAACTTGTTATTTCCTAAATAGGACTGTGTGACACCAGCTTGGGCATCGAGAGACACCCTTTGCTCAGGACCAGAGGCGAGTACATCTCTCTGTTAGTTTTTAGTCATGATAGTGTATATATCACATATTCTAGAACTGTTTACTTGATTCTGACACAGTGGCTACACGGACTGGTACTATATGGATCATGTCAGGAGATATTATGCCCTTACCGTATTCACCGGGTACTCCTTCACATGTATTTTATCATGTGTATCTGGTATTGATTATCGTGTACTTTGTGTTCACACACTACTCGTGTTTAGTGTGCCCATATTCGTGTTCGTAACGTGTCATGATTGGATCCATTATTATTAGTTAGGGATGGGGGAGTAGGAGTTGGTTATGTGATCAAGCCCAAGTGTATTCGTGTATATGTCGATTATATCTCACATGTGTAATCGAGTTACCATATTGTATTCGTGTTCAACCCAAACCGATCACATAAAGAACTTGTACTCTATGGCACATTAGTTAGTTTTATTTATTTTTATTTAAAGTACAGTTATTCATATTGCCTGTTCTTCATTCTAGTATATTACTTGTTCACTTTAGTTTATTCCATTTTTATTGCTAGTTATCTTGTATTCTTTTTTATTATCTGTTATATATGCTCTATTATGTATTTAGAACTGCTTTCAGTGGTATGTACTTCGCTCCAATCCTGACTAGATATATTTTTTAGACGATTGGCTCGTGGACCAGTGTCCCACCTACTACCGGCCGCAGGATGACATATCGTTAAAAGATACTCCCTTAGAGCAGGAGGACCTAGTGCCAGATACTAAGGAGGCTTAAACTTATTGTATAGACTTGTATTAGACTTGTATTGAGACTTTTGGCATATATATATTATTATGGACTTGAGATTGTATTAAGATTCCTATTTTATTTTCTTATTCTATATTGTGCTTTATCTTCCTTAGTTTGACATTGTGAGTGAGTATTGTTTATCATTATTATATACCATATTGTTACTTCATTTAGAGTTGAGATGACATTAACAGGTATCATATATATATTGTATAAGATATTTAGATAGTATGGTTGACCAAGACAATGTTCTACCGTCGATGCTGCGGCGTAGGCTGGGCGTTGTTCACTACTCGTTCCCTTATTTCGGGTGCGGGTTATGACAGTTTATGTTCAGTTTATAGATGATGTAGTTCCAGCATCTGCAGGACCTTTGACAACAACTAGGTACAAGCTGCAGTTCTAGCAACTACAAAATTTTTGACAACAACTAGGTGAGTGGGGGTAGGAGCTCATAAGTGAGGGTGTCATAGTGTCTAGTGGTGGTGTTGGTTTAGACTAGTGTTGACGGTAAGTGAGGGTATTAGCTTTGTTAGTGCACCTAGAGTGTATATGTAATTTGGTTAAGGTAATGGTATTTAGTAGTTGGTAATAAGTTAGATACCAATTATGGATAATGTATTTGGTAAATAGAGTAAGGTATCCTAAGATACTAGATATTAGTAAGATACTTTATGATACTAACGTACTGTATATGAGTGGGTATATATATAATATCTAGTGTATAATGTCTAGTATGACTATATACCTAGGGTATTGACCTAGAAACCTAGGAATAGCAAGGTATTGACTAATGTAACTTCATAAACTAACTAGTTGATATTATGGAACCTAAACTAGGCAATGGGCTAGTTTAACCCAAATGACCTAGAGACCTAAAATAGAACAAATTAAGTTGTTTACGATTCTAAACACCATTTTGACATTGAATTTCATATATAGGACTTCGGGACTCCGATTTGGACACTGCTTGGTATTTCCATCACATAACCTCAGGCGAGTACATTATCTGATAGTTTTCTCTATATGGCAGCTTCTATGTTACATGTATTTAGTATTATTATACTTGATTCTTGATGCGATGGTAAATATATTAGTATATCTTGGAACCCCGTCATAAGATATTATCCATGTGCATGTTATCCTTGTGCATGTTATCCCTGTGTATGATATCCTGTGCACTTGCCCTGTGATTCATGTATCATGACGTGTCATAGTTTGGATCCACTATACTAGTTGGGGGCGGGAAAGTATTTGTTAGATATGTGATCATACCCTATATCCTGTGCATGTACCCTGTGAGAGTTAATCATACACCTCACATATGATTAACTAAGCCATAAATTCCTGTGCAAGTTTCCAAGGCGATCATATATCAAAATTAGTACTTCAAACACTTAGTTGGTACAATTATTCCTGCTCAGTTCATGTTCATGTTCATGATTAATACTCTATTACTCATTTTTACTTATGCTAAGTATTACCATGCCATGTTTCCTGCTCTTATCTCTTTATCATCTATTTTGTTTCTACTTACTGTTTCATAGTCTTTATCATTTAATTGGAACTACTGTTAGAGTTGTGCTCATTGTAACCACCTATTTTCGAAAGAGGGTTATTTTTGTCATTATCATAAATTACTATTGTATTATATAAATAGTTCTAATATATGTATTTGTCATGAGTATACTAGCTAGTTAGTTTAGACTTAGTGCTAATTCAACCCATAACTAGACCAATTGAATCAACTAGACCAACTAGACTAGTCATGGTTTAATTTGTCCCATTAGTTAAAGAATAGAATATTCCCTTACATTAATTGAATCCCTTCCTTATGATTAAATATTCCTTTATGACAACCAATAGGGGCATCTTGGACTTTTAAATGGACCTAAACCTAGAAAATTGTGGCCAGCCCTAATAAAGGGGAAGAAGCCCCCTTCCATTTGTCATTTCCTACTCATTTCAATCATAATTTAGTTCTTCCCCAAATTGAGACCAACCTCCACCCAATTGTGGTACTGCACACCAAGTGTTTGGTTTTGGTGTTTGTGTTAGTTAGTGTTGTATACGTGTAGTGTAGTTGAGTGTGTATGCTATTGCTCTTAGGTTTTGGACAAGCATTTGTGTATCTTAAGTATCATGACTGATACTTGGTTTTCATGGAGTATTTTTGTTGTGTTAGTATTTTTAGTGTGGTGTATTGCTAGTATAGGTGCTGATGAATGGTTGTGGGGGGAGGGGCTCTGGTGCTTTGGCAGTAGGAAAGAAATATTTCCAGTTGGAGAATGTAGTGCATGGGGACTCGAGTGTCCAACTGAGGTAGTGCACACACTTGTGCACTGTTGTTGAACTCAGTAACTGGTAACTGTTAGGTCAGTTCAAGACTGAACTGCAGAGCATGCCGGGTAATTACAGTCATAGACAAACCAGGGGGGTTCTAGCTCAGGTGTGAGGCCAATTGAATGGCAATGCAGATCTGGAGTGATTAGTTTAAATGTGTTAGTATCAAGTAAAATAGGAAGGTGTGTTTCAGAGGTGCATTAGTTGTGTTCCAGAGAATATTCATATATGGAGGTAGTACAAAACCCAGGGTGTTATCTACTACAGTAAGGAGAAACCTCATTATTCAACATGTATTACATTGAGTAAATGTGGGTGTGTGTCTATGTGTGTAAACCCCATCACCCAAAATAAATATTTTGCGTATATTTTATATTATTATATTTATTGTAGATTATTCTAAAATATTGAATTTCCTTAAAGTATTTTTATAGTTAATTAGAGAATAGATTTCTTGATTTAACTAAATAAATAAAATACTTATTTGAAATTATTACCCCAAAACTATTTTTACTATTATATATCTCTTGTTAAAATATTATAAATATTTTTTTAGAATTTATTGATGGTGCAAATATTTTTTCTCTCAAATTTTTATACTCCAATATATATATATAACGAAAAAGGGGCCCGATACTTCAACTAGAGGAGCGACTAGTTGGTTCACCAAACCCAACCCAGCGTCACACGTTCTCCAGGTCCGAAGGGATCCAGTGCCCAACTACCGACTCCTCCCGGAATTGCGTTATCGGAGCCGAGCCAGGAATAGCCGTTAGTGGACACTACCACTTTTTACCGGTTAGAGAGGCTCTCTTTAATAGATTCAAAAAAGATGTTCACAGGGGCCAGAAAGACTCGGTCATAGGAACTTAGACCACCTACGCGCTGGTAAACGAAAACCACCTCGACTGGATCTACCGAACGAATCAGGCTGCCCCGTCGAAAGAATTAACACGCCAAAAGGGCCACCAGATTTCCTCCAAAAAAGGGGGAGATCCGCAGGTAACTGCTCACGGAAACATCCGACCTTATTGTCAAGTCGTCCATATATCTTTCTGATCTCCTTCTATCCATCATATTTTTGGCTTTGCCCAAGGTTGATGGTGTTGACTAATAAAGGAGAAGAGAGGAATTGAGTCAGTTCACAAAATCGGTTAGGAATCGTACTGCTTATTTGAACCATTCACTATCTACCCCATTCCTCTTTGTCTACTATTTCAAATAGAAAATCGGGTTTGAGTCGCCATTTACCCAATTTGAGATGTTCCCCCATGTTTACCACCCGTCGGGTAGAAAAGGGACATCTCCTGAACATAAGGAGGTTCACACAAGTGTTATTTCCGCATCCACGAGGATCCATATGAAAGGGCGGTGCCTCAGTTATGTCGGCATATATATAGTCCCTCTTCTCTTCCAAAAAAAGAGAAGATGGCAAGCCAATCAAAAAAGATGATAGGTATCCTCTCCCGCGCAGGTATCCCCCAAAAATGGCGAGGGCAAACTATATAAGAATAGTCAGCATAGTTGCCTAAGAAAATGAACTTTCCATATTCCCATTAGCTCATTTGCTTTTATTTTTCTCCGTACAAAAAAACCTGTACTATATATTTCTTATAGGCGCATAGAGTTGGTTGTTGACCAAGAAATTGATATGTTGAACCGGGACTATGTTCAAAATTCAGTCTGAATCAGAGACTGTTCTGATGATCACCGATTAGTTAGTAGATTTCTTCTTTGACTTGACCTTTCATTCAAGTTGTGGATGGAGTTTTTTTTTTCTTTTGTATCACGGACTTGACTCCTTTCTAAGAGGATTAAATAATGCTCAACCAGCGCAGGCGCTGTTAAGCCCATGGCATGTCGCTATAGGACTAGGCTCCCATTTCTATGTATGTCTTTTTAAATTCATTCTTTCTTGTTCTACTGGTGTGAATGACGCGCCTCTTTAAACGATTCTAGGTTCACTTCAAGTTCTGCCGTTGATGTCCACTTTTTCTTCCACCATAGTGGAGGTCCGTTGTTCATATCTTTCAAGAGCTTGGGACATCCCCCTGTGACCCTCCGGGTTGGAGGAAAACATAGGGGCTGAAAGCCTCCTATGCCGTTTGCAAGTTGACTCGGAGACAGACGTGGACGAAGGTTCGTCAATGATTAGCCTGTCCCCAGCCCAAGGTTAAGTATAAACAGACTGAGAGGGTTCCTAAGATCCTGCCCTCGATAAAAAGTATAATGGGAAGGGACTCTATGGGATCTAATCGAACTTGTGTTGGGTTTCCATCATGCAGATCTCTATGATCTGGTATAAAGTGGTCGGGCAGGGTCCGGTCTTTATTCGGAGTTGTATTGGCCTGGGTGCCCTTTCACCCTAGGCCATTTTTCTAGGGTCTGACAAGTCTTGGCTCATCATTGCATCTTGGTCCAAGGCGGTTGAAACCCTTGTTGAAGCATGAGCAACCATCCCGCCCTGGCTCCTTGGTTTCAACTGACAGGTTTACAATTGGCTATGGAGAGTCGCTGGTTGTGCCCCTAGGGTGAGGTCAAGCAGCGATACCTAGGACGAGCTGACAGGTACTCCTATAGTCACAGGTCAGAACTGGTCTTCTAAAAGAATTTGGTTGCCATTTTCAGAAGGCGAGCGAAGTTCGACTCACTATGCTCGCCTGTGAGTGAAAGCAAGATCTAGGCGTGAGGCGACTGAAGAGAGTATCCCGTGTCTTCCTTCATGGAGTCAAAAGCCCTTTTTCGACATGTGGCAGAGTGAAATAGCTCATGCTGAGTGAGTCGGTGCTGGTGGGTAGAAAATGATCCAGGTGATCTGGGCGAATCCAATGAAGATTTATGGATTGTGATTGGAGAGCAAAATGTATCTATCCATCTGGAATATACTCTATTGGTTCAAGCTCAGCTCTGTTCTCTTGGTTGAAGGTTCAACAGGCTTACAGATTCTCTATGAGGAGCGTTCCAGGAGTAGCCTGCCTCTATTTGATCACGAGAGGCTTCTTCGAGGGGCTTGGCTTCTTGTTCTCGTTCTAGTGGAACTGCTTGAGCCCAACAATTGCTTTCTTCAAGCGGCAAACATTTCCACCCCCTGAGCTACAAAACCGGGAGGTCCTGTCATATACACTTCTTCTGATAGCTCCCCATAAAGGAAAGATTCTTAACATCCTGTTGATGTATCGGCCAATCTCTGTCTGCAGCCACCGAAAGAATGACCCGGACGGAGTTCCGTTTTGCAACAGGTGCAAAGGTATCGAGATCTAAAGATCCAATAGGCCCGTCTAGTTAGTGGGTGAAACCTTTAGCTACTAGACAGGCCAACTAGCGATCAATGGAGCCGTCAGCCCTGAACTTCACTGTGAACACCTCCTCCAACTATGGGTCACCCTACAACACGTTGCCAAAAGGAGTCAGAAATAGCCTTGATCCAGGCCCCTTTCTTTGCTAATCCAATTTTGGAATCACTGTTATCGAAAAAAGAACTCCCGATTATGAAGCTTAGATTCACATAATATTTCCTGCAGAGTGTGACCAACGAAAATGAATCAACTCTCTTCTTTGTAGTGGAGCTCAATGCTTAGAAGTTTAGAAGTAAAGCACCTTCTCTTGAGGAACTATTCTTGCCCTAGCTAGCTCTACTTGAGGAAGAATGCCCTAGCTTTGGTTGCTACTATTTATGCTGAGCAAGAATAGGCTTCAAAGAGGAAAGAACGGGAGGCATCGTCGGAATGTGGAACGCTGGACGTAGAAAGAACTCCAGAAGTTCCCAGTCAACCATTTTCCCTTCTATGCGCTTCGGGGTTGCTTGCATTGGTTCTTGAACTGGACAACCTAACTCTCGCTCGATGCTTTGAATAGCGTAGCTTCGTACTCGAACAATAAGAGGATCCGGGCGTGGAGCCCTTATGTTCGGCCTAAAACAACTGTATGTAGTAGAGAAAGGTGGCGAATAGCCGAAAGGTGTTCCACTTAAACGTATATAGATAGACTGAGTGTGCGTACAGGGTGTAGGTGTACCACTTACGAGAAAGAACCCCAAATCAGTCAAGTAGTTAACCAAACACAAGTAAGTAGTTCGTCAGTCCTTCCGTCCTCACTAACGTTCGCCTCCCGTTCTTTCTTCTTCATTTCATCATCCTTGTTGTCTTGTCCCGTTCAATAGGTCCCAAGTCTGTCTCCTTCCTCTTCTTAAGTTAAGAAAAAGAATAATGCTGCTTGATTGAACGAACATTGTAAGAACCACCACAGGTTAAGACCACGTCTATTTTTGATTCTTAACAAGGCGACCGTTAGGTCGTCCACTCCGCGGTAAGCCCACTATTTCTTTCAGAACCTTTTAATTTGAGTCCATAATAACAGGCAGGTTTCATTAATGAAAAGAAAAGCGGATGCCCGCATCTGCTAGCATTGTGGTTTGGAATATATTCTTTATCAATGGCCCACCCTTTCTTTGAACCTTATCAATGATCGAACTTACAGATATGAACTGAGTGCCATTTGATGAGTAAGATCGAACAAGGGAGAGGGATATGGAAAGGATTAAGTAATGAAAGAGGAAGTCATTGCTAGTAGTAACGACTTGTCACGATCCATTGGTTCATATAGAATCCATGTCCTAGGTCTATCAAAAAACATTCTTTTCGCTAAGCATATATAATAAAATAGAGTGAAAGGGTCCACCCCGAAACCAAGGGGGTACTAACTAACAGCTGAGTCCTCTCCGAACCGTAGGAGATAGTTGCCCATCATACGGCTCACCAACTTCACTTGTCTCTAAGGGGGGCTCGCTCCGGGCAGGTTCGGATCACTTACAATACACGGCTGTATAAAGGGGTGAGGAGCGTTTTCAAGACTTTGTCGAGATGAGAACCCATCCTTTCAACTAGGGAGTCTGTTTTGTCCACTTTATCCATCCCCCTCTATCAAAATGATCAAAAAGGCGATGGAATCCCTTCTTATTCCCGTGTTTGATCTTTTTAATCTCTGCCTCCATGTGGGCAGAGACCCTTGTATAGAATGAAGAGGGGCCAAGGCGCTTGCTACGCCCTCTCAAGAGTGCTTCTCGAGGCTCCACTCTCTCCCCTGAATAAGTAAGGCTCCGTTAGCCTGGGCTGAGATGGGGATAAGGAGTAAGGATTGACCAACGTTCTGCCAGACAATGGATAGGGGTTAGCTCTGTAATTGTGTAGAGCCAAGTATAGTGTGGTGTAGTAGTAGGCACTTCTAGGCCCCTTCCCGCTACTGGATCACCCCAGTGCTTCGGGTACTACGGACCCTCTGCCATCCATTGCAGCAGAGCCATTTCATGAGAGGGGGTGGGGGGTGGGGTGGGGCTAAGCGCAGTTCTTTGAATCAAACGTTGAATGAAATCGATAATTTTTTAGATATCCGGATAATGGATGGTCGATTCATATATTGCTATATATAGCAAGAAGCCCCAAATCCTTGATTTGGCCCGGAAACAAAGTACTGCTTTGGGCCCAGGAAGCGAAGGCGACCGTTAGGGAGACTGCTTCTCCTCCACACTTCTTTATTTTCTTTTATTCTCCGTGCCCATTCTGCATGCGCTTCGCGCGCCATTGGCGCTTTTCTCTCCTCTTATTTCTTTATTGGACGGTTCGAATGGACTTCGCCGTTCTTTCCCAACGGAAAATGGAAAGGGCTGTATCACATTGAGATGTCGATTCGTTTATATATATATATATATATATATATATTAATAAATAAATAAAATTGACGGATCCGGATCGGATCCAACCTGGACCTGACCCAGAATGCAAACCCGCACAAGGCTCCATCAGCTGCGCACGAGAAACCCAGACTCCCCCTCCCAATTTCTCTATATATACAAATATAGATACACAAGAAGAAACCCTAACCCTAAGAGCCGCGCCTACAGTCTTCTTCCCGCGACTACCACCTGCACTCGCCGGAGACCGCCTTTCGACCCCCAACTTCGATCACCCGGGTGGAACAACAGCCTCCCTCCATGACCTCTTTTTCAAGGTTCAATATCTCTCTCATCTCTTATCCTTTTCTCAATTGGTTTCTTTGTATACATTCATAACCTAACCCTCTAGGATTTTCTCCAAGCAGGACGAGTTTTTGTGTCCCGAATTGGTAAAAAAATTGACCGAAAGTCGGCCGAAAAATTGTCCAAGAACAGTCCAGAAATTCGACCCAAACCCCTATGTTCATGCCCAATTTGCCACAAACTCGTTTAATATTTTCAAAATCTAATTAAAATGATTTCTTCTCAATATAACCAAGAATTTTACTTTTTTTTATTTTTATTAGTTTGTTTTATTTGTTAAATTATTCGGCCTCCAAAACGACCAAAAACTTGGTATTTCAAAACTAAAATTGTGACACAAAGTGTGCCCTGCCAAACGGGACTACCTCGTCAAGTACCAATTGCACCGAAAGGTGCGTATGATATATCCTGAGGTGTGAGCTTTCGTGGAAGTTGATTCAGACGTGTGTGCGCGTCAAAATCAACCCGTAGCCGTAAAAAAATTTTGTATCGTGACTTTTGTAAACAACCACCCTACTTTGTGTACGCTCGTCGAAATGAGACAAAACTTGTGCCGTTTGATTCGTGGTATCATACTAGTCCCGTGACCCAAGAATTATGTGATTACGAGACAGTTGAACCAACCACCTATTCGCGGGCCCACGGTTTGACTTGAAGGGCAAATTTGTGATCGGCTCAACGGAATCCAAAATTGGACATACCTTGAGTTCGTATCATCTTTTATGATTTATTTGACCTATAATTTGTTTAATTTAGGGAACCTTACCCCTGGCACGCATTTTGGTGCAAAATGGGCTACGTGAGTACCCTACTTTGACCCAAAATTACTGTTTTGCTCTTGTGTCCAAATTGGACAAAAGGATAGTATTTTTTAGCTATCTCGCTAATTTTGGGAACGTAGATGATATTTATTTCAGTATCCGAAGACGATCAGTCGGAGGCAGTGGGTTCTGATACTCTATACTTGACACCTGGACGTTTATATTACGCAGCTTTTCTGTCAGGTAAGTATTCATTGCATTGTACTGTGATTTACATTCTATATGGTGCATATATTTTATTTCTGTTATCTATTTCATATATTTTAACTGCTATATAAACTGCACGTCCAAGAATAACTTGGGTGCAAAGACGGTGGCATCATATTTTATCTTTATTATATATTATGCATGTCGACCTAGTTTTACGAGACCACCACATGATTTGGAGACATCATTATGTTTTATTGGCCGAGACATATCTGTTACACGAGTATGAGTCTCATGTAGGACATGGACTTGCATAATGGGTTGGCCATCTGTACGTTTGGGACGTGCGATAGGAAATAACTGCTAATAAATTTGTATGCTAGAAGACTTAGCAGTTATTAGAGGTACCATCGTGTCATAGATATGGCATGAATTGAGCATGGGATGGGGAGAATAGCAAGTAAGACATTTGGGCCCCTTTGTACTTTTCTTTAATTAATTCGTACGCTCCGCCGGAGATGCGTGGTCAGATGACCCTTATATTAAATATCTACAGGCGGCCTCTGACGTTCAAAAGATGTCATACTTTTTAGGCCCCTGATTCTCCGAGAGAATCATGCCAATCCTATTTTAGCCAGATAGCCCACGTATTGGAAAGTTGTTCTCAAAAGTGCATTCACATAGACGGTTAGGAGATCCTTGGATGTTTATTTTCAGTACTTTATTTGCATGTTTCTATGTATCTTGTTACGCCCCTCTGAGGACCTGGTCCCTTTTCAGGTGTAGACGATCATGACTATTCGTAGGAGCACGGATCAGGACTTACTACTCCATTTTCTTTCGAGGAGGTCTTCCCTTCGAGCCTCTCTGATTATTAGATGATATACTTATTATATTTACTTTTATATTCTAGTTTGGTAGTGGATTTGTCTCCATCCAACTATTAGTTCTTCTCGACTAGTTCATATTTGGTTCATTGACATATTTGATTATTTATTTCTTTATAATTTTTGTGGATGAGATTTTGTTGTGTCCTGTGACTTGTGATAATAATATACCACTTGTGAATTATTATTCATAATACATCGTACATATGTGTTATGGTTTCCATATATTGGAGTTTCCATATACATACGGCTGGCATGCTTGCGTATTCCTAGTCCTACGTATTTTAGGACTGGGGTATAACTTATTTTTGTGGTGGCCCATGCAGGTCGAGTTAGCCATTTTGGTTATATAACTATACTAAACAGGCCTGCACCTAGGATTAGAGTTTTAGATCTCATCCACATTTCTATGACTCACCTTCCTTCCAACCTGTTCTATTTAAATAATTGCATCATGCTTGATTCATGAACTTCCCATAATCTTTCGTCCATCTCTTGCAGAGATATAAATTTGTGCATGCAGGTCGAGAGTATATTGTCTCGGTTACGTTACTGTACCGAGCAAGCCTGCAAATAGGATTATAGTATAGGTCTCATCTACATACTTGACTTTCCTCCTTGATTTTGTTCCAAATTCTTTGAACTCACCTACCGTCCTTGACTTTCAAAATTGTACACGCTTAATTCTCTTGACATTGGTATCCTTGTTTCCTCACATCTTCCTATTTAATGTACTTCCCTAATAATTCCTTGAGTATAGCCTCCTGCCAGAATATAGGAATCCTTGTTGTTAGAAGATAATTATGATATCATACCTACTAAGAAAAACAAATTAGAATATTAGTATCTCCCAAAAGTTTAGCATACCTAATGAACCCTAGCATCCAACACCTGTAAATTAATTCACCATTATCCCTTGATATATTTAGGAATGACTTGAGAGTAGTATAGACACTACTAGGGTTAGTTAGAAATTTGACCATATTGTTTGACCCTAGTATTGAGGAACCAATAGAAATCCAAGGTTGAATATTAGGACTAAACCTAACTTTCATAGTGATATAATATTAAAGAACTATAAATTTAGATTATTGTCTTAATATTAGCAGAACAGTACCTTAGGAAACCAAGAGGAATGAACCAATACCTTAGTAAGAGCAAGGGTACCCTACCTTCAGCAGTAGGTTCCCTAGAATCTATGATCATCGTTGAGTCATACTTGAGTCTCCATGAGTCACTAACCCTGCCATCTCATCCAACTATCTATATACTTTCCCATCTTGAGTTAATCCCTCCCTCCATCATAGATAAATTGTCATAGCTCTTTACCAATTAAAATATATTGAATGAATAGAATATTTTCCTTGATTATACCTCGAACACAGAGATTAGCATACCATATTTTCTTAGGAAACCATAATATTATCAAGAGTCTCTCTATTTAATTTTATATCTTGTTTCTCCGAAACCTTAAGGCTCATTATTTGTGCGATGACTAAAAATTTTCCTTTATCTTACAATTTGTGCCATATAATCCTTCTGATTGTAGGCCAAGTGATTCCTTTTATGTTAGGATATATAGTTTGCTAGGATTATAGTTGTTAATCTTGAATTTTAAAATTTTGTGCTTAGTAGTTAGAACTTGATAGTTTGAGTTGTTCATTTAGATTATGATTTTATGATAATCCTTTAGTTTCAAATTAAGTAATATGTTCTACATATCTCAATATAGGTTATATCCTCTTTCACTTGAGAGCCAATAACTTCTCCATTCTTAATATTAATATTTTTGTTCTATAAGTACTATGATTAAGACTTAAGATGATCATTACCTATATAATGCCATAGGATACCCTAATAGGTACCAAGATCTTTCCCCCGTATACCCTAACAAGAGTTTCTACTTTATCCCCATAAGGCAGTTACAGTATTAGTTGATTCTTGTAAGTTGGGTAGTATGCCTCACAACCTAGTATCACATAGTCCTTTTGACCTATTAATGAAGTATAATTGAATGACACCAACTATAGGCTTGCATAAGGAGATAGTGCTTATCCAGACTGTAGAACTTTAGAGGCCCATACCCCTATTTGGTCGACTAGAGACTTAGACAAGAAGTTAGTATGGCAACTGTAGAGGCACAACACCGGACGAGTCTTATCTTCTTGGTGAATTTGAATTAATTTGTACCTTCCTTTATCATAATCCAGCGTACTTATATTTTCTGGACTACCTCGACTTATGCTACTACTATAGCCTAGTTTTGCAAGATTATTCTTTTATCGATCTTGTTCAGGACATATGTGTTATTGGGGGCCCACTCTAATACATTTATCTATTTAGAATTCGTGTATTACGGTCTGATCAACCTTAGTGTACTTGGTTCGCCCTTCATATGACTATTTTATGTAGATTGAGATAAAGTTGACATAGCTTATTAGACAAATATACCTGCCCTCTAGACATGCCATGTCACGTCCCAGTCCCAAAATACCGAAGGACTAGCCACGTGGCAATAGCCAGCAGCACAACTCCAATGGGCAAACCCAATTTAATGGATCCGTTAGAGTGTACTTAAGCTATAAAACAAATACAATGGTCTACGATACATGTCACAGTCTAATTCTAATCTCATCCACAGAAGGTAAACACAATTCAAAATGTCAGACTAATCAAAAAAAAATATAATCCATCAACAAGTCTCAATAAAAAGTGTCTCGGGGAACAACCCGATAATAAGTTTAATACAGTAATCCAAGAGTCAGGATATAGAGTAACTAGAAACAGAAATAACTGAGTATATAAAAAAATACTCAAAAGAAATCCTCTGGCACAACCTCATCCTCTGGTGCCAGTACTGCTCCAACTTCAGCTCATGTCCCGTATACCTCGGGGTAAATCTCCTCTGCTATACCTGGGGACATAATCCGGATCTAGGTCCTCAAGGGACATAACAAGGTACAAGAATAACTCAAGCCAAATAAAATATAGTATATAAAAATATATCAACAGGGCAAACTATGTAACCAGATATGTGATATGCAAATGAGAGCATCACTAGTACTCAGGCTGAGACCACTACAAGCTTTGTGTCGGGGAGCCGGTAGCAGTAATATCACGTAATGGGCCAAGCTCTGGAACAGAGACTAAAGCACTGCAATAATAAATATATATGTATGTAATCAGCCTATATCCTGTGTGTCTCTCCCTACCCAATGTAATCACACGTCTCTTGTCCATGATGTCTCATGTCCATAACACGCAAGATTATGACCTCTAGCTAGTATATCGAGTCATAATAATATCTATGTTTATACAAGACTTATGTCACGAATCCTGTAAGCCTATACAAACCACCATGAATAACTCAAGAAAGATTCTGTCTCATGAATAGTGTCAAGTGTCCTATGGTATAACGTACTTGATAAAGAAAGCACGAAAAATATATAGGATCGTGATATCAACTCTCAAGGTGACGTTACATGACTCCGCGTACGGCGTCGACATCCGAATATTGTTCGGATGTTAAGCAACATCTCACGGTCCTAAGTTGAATAGGTACATCAAAAGAATATACGAAATAAAACACTAGTCGATAATATTATAGGATTTACTGCAAGTTGGCAAGGTAAACTTGCCTGGGTTTTAAACTCCTACAGTTGCTCTGATAACAACAAAATCTCCAGGTACGCCTTCGGATACTGAAAAAAATATTACCATCACTCTCAGAATATATGAAATAGCTAGGATTGACTACCCATTGTTTGTGGTGGAAAATGAAAGAATGAAGATGTATTCAAGATGGGGTTTACACAAAACCTGCCTTCTTTGGTTTACAAACAAACTTGTACAATTTGATCCTATACGAGGATGTAGGAGTACAATTTATTTAATCTGGGTAAATATTGCTATAGGTGTCTGATCTGCAGTCGATCACTTTAGCCCTTGGACCACACGATGATGAAAAAGTGCCGTAGAAGATAGGAAGCAGCTTCGAAGGTTGCAAAAGAGGGTGGATGTACGATGCCAAAGTCGTCGATCCCTACTCTTTGTCTGAGCTCCGGATTCTCTCTCTCTCTCTCTCTTGACCTCTGGTTCGATCTTTCTTGGAAGTTCGACCTTGGATCTGATATTGATTTTCTTGACCAATTTTCTGACCTTGTTCCTCATTGATAGAGGTCTCTATTTATAGAGTTTTGGTGACAGTGACCACTCCGTCGGTGTAGAAACCGAGGAGTGGAAAGTACAATACCCTTTTACACAACGGTTAAAATAACCAATGCCTGCGTATAGATGATCCTTTGAATGAGCGTGTGACGCAGGTCCAACTAAGGGACAAAATGCGTATAATCGCTAAGAAGATCACGGCGTAGAAGCCACGTAGGTAGGTATCCCTCATGTAGAAGAGGTGGGCGTAGAAGCCAATGTCTGTCACCATGGCATAGAAGCCAAGTAGGCATAGAAGACGAAATAGGCGTAGAAGCCGAGTGGTCATAGAGGCCGAGTGGCCGTAGAAGCCAAATGGTCGTAGAGGCCGAGTGGGCGTAGAAGCCAAGTGAGCACAGGAGTTGAATGGGCGTAGAAGCCGCTGCGTACCATGCCAGAGTGCTGATGTGGACGTCTTAGCCAGAATTATGACTTTTGAAGATATAATCAAATCTCTTGCATTAAATGCCGAGATTTGCCACCATCCTGTGCATTAAATACGGAGGCGTGTTTTTGAAGGTCTGCAGCCTTTCTGCGCATCAGTCGCAGAGATGTGCCTTGAGAAACGGTCACCGCTCTGTGCTTTAGACGTAGAGACGTGCCTCGAGCAACTGTCATCGCTCTGTGCATTAGACGTAGAGACGTGCCTCGAGCAATTGTCATCGCTCTGTGCATTGGTCGTAGAGACGTGCCTCGAGCCCCGTACGGAGTGCAGCTTTTGATGTGGTAGGCGGTTTGTCTACTGCAGAGCGTAAACAGCTCCTGTCTGCCTGTGTAAAACAAGGCAGCGTATCCCTTCGTGCACGTAAAAGCAGTTTACGCAAAGGAAATGGCGGTAAATGACAGTCTGGGTCGCATTGCCGTGCCATAATTATAGCCATCATCTGGGTAGTCGAGCAGTATCCCTGGGTAGTTGAGCAGTATCCCTTTGTCAGAAGTCCAGACGTCAGGTTCATTGCAGGATCTGACAGGTTCATTGCAGGATCTGACAGGTTCACTTCGGAGAATACGAAGCGTCTCTCATACACTTCAATGCTGCGTTTGAAAGAGGATGGGTTTTACGCCATGGAGGCAACGAAGAACCCTGTTTACGCTGAAGCATCCTGGACGTACTGCCTTACGCGGATGGTCCTTTGAGCTTATATTTTATGCTGTATTTAGCGGAAAAAGCTTTGTTACACGCTTGATGGCTCTGAAGGCCTCTGTTTACGCTGCTCTGCATCAATATGCCGCGTATAGCCATCCGGCGTATTTTTCATGCTTCTA
Organism: Iris macrosiphon; assembly: GCA_036927795.1. Classification (NCBI taxonomy): domain Eukaryota; kingdom Viridiplantae; phylum Streptophyta; class Magnoliopsida; order Asparagales; family Iridaceae; genus Iris; species Iris macrosiphon. The sequence goes on from JAYESA010000014.1 coordinate 78,372,408, forward strand.
CAAGACCCCCTTCAAAGCTTTCAAATTCCTCGGAATTTGGAACGCTTTGAATTAAGCATGAACCGCTCCTCGTAACTCGAAACGTTTTTGAATGGAGCATTGAAATGGTCGATGCTGACTTTATGGCGGATTTATTGGGGACCGGTGTGATCTCTTTCGCCTATAAAAAGGCTGGGGGGTTAACCCGTTCTTCCCACATTCCCATCACCACGCAGAGATGATCGCCGGAGTTCGTCGGATCGACCTGAGGAAGAAGGAGATCATGTTCTTCCAGCGTGTAAGGAGCCAAAAAAGATGGATCATGGAAGGGTATCTTAGCCTCTCTTGCTCGAGATAATCAGCAACTTTATATGGCTGTTCTTCCAGGAGAAGGGAAGGGTCGTATTAGACCACACGGCTTACAAGCGGTGTCTTCTCCTGTTACCTGCGGGGATGAGAGCAGCAACTAGCTCTGACCTCGGGCATTGAGTTGGGTAGAATATATCAACTCAATCTGTCACGGCGCACGGAGCATGGGATCTGCATAATTTATGAAAGCCCCAACTCTGTATTCTCCCGCTGTTGATCATTGCTATGTCAGTCAGTTTGCTGGAACTGACTGACTGCTGGAGAAGATGGATGAAGAATTGTGCCCATGCGAGAACCCGGTAGAACAGATTCTGGTGCGGACTTCCAATGAAGATGAGGAAATCCTTTGTAGACGGGATTTATCTCATATGTAATCATGAAAAATAGAGAAAAAACCCTTGTAGATTGGATTTCCCTCATATGTAATCATGACTTTAATCTTTTAATAAAATCGTCTTTCTTCTCCGCATATGATCGTTTTGCCATACGTTGCTGTGAAGTCTGAATATGTGTAGCTTCGACACGTCTGATTTTTTACGCCGACTCTGTTTAGAAAGAGTGCTAGGTCCTGTCCTTTTGTGCATAGCGAATAGTCCATAGAACGCTGTTGAGCATTTTGAACATTTAGAACTATCCTGCTGCTAGGACTGAGGAACCACATAGAGATCTGAACTGTTGTTTTTACTTCTGATGAACAGAATTTTTGTTCAGACTTAGTCTTCAAGAATGATTTCTCAAAAAATCCTTTGGAACAGGGTCAAGAAATGGTTGTCAACTAGGTTGCCATCTTTGATAGACGAGATATTCAGACTGGAGTCTGGATGAACTTCCAATTGACCCGAGAAGAGTAATTTTTTAATATAGAACTCTGTATGCTTCGGGTACTTGGGATATCTTGAGGTCAAGAACGAGTATCTTCTGTGTGAACTCTTTGCAATTGACCGCCTTGAGGACCGTTCAGATGTACGCGCAATCTGGCCGGCGTATCTTTCAGATGTACGGGAAGTCGTGGAGCGTGAAATCATTAGTCTGTAGCCTCTGAGCATAAACTAAACACCATCAAGCGTGAAATCATAGACTTGTGGTTCCTGAGCGTGAAGTCGTAGGTTTGTAGCCTCTCGAGCATAAAAGCTACCGAGCACAAAGGCATCTGGGCGTAAAAACCCGACTTGTAGCCGTCGAACGTAAAGCCGTAGATTCGTAGCTGTCGAGCGTAGAAAGCTCCTTAGCGTAGAACTGTAGATTTGTAGCTTCTGAAAAGAAAATTTCTCCGAGCGTGAAGTTGCGGATCTGTTGCTTCTGAGCGTGAACTAAGCACCACCGAGCGAGAGATCATCGATTTGGTATCTGTTGAGCGTAAAGTCGTAGGTTTGTAGCCTCTCGAGCATAAAAGCTACCTAGCACAAAGGCATCCGGGCGTAAAACCATAGACTTATAGCTTGCGAGCGTAAAAACCGTAGATCTGTTGCTATCGAGCGTAGAAAGCTCCTTAGCGTAGGAACCACTGACCTGCTTTGCGCGAAAAAACTTTTCGAATTCGCTGACTGTCCGCCTTCTCTGAATAATAGGCTGACGTAGGACCCAATCATAACCAAATATTAATTAGGAGATTTGGTTTGGGTTTCGAGGAGTCTGTCCGAGGATTCAAGGAGTCGACCCGAACTCTATATATATCCCAAGCTTTTGAGAGAAAAACTTTTCATCCGTCTTCTGCGAAAGAGTGCCTTCGACTGTTTGAGTTTTTCCTCTCGTTCTTTCTCCGAGCATTCCGAGTTTTCAGAAATGGCGCCGAAACAAATCCCCTCCGCTAAGGAAAAGAGTATAGGTTCTTCTTCTCGTTCTTCTGCCCCAGCGAGAGAGTCTTCGGTCGGGCAAGGTGAACGTTCTTCTGAGCGAAGTATCCCGCCGACGAGTAGCGCACCCGGCCTTAGAGGTAGAGCCTTTGGGATGACAAAGAATGACAAAAAATCCTTCGCACACGTTGAACGTGATCGCGCTAGGTCGTCTTCTGTGCTGATAGCCTCTTTGAGGAAGATGACGCACGGAGACGTTTTCATCTTTTACGCCCATATTTCTAATGTGCCAGCGTAAAAACTCCATATTTTTGCAGTTTTGAGTGTAAAAGCTCTGACTGCCGAAAACTTGCTGTATACTATAAAATTTTAGTTTTACGCTCGTAGATGGGACCTCCCACATAATAACTAGAATTTTGGCAGTTTGGCGTAAAGCACGGACTGTATACCGCCAATTACGCTTCTGGATGTGACTTCCGACGTAAAATGACCAAATTTTGTACAGTCTTGGCGTAAAGCACATACGGTCGTTTCTTGGTTTTTATGTTGCAAGATTTGTAATGATGTGTTTTCCTTGCACTTTTGCAGTTAACTTGCATGAGTCTCCACTGGCCGAGGTGATGGGTTTTGCTGCCGGGATGCTGTACTCAAACTATCTGGAGGATCTATCCCACGTGACATTTCCTATCTCCGGACCCCAGTATCCTAAAGGAAGGGAGATATTGATATCGGCTCAGGGCGAGCGGACGTTGCTGAACATGATTAACGGGGAGCCCCTGATGTACATAGACGGGGACCAGTACATCAAGCTGACTTTTCTCTTTGGGGACATGATTGACAAACGGTCCCAGACGAAGCCCAAGAGAGAACCCTGGGTTTCCCTGCCGAGAGTGTGGTCTTGTATCTGCCAACGATGTCGAGAGATTATCCCATCTCGGCTTTCTCCCATGCTACACATCCCAGGAGGATGTCGTGGACGCTGACTCCCGATCTTCACGGCAAGCCGGGGAAGATCTTTCATTTGAAAGGAGCTGACCAGGGGTCGTTTGTCAGCCGCCCTTTCGGCGTTATGACGGTGTTCAGGGGACTGTGCCCGGGCAGCATCCCGAGTGAAGATAGTTCTGTGATCCAGCCGGTCCAATTGTCGACTTTCTGTAACGACTTCATGGGGCGAGGGGGTATATACCCCAAGGAGAATCCTCGGTGCAATGGGTGGATCACCCCAACAAACCTCCGATGGGCTTGCCTAGTTGACTGGGCCTTGAAGCATTTTAGGAGAGAGCTGGAGGGCATTGGACTGTATGCTGCTGTGAGTGCGACGAGTGTCGGGTTGCCTCCCAACCCTAACCTGTTTCTGGCACTGATGGAGCGATACATTTCGCTCATCGGGACCTTCGCCACTCCACTGGGGGAGTTGGGGTTGGCCCTCCACGAGATGGCAGTGATCTCGAGACTGCCGATGGGGGATACCCCATATGAAGAGTATATTCCCACTAACCGGGAGTTGGAGGACTCTGGACCCTCGGGTTGTGGAGGTGTATCAGGACCTGATGTGCCACTACTTCACGTGCACCACTTTTTATGATGAGCCTTCTGATTTGGCTCACACCACTAAGTGGATGTCCTACCTCTTCTTCCATCGGGCGAGGGCCGCCAAGTCGGAGAAAGTTTCGGGGGGCAAGAATGAGCCCGTGAACTGTTTGGGCGTGCTTAGTGCCCAGGTTGTCGAGGATCTTATGGGGGATGCTAAAGCTCCATATCAGATTCTCAATGATGGGGTAGGAAAGTATCCTGAAGGCACTAAGGCCTATAGTTACTTGAGGCGCTGCCGCAGGCCTCTGTCTAAGGAAGCCCGGCTGGCTGGCTTTCTCTCCATATGGCTGCATCGAGTCGTGGTGCCCGACATCACGTCCGCGGACCGCATTTACCGAAATATCCTGTGGCCTACCGTGCGTCTGGTGTTCGGGGCAAGACTGGGCTTGCTCCCTGCCATGGTGTGCCGTATATAGGCTGGCCTGAGAGCCATGACTGATGGACTGCTCGTCGATGAAGCTCGGCGTGGTAGCTTTCCCCGGGTAGAGTTACCATACCTGTACTTGATGGGATGGTTAATTCTCCACAACCCCCGGGTGATATCTCCCGGCCCTGGTAGTAGCTCGGGGGGTAGTTTCTTGTTGAACTACAAGGACTCTCCCTGGAACGTGAACACAATTTTAGACTGTCGGCTAGTGATCCTCTGCACTGTCCCCTCTGTACATCGCAATTAGTCGGAGATTAGGCTTGAGGATTTAGGTGGAGAGAAGACCAATCTTTCTCTGAAAGCTTTTAACTGGTTGGTCTGCATCCGGCCCTCTCATTTGCTGTACAGAAGTAAAGATCATTTCTTTTTCGAGCCCTACTTGCCTAGTCAATTTGCCAGGCAGTTTGGGTACGATCAGCTGCACGTGGGCAATGCCGTCACCAACTTCAGGTCCAGGGGCGGACTCATTGATGGAGCCAGAGGATGGCGGTATTTTATCATGGGTTGCACGGGAGCAATCTTTATCGTGCCGATCGTCACACTCTCCACGGAGCTGCACATCCTTCATTCGTATGCCCAGTTCTACGTGGCGATCAACACCTTCTATCGCGATTTTGACATGCGTGGAAGCTTTAGGGTGCCTTCTCCCAAGTCTGGGGGAAGAGTCGAAGTCCCCTCGGTTTTGTCTGACGAGGGTGAGGGGTCCGTCACTCCGGATGAGCCTCTGGTGTCGGTGCCGAGGTGTGAAGTGCCGCCGCCTGCGGGGGCTTTGGCAGCCTCTGGGAAGCGAAGGGCTCCTGCTTCGAAGCAGACTTCCCCTCGCAAGAGGAAGAAGAAGACGGTTGCTCGTTCTCTCCGGATTCCTGGTATTGAGGCTCCTAGAGAGGAACCTGCTATCTCCCCTGTTGGGGATGTCTCTTTGATTGGAGGTTCCTCGTCTTTCGGAGAGGGACCCTTAGTTTCGGCTGGCGATGCCGGAGAACTCCTGCCTGAGGCTGCCGTTGTTACCATCGCCTTCGGTAGTGGAACGAAGTCGCCTGCGTGGCCGAGGCAAATAAGAGAATCTTTCCCTGGACCAGCCACGGATGAAACTCCTGCCGTGTCCGTGAGCATGCCTAGCGAGATTCTGGCTGACGAGCCTCGACTGCGTCTTGGTGAAGGCTCGATAGAGCACCTGGCGATGTCGGTGGGCCCACCCCCTTCTCCAGGTATGACAGTTCGTATTGCGTCATTAAGGCATAATTTAGCTACGTGGGCTGCCGATGTGACATATATACCGTTGGCTACGGGTAAATGTCATCTTTATGTATCCTCTTAGAAAGATTACCATCATATTGATATCAACTTTCTTGTCCTCTTCTCAGGGGACGGCGTCCACGGGGAGTATAGCGTTGAAGTGCCTTCTGGCTCTGCTCGGGCTCCTGGCGATGATACGGAGGTGCCCGACTTCGAGGAGGAAATATCTTCGGGGGCCAGCTCGCTCGGAGTGGTTTCGTCACCTCAAGAGGAGCAGATGTATGCCTCTATCCCCGATAGAGTCACAACCCAGGGAGTTTGTTATGTTCATATTACCTCTGAACAAACCATTCTGGTCCGACCAACGATTATCATATCCATATTACCTCTGATATCGATTGTCTTCTCAACTTAGCACCCGTACTTAACTCTAAGTACGCCAGTGGTGTTGAGTCCACAAAAACTGCCATGTCCATATTACCTCTGGCAGGGCTTGTCCCCAAACCTATTATTTGCACTCTCGTGCGCAATAAATGATAGGTCCACAAAAAATTCCCCTGTGGAATACCCGCAATAGAAAGTGACGCATGGCAACTGTTCTTCGACGACGCCTCCAGGACTGGTCCCAAGGGAAACGTGGTTTCAGGGGTAGAAATCGTCCTGGTCACTCCTGATAAACTCCTCATCTACCGAGCATATTCTTTTAGCGAGCCATGCTCCAACAATGTGGCAGAGTACAACGCTCTGCTAATCGGGCTCCAAGTCGCTAAAGAGCTGGGGGTCGAGTCCCTGGAAGCTTTCGGTGATTCTCTGGTTATTGTCAATCAAGTCAGGGGAATATATAAAGTTCAGAATCCAGACCTCATCCCCTATCACCTGGCAACAGTCGAGATAGCCATGACATTCAAAGGGTTCTTCCTAGAGCATGTACCTCGATCTCAGAATCTGGAAGCTGATGCCCTAGCCAGTCTAGTTGCGGATTTAGCCACTCCTATAAGAAGGCAGGATTCGGTAATCCTTCTTAACAGAGATTTATTCTGTGTGAAGAATAACTTTCACATTGAACGCAGCTACGTTGTGAACACAGATCCCCCTAGAAGAGACTGGAGAAGTCCCTTCATAGATTTCGTCGCATACGGAATCTTGCCAGAGGACCCCAAAGAAGCAGTATCCGTCAAAAGACGATCATTACGCTTCTACTTCGATGCATCTTCACAATGCCTATATCGCCGGACCTACGACGGACTGCTATTAAGATGTCTCTCTAACGACGAAGCACAACAGATTATCTGGGAAGCTCACAACGGCGTGTGCGGAGCGCATCAACCCGGTCCTAAGCTACAGGATCGTATCAGAAGAATGGGCTATTACTGGCCCACCATGATCGCAGACGCGATCAACTATGCAAGACAATGCAGAACCTGTCAGGTTCATGCAGACTTCATACATCAACCGTCTGAATATCTACATCCTACGGTTGTATCCTGGCCTTTCGAAGCATGGGGTATGGATATCATTGGTCCTATTTACCTATCTTCTTCCAGAGGTCACCGGTTCATACTGGCCATCACGGATTACTTCTCCAAATGGGCAGAGACGATCCCCCTTACCGAGGTAAAGGTGTCTAATGTAATTAGCTTCATCAAGCATCACGTCATTTATCGCTTTGGGATTCCCCCAAGGATAATCCATGACAATGGGTCTCAGTTCATCAGCCAAGCATTTCATCGATTTTGCGATAAAAATCGGATACATAATATTGCCTCTACGGCATATTATCCAGCTGCTAATGGTTTGGCGGAAGCTTTCAACAAAACCATTATCAAACTCTTGAAGAAGTTCGTCTCTTCAAACAAGAGAGATTGGAATGAGAAGCTGGGCGAATGTCTCTGGGCATACCGCACAACGGTACGAACATCGACAGGTTGTACCCCATTTTCACGGGTCTACGAGAGCGAAGCAGTTCTCCCCATTGAAATCCAGATCCCGTCACTCAGGATAGCCGTGACTAATGAGCTGACTCAAGAAAAGAATGACCTGTTAAGGCTTCAAGAGCTAGAAGGATTAGACGAGAAATGCCTCCAAGCTCAACAGCGCATCGCGCTCTACCAAGCACGTATTTTCAAAGCTTTCAATCATAAAGTAAAGGAAAGAGTGTTCAAAGTCGGCGAGCTAGTTTTAGCCGTAAGAATGCCGATGATCCTTACTCACAGGAGTAAAGGCAAATTCCAGCCCAAGTGGGAAGGCCCTTATGTGATCGAGACAACGTTCTCAAACGGCGCTTACCGGTTAGCCCAGCCTAATAGAGACCTGTTAATGGCTCCTATCAACGGTAAATTCCTAAAAAGGTACTATGCTTAACCTCCCCTACTCAAGTGGAATATAGCGAGAAACTCAATTCTGACAAAACTACTTCCAAAACGAAACTAGTTGGGTCATATTCTATCATGTCCGTATGACCTCTGAATAGATATATCCTGCTAAAAGGTTATCAAGAGTCTATCACGTTCATACTACCTTTGATATCACTCTCGCCCAAATCTGTCATTTATATTCCGAAATAATGGGTCCATAAAGTCAGAAAAGATTCGCTTTATTTATTCCCAAAAAAAGCAGAATTATATTTGGGAAGCAAAAAGAAGAAAGGGTACATCATTGTGGGGGAGCGGTCAGATCGCGAATCAGCTGTACCAGTACAGCTATCCTCTCATCCCTGGAAACCAAGGCATCAACGCGGGCCCGTTCCAACCGTGTCTCAGGATTGTTCATAAAGGACAGCTCGGCCCTTGCCCGAAGAGAGCCAGCACGGGCATCTTCTGCGAGCTCCAGATCCCGTCGTGCTGTGCTCAGTCGACTAGTCGCTACATCTAGACCCGCCAACGACTGAGAAGCCCACTCCTCTGCCAGAGCGAGTTTTTCCTTCAACTTGCGGGCCCTCGCTACGTTCCCTTCATGCTCGGATTGGCACTTCGTCTGAAGAGCAAGAGCCTCCTCCACGACACCTTTTCTTTCATCCATCTCCAGCTTATGTGCTTTGATGGAGTCATCTAGGCTTTCCAGCTGTTTAGTAAGCCGCGCAGTCATGAGGTCATATCTGGCCTGGACCTCAGCTTCAAGGCTGCCCCGAGCCAGCTGCAAGTATTCGTTAATAGTTTGCTCCAAACCATTAACCATCGCCTCCAGGGCGTCAGCTACCCCAGAATCGCCGAAATCCCTGACCGCCCCAATCGGAAACTGAGAAGCCTTTTTCAGACGCTCGAAGTCTAGATTCTTCGCCAACACCATTGATATCAGTATTTTCAAACTGGTATAAAAGAGGCTGGTGTATTGCTCGGTCAACGTAACTAGATCCGATTGGACGCCAGGAGTGGCCGCGATATTGGCGAGTCCCCCTCCAGGAATGATTGTAGACGAGGTGGCCACAGCCGCCGCCTCGACGGATGGTGCGACCGAAGGAGGTACGACGACGACGGTCGAAGTCATCAGCATACTCGCGAGAGGCGAGATCACGACAACGGGTTCGTCCTCCTCTTGAGGTGACGAAACCACTCCGGGCGAGCTGGCCCCCGAAGATATTTCCTTCTCAAAGTCGGGCGCCTCCGTATCATCGCCAGGAGCCCGAGCAGAGCCAGAAGGCGCTTCAACGCTATACTCCCCGTGGACACCGTCCCCTGAGAAGAGGACAAGAAAGTTGATATCAATATGATGGTAATCTTTCTAAGAGGAGACATAAAGATGACATTTACCCGTAGCCAACGGTATATATGTCGCATCTGTAGCCCACGTAGCTAAATCATGCCTTAATGACGCAATACGAACTGTCACACCTGGAGAAGGGGGTGGACCCACCGATACCGCCAGGTGCTCTACCGAGACTTCACCAAGACGTGGTCGAGGTTCGTCAGCCAGAATCTCGCTAGGCATGCTCACGGACATGGCAGGAGTTTCATCCGTGGCTGGTCCTGGGAAAGATTCTCTTATTTGCCTCGGCCACACAGGCGATTTCGTTCCACTATCGGAGGCGGTGGCAGCAACGGCAGCCTCAGGCAGGAGTTCTCCGGTATCGCCAGCCGAAACTAAGGGTCCCTCTCCGAAAGGCGAGGAACCTCCAATCAAAGAGATATCCCCAACAGGGGAGACAGCAGGTTCCTCTCTAGGAGCCTCAATATCAGGAATCCGGAGAGAATGAGCAACCGTCTTCTTCTTCCTCTTGCGAGGGAAAGTCTGCTTCGAAGCAGGAGCCCTTCGCTTCCCAGAGACTGCCAAAGCCCCCGCAGGCGGAGGCACTTCACACCTCGGCACCGATACTAGAGGCTCATCCGGATTGACGGACCCCTCACCCTCGTCAGACAAAACCGAAGGGACTTCGACTCTTCCCCCAGACTTGGGAGAAGTCACCCTAAAGCTTCCACGCATATCAAAATCGCGATGGAAGGTGTTGATCGCCACGTAGAACTGGGCATACGAATGGAGGATGCGTAGCTCCATGGAGAGTGTGACGACCGACACGATAAAGATTGCTCTCGTGCAACCCATGATAAAATACCGCCATCCTCTGGCTCCATCAATGAGTCTGCCCCTGGACCTGAAGCTGGTGACGGCATTGCCCACGTACAGTTGATCGTACCCAAACTGCCTGGCGAACCGACTGGGCATGTAGGGCTCGAAGAAACAATGATCTTCGCTTCTGTACAGCAAATGGGAGGGTCTGATGCAGACCAACCAATTAAAAGCTTCCGGAGAAAGATTGGTCTTCTCTCCACCTAAATCCTTAAGCCTAATCCCCGACTGATTATGATGTACAGAGGGGACAGTGCAGAGGAGCTTCCAGCAATAACCGAGGCTCAGCACCAGCCGACAGTCTAAAATTGTGTTCACGTTCCAGGGAGAGTCCTTGTAGTTCAGCAAGAAACTACCCCCCGAGCTACTACCAGGGCCGGGAGACATCACCCGGGGGTTGTAGAGAATTAACCATCCCATCAAGTACAGGTATGGTAACTCTACCCGGGGAAAGCTATCACGCCGAGCTTCATCGACGAGCAGTCCATCAGTCATGGCTCTTAGGCCAGCCTGTATACGGCACACAATGGCAGGGAGCAAGCCCAGTCTTGCCCCGAACACCAGACGCACGGCAGGCCACAGGATGTTTCGGTGAATGCGGTCCTCGGACGCGATGCCGGGCACCACGACTCGACGCAGCCATATGGAGAGAAAACCAGCCAGCCGGGCTTCCTTAGACAGAGGCCTGCGGCAGCGCCTCAAGTAACTATAGGCCTTAGTGCCTTCAGGATACTTTTCTACCCCATCATTGAGAATCTGATCTGGAGCTTTAGCATCCTCCATAAGATCCTCGATAACCTGGGCACTGAGCACGCCCAAACAGTTCATGGGCTGATTCTTGCCCCCCAAAACTTTTTTCGACTTGGCGGCCCTCGCCCGGTGGAAGAAGAGGTAGGACATCCACTTAGTGGTGTGAGCCAAATCAGAAGGCTCATCATAAATTGCAGTGCACGCAAAGTAGTGGAACATCAGCTTCTGATACACCTCCATAACCCGAGGGTCCGAGTCCTCCAACTCCCGGTTGGTGGGAACATACTCTTCATATGGGGTGTCCCCTATCGGCAGTCTCGAGATCACTGCTATCTCATGGAGGGCCAACCCCAACTCCCACAGTGGAGTGGCGAAGGTCCCGGTGAGCGAAATATATCGCTCCATCAGTGCCAGAAACAGGTTAGGGTTGGGAGGCAACCCAACACTCGTCGCACTCACAGCAGCATACAGTCCGATGACCTCCAGCTCTCTCCGAAAATGCTTCAAGGCCCAGTCAACTAGGCAAGCCCATCGGAGGTTTATTGGGGTGATCCACCCATTGCACCGAGGATTCTCCTTGGGGTATATCCCCCCTTGCCCCATGAAGTCGTTGCAGAAAGTCGGCAATTGGACCGGCTGGATCACAGAACTGTCTTCACTCGGGACGATGCCCGGGCACAGTCCCCTGAACACCGTCACAACGCCAGAAGGGTGGCTGACAAACGACCCCTGGTCAGCTCCTTTCAAATGAAAGATCTTCCCCGGCTTGCCGTGAAGATCGGGAGTCAGCATCCATGACATCCTCCTGGAATGTGTCGCATGGGAGAAAGCCGAGATGGGATAATCTCTCGGCATCGTTGGCAGATACAAGACCACACTCTCGGTGGGGAAAACCCAGTGTTCTCTCTTGGGCTTCGTCTGGGACTGTTTGTCAATCATGTCCCCAAAGAGAAAAGCCGGCTTGATGTACTGGTCCCCGTCTATGTACGTCAGGGGCTCCCCGTTAATCATGTTCAGCAACGTCCGCTCGCCTTGAGCCGATATCAAGATATTCCTTCCTTCAGGATACTGGGGCCCGAAGATAGGAAATGTCACGTGGGACAGATCCTCCAGATAGTTTGAGTGCAGCATCCCGGCAGCGGAACCCATCACCTCGGCCAGTGGAGACTCAAGCAAGTTAACTGCAAAAGTGTAAGGAAAACACGTCATTACAAATCTTGTAACATAAAGACCAAGAAACGACAGTCTGTGCTTTACGCCAAGACTGTACAAAATTTGGTCATTTTATGCCGGAAGTCACAACCAGAAGCGTAATTGGCGGTATACAGTCCGTGCTTTACGCCAGACTGCCAAAATTCTTGTTATTACGCCGGAGGTCCCATCCACAAGCGTAAAACTAAAATTTTATAGTATACACCAAGTTTTCGACAGTCAAAGCTTTTACGCTCAAAACTGCGAAAACATGGAGTTTTTTACGCTGGCACATTAGAAATGTGGGCGTAAAAGATGAAAACGTCTCCGTGCGTCATCTTCTTCAAAGAGGCTAACAGCACAGAAGACGACCTAGCGCGGTCACGTTCAACGTGCGCGAAGGATTTTTCGTTATTCTTTGTCATCCCAAAGGCTCTACCTCTAAGGCCGGGTGCGCTACTCATCGGCGGGATACTTCGCTCAGAAGAACGTTCACCTTGCCCGACCGAAGACTCTCTCGCTAGGGCAGAAGAACGAGAAGAAGAACCTATACTCTTTCCCTTAGCGGAGGGGATTTGTTTCGGCGCCATTTCTGAAAACTCGGAATGCTCGGAGAAAGAACGAGAGAAAAAACTCAAACAGTCGAAGGCTCTCTTTCGCAGAAGACGGATGAAAAGTTTCTCTTAAAAGCTTGGGATATATATAGAGTTCGGGTCGACTCCTCGAATCCTTGGACGGACTCCTCGAAACCCGAACCAAATCTCCTAATTAATATTTGGTTATGATTGGGTCCTACGTCAGCCTATTATTCAGAGAAGGCGGACAGTCAGCAAATTCGAAGAGTTTTTCGTGCAAAAATAGGTCAACGGTTCCTACGCTAAGGAGCTTTCTACGCTCGACAGCAACAGATCTACAGTTTTACGCTCGCAAGCTACAAGTCTATGGTTTTATGCCCGGATGCCTTTGTGCTCGGTAGCTTTTATGCTCGAGAGGCTACAAACCTATGACTTTACGCTCAGCAGATACCAAATCGATGATCTCACGCTCGGTGGCATTTAGTTTACTCTTGGAGGCAACGGATCCACAACCTTACGCTCGAAAGATTTCTTTTATTCACAGGCTACAAATCTACTATTCTACGCTAAGGAGCTTTCTACGCTCGACAGCTACAGATCTACGGTTTTACACTCGCAAGCTACAAGTCTATGGTTTTATGCCCGGATGCCTTTGTGCTCGGTAGCTTTTATGCTCGAGAGGCTACAAACCTACGACTTTACGCTCAGCAGATACCAAATCAATGATCTCACGCTCGGTGGCTTTCTACGCTTAATAGGCTACGAAATCAGGATTTTTAGCTCATTTACACCACGGATCTCTGACTTTTCGCATATCCGAACAGTTCTCGAGGCGGTCGATTACAGGAGTTCACACAGAAGATACTCCTTCTTGACCTCAAGATATCCCAAGTACCCGAAACATACAGAGTTCAAACATTGAGAAATTACTCTTCTCGGGTCAATTGGAGGTTCATCCAGACTCCAGTCTGAATATTTCATCTATCAAGATGGCAACTCAGTTTGACAGCCATTTCTTGATCCTGTTCCAAGGGATTTTTTGAGAAGTCATTCTTGAAGATGAAGTCTGAAACAAGAATTCTGTTTACACAGAAGTGAAAACAATAGTTCAGAATTCTATACAGTTCCTCATTCCTAACAACGGAACAGTTCGAACACTCGAACGCTAAAATGGCTTTCTACGCAGGACAGGGCCTAAATACTCTTTCTATCAGAGTCGGCGTAAAGAATCAGACGTGTCAAAGCTACACATATTCAGACTTCACAGCAACGTATGGCAAGACGATCATATGCGGAGAAGAAAGACGATTTTATTAAAATCAAAATTATGATTACATATGAGGGAAATCCTGTCTACAAGGGGTTTTTCTCAATTTTTCATGGTTACATATGAGGGAAATCCCGTCTACAAAGGATTTCCTCGTCTTCATTGGAAGGCCTTCCCAGAATCTGTTCTACCGGGTTCTCGTATCGGTGCAGGTCTTCCTCTTCTTCAATGGCAGTTCATCGACCACCACAGTCATGAACAAGAAGATCGATGGCGGGAGGATACAGAACTGGGCATGCATAAATGATGCAAATCCCATGCTCTGTACGCCATGACCGATCCAGTTGAGGCTTCTTTAAGACCCAACTCGATCGAGGACAGCAGTTACAGTTTGTCTGCTCTTGTCCGCGGAGGTCTCAAGGGGAAATATATAGCTTGCAAGCTGTGTGGTCAAATACGACCCTTCCCTTCTCCCGAAGAACCGCCATATAAAGTTGCTGGTTATCCCGAGCAAGGGAGGCTAAGATATCCTTCCATGATCCATCGTTGCAGTGGACACTTGCTCGAAGATGCCATCTTTTTCGGCTCCTTACACGCTGGAAGAACATGATCTCCTTCTTCCTCAGATCGACCCGACGAACTCCGGCGATCATCTCTGCGTGGTGATGGAAATATGGGGAGAACAGGTTAAACCCTCAGCCTTTTTATAGGCAAAAGAGGTCACACCGGTCCCCAATAAATCTGCCATAAAGTCAGCATCGACCGTTTTAACGCTCCATTCAGAAATGTTTCGAGTTACGAGGAGCGGTTCATGCTTCATTCAAAGCATTTCAAATTCTGAAGAATTTGAAAGCTTTGAAGGGGGTCTTGTAGAAGCATAAAAATACGCCGGATGGCTATACGCAGCGTATTGATGCAGAGCAGCGTAAACAGAGGCCTTCAGAGCCATCAAGCGTGCAACAGAGCTTTCTCCGCCAAACACAGCATGAAATATAAGCTCAACGTAAGGTAGTACGTCAAACTGCTTCAGCATAAACAGGGTGCTTCATCGACTCCTGGGCGTGAAACCAATCCTCTTACAACGCAGCATTGAAGTGTACGGGAGACGCTTCATATTCTCCAAAGTGAACCTGTCAGATCCTACAATGAACCTGACGTCTGGACTTCTGACAAAGGGATACTGCTCGACTACCCAGGGATACTGCTCGACTACCCAGACGACGGCTATAATGATGGCACGACACTGCGACCCAGGCTATCATTTACCGCCATCTCCTTTGCGTAAACTGCTTTTACATGCACGAAGGGATACGCTGCCTTGTTTACCACAGGCAGACATGAGCTGTTTACGCTCTGCAGTAGACAAACTGCCTGCCACATCAAAAGCTGCACTCCGTACGGGGCTCGAGACACGTCTCTATGTCTAATGCACAGAGCGATGACAGTTGCTCGAGGCACGTCTCAACGTCTAAAG
This sequence comes from Iris macrosiphon, assembly GCA_036927795.1. Lineage (NCBI taxonomy): Eukaryota > Viridiplantae > Streptophyta > Magnoliopsida > Asparagales > Iridaceae > Iris > Iris macrosiphon. The sequence goes on from JAYESA010000014.1 coordinate 78,387,622, forward strand.
CACAGAGCGATGACAGTTTCTCAAGGCATGTCTCTGCGACTGATGCGCAGAAGGGCTGCAGACCTTCAAAAATACGCCTCTGTATTTAATGCACAGGATGGTGGCATATCTCGGCATTTAATACAAGAGATTTGATTATATCTTCAAAAGCCGTAATTTCGGCTAAAACGTCCACATCAGCACTCTGGCATGGTACGCAGCGGCTTCTATGTCCATTCAACTCCTGTGCTCACTTGGCTTCTACGCCCACTCGGCCTCTACGATTATTTGGCTTCTACGCCCACTCGGCCTCTATGACCACTCGGCTTCTACGCCTATTTCGGCTTCTATGCCTACTTGGCTTCTACGCCATGGTGACAGACATTGGTTTCTACGCCCACCTCTTCTACACGAGGGATACCTACCTACGTGGCTTCTACGTCGTGATCTTCGTAGCGATTATACGTGTTTTGTCCCTTAGTTGGACCCGCATCACACGCTCATTCAAAGGATCATCTATACGCAGGCATTGGTTATTTTAACCATTGTGTAAAAGGGTACTGTACTTTCCATTCCTCGGTTTCTACACCGACGGAGTGGTCACTGTCACCAAAACTCTATAAATAGAGACCTCTATCAATGAGGAACAAGGTCGAAAAATTGGTCAAGAAAACCAATATCAGATCCAAGGTCGAACTTCCAAGAAAGATCGAACCAGAGGTCAAGAAAGAGAGAGAGAGAGAGAATCCGGAGCTCAGGCAAAGAATAGGGATCGACGACTTTGGCATCGTACATCCACCCTCTTTTGCTACCTTCGAAGCTGTTTTCTGTCTTCTACGGCACTTCTTCATCATCGTGTGGTCCAAGGGCTAAAGTGATCGACTGCAGATCAGACACCTATAGCAATATTTACCCAGATTAAATAAATTGAACTCCCATATCCTCGTATAGGATCAAATTGTACAAGTTTGTTTGTAAACCAAAGAAGGCAGGTTTTGTGTAAATCCCATCTTGAATACATCTTCATTCTTTTGTTTTCCACCACAAACAATATGGACATGGCAGTTTTTGTGGACTCAACACCACTGGCATACTTAGAGTTAAGTACGGGTGCTAAGTTGAGATGACAATCGATATCAGAGGTAATATGAACATGATAATCGATAGCCGAACCAGAATGGTTTATTTAGAGGTAATATGAACATAACAAACTCAGCTGGGTTGGACCTGAAGAATCTACTGGAGAAACTTTATAGAGATTCATCATCTGGTATTTTCTTGAGGGAGCAGATTGTCACGTTAAAGTGAAACCAATTTGCAGTGATCGTCCTCTCGTTTATAGATACAAAGTGATGACCTTGGCATCGATCAACTCCTGAATTCTCCTTTTTAGTATATAGCACGCCTCTGTAGGATGATGAATGTACTGATGAAAGAGACAATATCTGGGTCATCGTCTTTGCCAGCCCTCTCAGGGTATCTGATGTTGGGTAGCTGAAGTTTGTTTTCCTTCATCAACGTATTAAAGATTTCACTGATGTCATCTTTATTGAAGGAGAAAGTCCTCTTCGGCCTTCGGGCTCCCGATACCTGAGTTTTACGATATTCCGGGAAGATCGTCATTGTTGCATCATCTTCAGACTTAGAGAAGATTCTATCCCCAGCTTTGGATGTTGTCTGGTTTTGTCGATGGAGACTACCCCCAGACTTGTCGTTGCATTCGTCCACAGAAGTTGCTTTAAAAGGTCGTGCTTCTGGTTGTACAGGATCAGACTCTCGAGGTTGTGAGCTTGCAAGAGATGCAGTATACCCCAGTCCGAAACAAGCTTGTTGATGGTAAGAATTACCCCGCAATGGTGTTCGTCTACCTTTTCCATAGTTGAGGCCTTGTTTCAGCTTCAAATCATAACCTATGCTTTGCATAATATTTAATGCTTGCGGGCTGTACCTGTGAACTTGTATTTCACCAGCATCGTCATCGAAGGAATCTTCTTGTATAGTCGATTCGTTGCGCGTGCGGCCGAAGACTATTGAACGCTGATTGCGGCGGGCGGGTAGATTGTTCCCTTGCTGGCATAAATGCCGAGAAGTTAAGTAGCTTGCTGCTTGCTTTCCCTTGCGGAGATCACAGGGGTCATCTGGTTCTCCATCGAGGTCAGATGTTGTCTTACGCGTAGAGCGTACTTTGTACTTCCAATTTGGCGCTGAGGCATCATCAGAAGTTTTGTCTATTCTGTCACGGACGGGAGACTTGTTTCTACGCGTAGAGCACAGTGGATACTTCTGGGTTAGCGCTGAGGTTTTGTCCGAAGTTTTGTCCGTACCGCGCGTAGCAGAAGACTGGTTTCTACGCGTAGAGCGCAGTGGATACTTCTGGGTTAGCGCTGAGGCTTTGCCCGAAGTTTTGTCTGTATCGCGCGTAGCGGGAGACTGGTTTCTACGCGTAGAGCGCAGTGGATACTTCTGGGTTAGCGCTGAGGCTTTGCCTGAAGTTTTTTCTGTACCGCGCGTAGCGGGAGACTTGGTTTCTACGCGTAGAGCGCAGTAGATACTTCTGGGTTAGCGCTGAGGCTTTGTCCGAAGTTTTGTCTGTACCGCGCGTAGCGGGAGACTGAATTTTACGTGCCGAGCACGGAGGGAGCAATTCTATAACCTCATTGGTCGGAGAGATCGGAGAGTCCACAGGAATGGTAGAGGATGTCTTGGGCATCCAGACCTTGCGCAGCTTCCTGTTGTCTTGGACGGAGAGAGGGTGACAGCTACCCCCGGTTCGAAGCATGTCTTCGTAGGCAGACTGGTCGAATTGGACGACCAGTGTCTTCTTCACGGTTCCTACAGATACCGTATCGTGTTGAGCAATTACTTCCTCATCAGAAGAGAAAGATCGTCCCCAGCAGAGTCGCCATCTTGTTTGTGGTGGAAAATAAAAGAATGAAGATGTATTCAAAATAGGGTTTACATAAAACCCGCCTTCTTTGGTTTACAAACAAACTTGTACAATTTGATCCTATACGAGGATGTGGAAATACAATTTATTTAATCTGGGTAAATATTGCTATAGGTGTCTGATCTGCAGTCGATCACTTTAGCCCTTGGACTACACGATGATGAAGAAGTACCGTAGAAGACAGGAAGCAGCTTCGAAGGTTGCAAAAGAGGGTGGATGTACGATGCCAAAGTCGTCGATCCCTACTCTTTGCCTGAGCTCCGGATTCTCTCTCTCTCTCTCTCTCTCTCTTGACCTCTGGTTCGATCTTTCTTGAAAGTTCGACCTTGGATCTGATATTGGTTTTCTTGACCAATTTTCTGACCTTGTACCTCATTGATAGAGGTCTCTATTTATAGAGTTTTGGTGACAGTGACCACTCCGTCAGTGTAGAAATCGAGGAGTAGAAAGTACAACACCCTTTTAAACAACGGTTAAAATAACCAATGCCTGCGTATAGATGATCCTTTGAATGAGCGTGTGACGCGGGTCCAACTAAGGGACTAAACGCGTATAATCGCTACGAAGATCACGAAATAGAAGCCACGTAGGTAGGTATCCCTCGTGTAGAAGAGGTGGGCGTAGAAGCCAATGTCTGTCACCATGGCGTAGAAGCCAAGTAGGCATAGAAGCCGAAATAGGCGTAGAAGCCGAGTAGTCATAGAGGCCGAGTGGGCGTAGAAGCCAAATGGTCGTAGAGACCGAGTGGGTGTAGAAGCCAAGTGAGCACATGAGTTGAATGGGCGTAGAAGCCGCTGCGTACCGTGCCAGAGTGCTGACGTGGACGTCTTAGCCAAAATTACGGCTTTTGAAGATATAATCAAATCTCTTGCATTAAATGCCGAGATTTGCCACCATCCTGTGCATTAAATACGGAGGCATGTTTTTGAAGGTCTGCAGCCCTTCTACGCATCAGTCGCAGAGACGTGCCTTGAGAAACTATCATCGCTCTGTGCTTTAGATGTAGAGACGTGCCTCGAGCAACTGTCATCGCTCTGTGCATTAGACGTAGAGACGTGCCTCGAGCAACTGTCATCGCTCTGTGCATTGGTCGTAGAGACGTGCCTCGAGCCCCGTACGGAGTACAGCTTTTGATGTGGCAGGCAGTTTGTCTACTGCAGAGCGTAAACAGCTTATGTCTGCCTGTGTAAAACAAGGCAGCGTATCCCTTCGTGCACGTAAAAATAGTTTACGCAAAGGAGATGGCGGTAAATGACAGCCTGTGTCGCAGTGTCGTGCCATCATTATAGCCGTCGTCTGGGTAGTCGAGCAGTATCCCTGGGTAGTCGAGAAGTATCCCTTTGTCAGAAGTCCAGACGTCAGGTTCATTGCAGGATCTGACAGGTTCATTGCAGGATCTGACAGGTTCACTTCAGAGAATACGAAGCGTCTCTCGTACACTTCAATGCTGCATTTGAAAGAGGATGGGTTTTACGCCATGGAGGCGACGAAGAACCCTGTTTACGTTAAAGCATCCTGGACGTACTGCCTTACGCGGATGGTCCTTTGAGCTTAAATTTCACGCTGTGTTTAGCGAAAAAAGCTTTGTTGCACGCTTGATGGCTCTGAAGGCCTCTGTTTACGCTCCTCTGCATCAATATGCCGCCGCGTATAGCCATCCGGCATATTTTTCATGCTTCTACACCCATAAGTCCAATTTGGATACAGGGGCAAAATTGATAGTTTCTAGTTAAAGTGGGGTCCACATGTGACCCACTTGGCACCGAAAAATGTACCGGAGACAAAATTCTCCAAATTTGTCAAACTTAGTGTCTACGAGTTCAAAACGATGATATAAAACCAATGAAATGTGCATATCTGGATTTCGACGAGCTGGCCACAAAATTGCCCATCAAATAGAACCGTGGGGCCCGCAGAATGGGGTTTCGTCAACGTTCTCAAAATTAAACCAAACTTGGATCATAAGACCATTGTAACGCTATGAATCCGATGGTGCAAGTTTTATTGCGAAACGACAAGCACACACAAAATTATGACGAGTGTCAGAACAGGCCGATATGGGATTTTTCGATAGATATACGTTGATTCTGGTGTGCACGTACATCTAAATCAACTTTCGCTAAATCTTACACATCCACGTTGATGATATGCGCCTTTTGATGTAATTTACACACGACAAAGTTGCCTCGTTTAGTGGGACGCACCCCGTTTTGAAAATTTTTAGGTTTTGAAAAATAAGTTTTTGGTCAAACTTTAACCGCAAATATAACTCAGCATACAATAAATTAAAATAAACTAATTAATAGGATTAAATCTTGGTTATGTTGTCTAATTTACTGTTCAAGTAAAATTTAAAAATATTAACTGAGTTGGAAGAAAAATGGCCATGAACATGGGGTTTTGGGACAGTTTTTTGAACTATAAATTGGGTTATTTTTTCCTGTTTGTGTCATAATTTATGACCGACACAGGACACGATACCCTGAAATAATTATACAGGGTTGGAGAGGGTCATGTGGTCTTCACATATGATTCGATCGATCGATATTTGGATAACTGTGCAAAGAGATACGAAGGTGGGAAGTAACATACCTTACTGCTACTGTTCTCGGGATGTTGGACGACCCGTCTTCGCGGCGGTGGCGTGCGGCGGTCCTGCGTCGTCGTAGGCTGAGAGAGGGTGTGATAGTGGTGGGGTTCGGCTCACTGGGGGCTTTAAAGGGTCAAGGTACGGGCTGTTACAGGGAGGTGAAAGGTGGTCGGCCGGTCGGTTTTGGGGAAGGAGAATCGAAGGGGGCTTGTGTTATAGAATGCAAAAGGTTTTGGGTTAGCATGTCGGGTACGGGTTGGCTTTGTGTTGGGTACGGGTCCAGTAGTTGGTTTAGCTCGGTTTGGTTTGGTTTGATTTGGTTCAGTTTGGTTTGGTTTGGTTTAAGTTGGTTTATGTAAAAATAATGTATGTTAGCAATTTAAAAATAGTTTTTGAGCCCAATAAATTCCAGAAAAATAACACAATATCTTATTATTAATTATACACTCAAAAATATAATTTTTTGTAATATTTTAATAATTAATTTAATTCAAAAAATATAAATCCCTTAAGAACATTTATTATAATTAATTAAAATTTACAAAAAATCTCCAAAAATTCAAAAATTCATAATTAAAATTTAAAATTAAATTTTAAAAATCTGTGTGTTTACAATCTACCCACCTTAAAAGGACTGCGTTCTCGTAATTAAGAATTAACTACTAAAAAAAAATAATCATGGTACCTATAGGTAGTTTCTTAGGTCATATATGCATCTTCGAATATGTGATGATAACGCTGACGTATGATATCCTCTCGTTCCCAAGTAGATTCACTGAGGGAGTGATGTTTCCAAGCTACCCGGACCAATCTAATCGTCTGACCCCGTAATATCTTCTCACTAATGTCAAGTATCCCAATTGGCAGCTCTTTATACCTCAAGCTAAGTCCTACTGTAATCTAAGAATGATAGACTACGTGACTTGGGTCAGTCACGTACCTCCTCGGCTGTGAGATATGGAATACATCATGCACTCCCTCTAGAGATGGGGGTAATGCAAGACGATATGCCACATCACCAATATGCTCCAAAATATCAAATGGCCCAATGTACCTCGAGCTCAACTTGCCTGTACTCCCAAATCGAATAATACCTCGAGTAGGTGAGATCCTCAAGAATACATGTTCTCCTTTCTTGAACTCCAAAGGTCGGCGGTGTGTGTTAGCCCAATGCTTTTGTCTATCCTAAGCTGCACGAAGATGACTCTAAATTTACTTGACCTTCTCAACTGTATGCATCACTAACTCTGGACCGAGTATCTGATGCTCGCCAATGTCACTCTAACATATCGGTGACCTGTACTTCCTGTCGTACAATGCCTCAAAAGATGCCATCTGGATGCTCGCCTGGTAGCTGTTATTGTGAGAGAACTCCACCAAGGCAAATGGTCTTCCCACGACCCTCCAAAGTCTAACATACACGATCTCATCATATTCTCCAGGATCTGAATCGTGCACTCCGACAGTCCGTTTGTCTGTGGATGGTAAGCAGTGCTGAACTTGAGTCAGGTGCCAAGACTTTCCTGCATGCTTTGCCAAAAATAGGATGTGAATCTTGAGTCACGATCAGACATAATACTAACCGGTACTCCATGTAATCTTACGATCTATCATATATACATGTCAGCTAGCAACTCCATGGACTGTCCAACTCTGAACGGCAAAAAATATGCCGATTTGGTGAGTCGATCCACAATAACCCAGACTGCATCCTTCCCACTGGGGCTTCTTGGTAATCTTGTAACGAAATACATAGTGATATGTTCCCACTTCCATTCGGGTATGGGAAGCGGCTGTAACATACCAACAGTTCTCTGATGCTCGGCTTTAACTTGCTGACAGACCAAACATTTTGCCACAAATCATCCAATCTCTCTCTTCAACCCATGCCACCAATAGTACTGCACAAATTTCGGTACATCTTCGTACCTCCCGGATGAATAGAGTACATGGAGCTATGTGCTTCAGACATTAACTCATGTCTCAACTCCCCATTCGGAACATATAGGCAATTTCTGCATCTTAATGTCCCATCCTCATGGATTCGAAGTCCTGTCTGCATGCTGGCTTCCGTCTTTTCTTTAAGTCTCTAAAACCTAGCATATGTGGGTAATGCCACCTTAATTCTCTCCACTAGTGATGACTTAACTTCAAGATTCGCTAACAATCCACTTTGCCTTGACAAAATAACCTCTATCTTGAGCTCTTGTAGATCCTCTAATAACTGGGGCTGCATCATCAAGAAATAAGCTGTGGGCTTCCTGCTGAGTGCGTTTGCTACGATATTTGTCTTGTCTGGATGGTACTGCAAATCTATATCAAAATCGACTATCAACTCTAACCAACATCTCTGCCTCATATTGAGCTCTTTCTGAGTATAAACATACTTCTGACTCTTGTGATCAGTAAAGATTTCCACCTTCTCTCTATAAAGATAGTGCCTCCATATCTTTAATGCAAATATTACTGCAGCTAGCTCAAGATCGTGCGTCGGGTAGTTCTTCTCATAAATCTGTAGCTGTCTTGATGCATAAGCGATAACTTTACCATGTTGCATCAAAACACATCCGAGTCCACTACCTGACGCATCACTATAAACAACGAAGCCTTTCGATCCTGAAGGAAGAGTCAAGACCGGTGCTATCGTCAATCGCCTCTTCAACTCCTTAAAAGCCTTCTGATAATCTTCCGTTCATGCAAACTCCTGGTCCTTACGTGTCAACCGCATCATAGGCTCCACAATCCTTGAGAAATTTTCCACGAACCTCCGATAGTATCCAATAAGTCATTGAAAACTTCTCACTTCCGTAACTGATGTAGGAATAGGCCAAGTTTTTATTGCAGCAACCTTCTCCGGATCAACCGAAAGTCCTTCTCCCGAGATGATATGTCTTATAAAAGGTGCCCTATCCATACAAAACTCATATTTACTGAGTTTGGCGTACAGCTTCTCCTATCTCAGCGTCTCTAGCACGATTCTGAGATGCTTCTCGTGCTCTTCGTGGCTCTTAAAATATATCAAGATGTCATCAATAAACACAACCACAAACTTGTCCAAGTACTAATAAAAAAACTCTGTTTATCAAACTCATGAACACAGCTGGCGCGTTGGTTAAACCAAACGTCATAACTAAGAACTAATAGTGTCCATACTTGGTCCTGAAGTCTGTCTTCGGTATATCCTCTTTCCGCACTCTAATCTGGTGATAACCGAATCTAAGCTCGATCTTTAAGAATATACTAGCACCACTCAACTGATTGAATAGATCGTCAATGCGTGGTAAGGGATACCGGTTCTTGATGGTTACAACGTGTAGTGCCCTGTAGTCAATACACAGGCGTACCGTCCCATCCTTCATTGTCATAAATAGGATGGGTTCTCCCCATGGTGAAACACTGGGTCGAATAAAACCCTTCTCCAGAAGATCATCAACTTGCTCCTTCAATTCCACCAACTCCTTAGGTACTAGCCAGTACACTGATGAAGTAATAGGCTCCGCTCTTGGAGTCAACTCTATTATGAATTCTATTTCCTGATCAAGTGGTAAGCCTGAAAGATCATCGAGAAATACATCCACAAACTCAGATACAACCTTTGGGTACTAGGACTCCCCTTCTGCAGAGAGTACCCAAAGTGTAGGCTGAACACCTTGCACTATGGTTCCCCAAAGAAACTCAAACTCTGGATGTCCAGGCAGTCTAAATATATCCCATCCAAGCTGACAATCTAGAGTTGCATGGTACTGACTTATCCAGTCCATACCAAGTACAACATCATAATCCAACATAGAAAAGATCAATAATTGAGCTCGTATCTCTCTCCCACAGACTACTACCAAACAAGATATACAAATATCACTAACTGAGATAATTCTGCCTCCCGTAAGAATTCTCTTAGTCTTCGGAAGGGGTATGATAGCTACTTTATGTGTGACTACGAAGATAACAGCTATTAATGAATGTGATACTCCAGAATCAAATAAAGCTACAGCAGGTAATGAAGCTACTAATAAAGTACCTGTTATGATCTCTCCTGTAGTAGCTTCCTCTTCAATAGCCAATACAAATGCCTGTCCTCGTCCCTGAGCTGGACCTCTCTGCTGTCGAGCCTGCTGGAATAGTGATGCCTGTGGTACCTAAGGTAGCCTCCGCTGATACCCTTTTGGAGCTGGTGGTCTGACTCCTCCAACTCCTGTCTGTGGTGCTCCCAATGCTGGATAAACTGGCCTAGGTGGCTGCTGGGCTGGTCTCGGTGCTGGTAAAGCTGGTCGGTCTACCATCGGTGCTCCCTCTCGACGCTCAGGGCAGTCCTTGGCTGGATGTTGGTTGGATCCGCAAATCAAGCATAGTCCCAACTTACGTCTACACTCCCTCTCAATATGGCCTACCTTGCCACAGTAGTGACAAGTAGGAAGCAATGTAGCTCTTGGTGCTGCTCTCTATAGTGGATTCCTCTTGGGTCACTTTGCAGACTTCCCGTGTGGTGCTCTAGCTGGTGCTGGTGCTGATATGAACGGTTATAAAACCCCTCGACCAAATTTAGGTCTACTTGGCTTAGATAGAGAGACTAGGGTTAGTTTAAAGCCAATTAGAATTAGAACACAGTATTTTAGATTTATTGTACAATATTGGTATCACTTTGTGCACCTTACCGTTGCTTCGATATTTGGAGCACTACACTAGCATTTGCTTCCAAACAAATTTCACACACTTTTTCTAGATATGCTAGCCTTCCATACTAACATTTATGTAACTCATAAATACCCTCCCTTGTGCTTCATTTTAGTCGCACAATATTCGTTACAAACATTCACTCTTAAATTTAAATAAATCCAACTTTGCATCATTGTTCGTTCCAATCGAAATTGGAGACACAACCTTGCCTATTTTGTACAACCCAATTTATGATGATATTCTATTCTGAATCTACCACGTCCATGATACTTGTGTCCCACCCAATTTTAACCCCATGTATTCCTAATTAATTAAAGAGAACCAATTACACTAATTTTAATTAAATTGGTGTAAGGATCCAACCTCACCCAAAACTAGACCCAACTTCAATCCAAACCCCCACTAATACCCTCAAGGTTCATACTAAATATCACACATTATTTTAATCTACTACATCACACAAAATATGGTGTTTTGCCTCATTCAATCCTAAATTCCACCTTTTGTGCAATTTTCTAATTTTTTGGGACTTTTATGCAAAAGTGCAGTGAGGTATCCACCTCCTATTGGACCCAACACATGAAAAAAAACCTCCCCCCTTCTTTGACAGGTCACATGTATTTTTCTTGTATTTTTGGAGTGTAAAACACTCAAACATCTCCCCCTTAAGCCATCTCCACCCTCCATTCAACCCAATACCATCTCCACCCTTCAATTTCCTTCATGTAAAAAAATAAGCAAAACCCATCCCTAGGAGGCAGCCGGCCCTAATCCCTAGGCTAGCATCCCCTCCTCTATCTCCTATATAAAAACTCCTTCTCCATTATTTTGCATCATCATCACCATCCTTCCTCCACCAACCCAAACTGAAACCTAACCCTAGGCCATCACCTTCCTTCATCTCTCCAACTCTGGCCTCTTCCCCAACACTCCGTCGGACCACCCCGCGGCCATTAGCCCCGGCCACGCCACATGACCCCTCCGCCTGAGTCTTCGCCTGAGCCTCTACTCCACGCAGCCTCCTACTCCGATCGACCCGGCCGTCCCCTAGCACCACAGCTCAAACACCCACGACTTCACAGCAATTGCCTCTATATCCTATGACTTTTCCTCCCATCTCCATTCCATCATCGACCTCACGGCCATCCCCGACCTCACTCACAACCAGCACGCCGGTCCATCATTTCTATAGCACCTCCATCACCGTAGATCACCACAGCCTCCGTCATCACCATCACCCACCACTTCATCATCATAATCACCATCACCATAAATACCTCTCCTCCTCCAAGCATAGCTGCAGTCCGTCACTGCCACACGCCGGAGACCCCGACTTCTCCTTCATCTTTACCCCACCGTCACGGTCACCACCGCCCCGTCCTCGTCACAACAACCTCGTCGGAGCATCACCCCTCCTCACCGTCTCGACTACACCCACTCATCATATCATCATCACCATCATCATCATCACCAGCACCTTCTTCCCGACTCCCCTCTTCACCAGTCACCCCCACCGCTACCACAGCGACCCCGACCATCACCCCCTCCTCGCCGTCTCTACCACCATCAGCAATCACAGCTACTACCAGCAACCCACCACCCTGTCGTCACCACCGCTGCCGCTGTGAGCTGTTGCATTGACGCTGCTGCTGCCAGTGTTGATGCTGCCAGTGTACTGTGCACCCGCCGGAGCACCTCCCCTCCCCTCGCAGGAGTCCGTCCATCCTCGAGCAGTGAGCCGATCACCCCCTGGCCACGATTACTAAGGTTTACACGTACTCCTCCTCCTTGATTAATATATAAATAAATATTGATGTGTAAGCTTAATACCTAGTGTTTAATTATGCATGTTTAAATTATAATTGTTTATATGTGCATAGTGACTATTGTTAGTAATTATTTAATAGAAAACTTGTTAGTTTAGTATATTATTTAGTTAACCTAAGTGTTAGCCTAACACTATCCCTCGTGCACTAATCTAATATCTAGGACATAAAATTAGTGTTATACGTTATTTATAATTATAACGTATTTGGTGGTTAAATTATCTCGTTGTGCACGGTACCTGAGGACATGACGTACCCATGCATGGAGACCTAGATGGTTACCCATATCAGACGTGTCCAGAAAATAAGTAGGATACCTGGTACCCATGTGTTAGAGGTATGACTTAGCACCTATACTAATCATAGCTGTGACCGTGATTGTAACATGTGAGAATTAATACCATAGGACGACTTGTAAATGCAGTAGGACTAGTAGACAAAGTGTACCCCTAACCCCTTGATCCGTGACTAGTCAACCCTAGCGAACAAATTTAATTTGAACGTTTATTTGGTATTTGCGTAACCCATGACGTTGCGTAAGTCGTACTTGTGTACGTGATTAGCATAGTATAATATAGTGATTAATATTTATTCTTATTTATTCGTAGGCATCCAAGATGATCCTACCTTGACTGCGGGTTCTGGATCCTTGCTTGTTCACATCGGAGTTCCAGGCAAGTATACCTTGCCTTGTTGTACTGTTTAAATTCAGTTATTATTAGTTGCATATTTTATTATTTAAATATTATATAACTGTGTGTGTCCAAGAAAGACTCGGGTGCAGTCAACGAAGGCGTTGATGTTACGGCTTGTGTCCGACCTAGTGTCTAGTGGACGCACCTAAAGTTATAGAGTTATCAATATAACTCCCCAGGCCTTGACACATATCATTACATGTCACAGAGTGAGTTTATGTAGGGACGCGTGCTTCATGCTTGACTGGCCATCTGTGTGAGCAGCACGTGTAACAGTATTTAGCTTAGTTGTATATTTCTTTAGTGACTTGCATTTATAGTACGAGATGTCCATGTTATATTTGTGACATGTACATTAGCATTGGGCGGAAAGGACAACTGGTAGGCGTATGAGATACACACATTGGAATCCGTAGTATCCAGAGGAGCCACGGATCCAATGACTTTCTTTATACAGATACCACGTTCTTCGGAGCAATACGGACGTATATATTTGCAGATACCTCATTCTTCGGAATGATGGACGTTACATGTACAGATACCACGCTCTTCGAAGTATGGACGTTATGCCTACACCTACCCATACGTACCAAGGTTGTCCTCAAATTGCATTTTACTTAGCTGGTTAGTTCACCCTGATTTACTTTACTCAGTATTTATATTATGGCATGTATTTTTGTATCTAGTTACGTCCCTCGGAGGACCTGGTTCCCTACAAGGTTATTTGTGCAGTTTGCAGGATGCTTGATCTAGTGAAGTATGGACATCATTGCAGGTATCTTATATTTTTAGCTATTACAGTCATTTACTACTTTCCATTTTGATTCTGCTTTTATTGCCTAGTATTTATAGGACTATGTTGTTATTTTGGTCTATTCGAACAGATATATTATTGGGCAGCAAACTGATGATGCGTATCATTCTTTCTTAAGATTTATTTACCATGGATTAAGATTTAGTCTAGTTGTTGCATGTTAGAATTAGATATTTAGTTTGATCACTTGATTGTGGACAGCATAAGTGCACTTCATCGGGTCCATTAAATTGGAAAGCCCTACGGAGTTGTACCAGCTGGCCAATGCCACGTGTCTGGTCCCACGTATTTTGGAACTGGGGCATGACATGGTTTTATTGGTGGCCCATGCAGGTCAGAGCATATCGTTTTGGTTACGTTACTGTACCGAACGAGCCTGCAACTTAGGATTAATGTTGAATAAGATCTCAATCCATAACTGACTTTAAAACTCCTCTTATATTCAATTGTCGCCCTTAAACATCATTACTGTATTCGTTCATTTATCGTTGACATCGTTATTATTGTTCTCATCTTCTTTATTTCGGAGAGATGGATGCTCGTGCACGATGATTTCCTCCAGGAGCAGATCCTCGTCATGATAAAGAAGGCATATTTGATAGGATGTTTGAGTAGATGGTTAACCATGGTAGAGAAGGTTGATAAGTTCCTTCTTGTTGCTAGAGCTAGTATAGACTGTTGGCAAAAGAATTAGACATAGAAGTAGAGACTTACAACTAGACCCTACTCTTACTTAAGGTAGCCGTGATTGGTAAGTATTAGAAGCTAGAAAGGTTGTTTGATTCTAAGACTCTTGAATAATTTGGAAAAGACATAGCTAGATACTAGGGTTAGTTGTAGCCTCATAATAATGGTACAAGGAAGTAGTTGTAGTCTTATGGTAGAGATATAAGGAACGACCTTATGAACTTGGCAAGATAGAATTTTAGACTCACATCTAGAAGAAGATTATTGGATACTAATAAAAATAGGGTATGCAATAACACTTTAGGTAGCAAACCATAGTGGTTAACCCCTAGTTACCTCGTAACTTACAGTATCAGACTTAGAAATTTTCCCACCCTTTAGATAATGATGATTATATGACTAAGCTAAAACAGATAAGTAGATTGCTAGATGTAGATTACTAGACCCAATATTTGGATGATGTGATAACTTAAGTACTACATGTAGCTTTCAAATTAGATTAGATTTACTAGACTTATTTTGGTTTTCAGTGTCTATCTATTAGGCTTGTGTTCTTATCATTGATAACCCGATTAGTTGAGCTAGTATCTAAAATAAAGCAATTAGATTGAATGATGAGAGTATTGACAGATGTTATAGCCTTGAGTTGGATATCGTAAACTACCTATAATGGATGGCCAGTTATAAACAAGATGGTACCCATATAGTTTGGGTGAAGGATACGCATGGAGTAAACTAGAAGAAACCTCAGGTTCGAGGTAAAAAGGTAGAGTGGCAACAAGATGAGATTCACGATAAGTACCTGACCTCGAGTTTCTTTAGAGAAGGACCTGAACTAGAGACAAAGACGTGGCTCGAGGTAATGACAGACTTTAAGATTGAGCTACAGTATCATCCGGGAAAAGACAACATAGTAGCTGATGCATTGAGCAGGAGACCCATGGCATTCTTTTTGACTACCCAGCAACACCTATGGAGAGATCTAGAGCAGTTGGGTGTAGAGGTTATTATGCCAGGAGCAGATGGCCAGTTGTCGAGTTTTTAGGTTCAATCGACATCAGTTGAGAGGATCAAGACTGCCTTGCGAGCAGATACCAGATTCCAGAGACTTCGACAGAGAACAAAGACCGGGATGCAGACAGGATTACGCATACATGAGGACGGGACTTTGAGATATGGAGACCATTTCTATGTTCCGAACGGAGAACTTTATCAGGAGCTGATGTCAGAGGCACATAGTTCAGTATACTCTATTCATCCAGGAGGCACAAGATATATAGAGATTTGAGGCAGTACTACTGGTGGCATGGAATGAAGAGGGAGATAGCCCACTTTATGGGAAGTTTTTGGTGTGTCAGCATGTCAAGATTGAGCATTAGAGGTCTGCAGGATTACTTAAATTCATTCCCGATACCTGAGTAAAAATATGAGCACATTACTATGGACTTTATTACGGACTTTCTGAGGAATCTCAGTGGTCGCAATACGGTATGGGTGATCGTGGAACGACTCACCATGTCCGCTCACTTTTTACCTTTCAGAGTTAGACAGTCTACGGAGGTCTAATTTCAAGGAATGAAATACAAGTTTAGATTAGATACTGACTCATTGGTCAATTGGTAGAGGATTACCACTAGACTCTTAGATTATATATTGACACGTGAATATGGGGTATAAATGGAAGATAGAAGTCTGACAATAATGGTCGCTGAATATTGTGGATTACACATAAACTACTTAGGAATAGAGATTTAGACTTTTGACTAATAGGACATGAGATTGCTGAACCTAATCCTTAGTAGTAGGTGGTTATATGGGAACATATTTTCAAATTACCCTAGCCGGTGGATTTTTAGATTTTAGGATTAGTATTCTTATTATTATTGGTTACATTTTATTCCAGGGTATTTGATTGAATAAGATATTTATTACATAATTTCTATATATTATTATTACTATATTTTGAGTAGAGACTTATGTTGTATTTTATTACATATACTTCTCATAGGAATTATTTGAGTTGAGCTTCTAGACTAGGTATGACTGACTGATTAGACTTGTTGCTGCTAGGACTGATTATAAAAAGTTAGGTTGCATGATTCCATTGTGGATACCATAGGATGATGATATTATACCTAAGAAAGAATGTTGAGATATTAACCGCCCTAGCTGCAGAAGAAGGTTAGGACAGTGTTTGAGGTGCAGATCGAACCAACATCAAGCTCAGGAGTGTTCACAATATGTCAATAGAGCCCAGAAGATAGTGCAAAGGCCAGCTTCACCAGTCCTAGGTATGTCCGTAGTATTGCTTGATAATTTATAGTTTATTATGTGTTTATTTTAATTTTGAGGATAAAATTCTTATAAGTTGGGTAGGTTGTAAAACTCTTCGACCAAATTTATATCTACCTGGCTCAAATAGAGAGATTAGGGTTAGTTTAAAGCCAATTAGAATTAGAACGCAGTATTTTAGATTTATTGTACAATATTTGTATCACTTTATGCACCTTACTGTTGCTTCGATATTTGGAGCACTACACTAGCATTTGCTTCCAAACAAATTTCACACACTTTTCTTAGACATGCCAGCCTTCCATACTGATATTTGTGTAACTCATAAATACTCTCCCTTGTGCTTCATTTTAGTCGCACAATATTCGTTACAAACATTCATTCTTAAATTCAAATAAATTTAACTTTGCATCCTTGTCCATTCCATCGAAATTGGAGACACAATCTCGACCTATTTTGTACAACCCAATTTATGACGATATTCTATTCTGAATCTACCACGTTCATGACACTTGTGTCCCACCTAATTTTAACCCTATGTATTCCCAATAAATTAAAGAGCACCAATTAAACTAATTTTAATTAAATTGGTGTAAGGACCCAACCTCACCCAAAACTAGACCAAACTCCAACCCAAACTCCCACTCACCCTCAAGATTCATACTAAATACCATACATTATTTTAACCCACTATATCACACCAAACATGGTATTTTCCCTCATTCAATCCCAAACTCCACCTTTTGTGCAATTTTCCAATTTTTGGGGACTTTTATGCAAATGTGCAGTGAGGTGTCCACCTCCCATTGGACCTAACACATGAAGAAAAACCTCCCCCCTTCTTTGATCGGTCACATATATTTTCCTTGTATTTTTTGAGTGTGCAACACTCAAGCCTCTCCCCCTTAAGCCATCTCCACCCTCCATTCAACCCAACACCATCTCCACCCTTCAATTTCCTTCATGTAAAAAAACAAGCAAACCCCATCCCTAGGAGGCAGCCGACCCTAATCCTTAGGGTAGCACCCCCTCTTCTCTCTCCTATATAAAAACTCCTTCTTCATTATTTTGCATCATCATCACCATCCTTCCTCCACCAACCCAAACCGAAACCTAACCCTAAGCCATCACCTTCCTTCATCTCTCCAACTCCGGCCTCTTCCCCGATACTTCACCGGACCACCCCGCGGCCATTAGCCCCGACTATGCCATACGACACCTCCGCCTGAGTCTCCGCCTGATCCTCCACTCCACGCAGCCTCCTACTCTGATCGACCCGGTCGTCCCTGACCACCACAGCTTTGCAACCCACGACTTCATAACAACCGCCTCTACATCCCATGACTTCTCCTCCCATCTCTATTCCATCATCGACCTCACGGCCATCCTCGACCTCACCCGCAACCAGCACGCCGATCCATTATTTCCATAATACCTCCATTATCGTAGATCACCACTGTCTCCGTCATCACCATCACCCACCACTTCATCATCATCATCATCACCATCACCATCAATACCTCTCCTCCTCCGAGCATAGCCGCAGTCCGTCACCGCCACACGCCAGAGACCTCGACTTCTCCTTCATTTTTACCCTACCGTCATGATCACCACCGCCCTATCCTCGTCACAGCAACCTCGTCGGAGCACCGCCCCTTCTCACCGTCTCGACTACACCCACTCATCACATTATCATCACCATTATCATCATCACTAGCACCTTCTCCCCGACTCCCCTCTTCACCAGTCACCCCCACCTCCACCACAATGACCCCGGCTATCACCCCCACCTCGCCGTTTCTACCACTATCAACAATCACAGCCACCACCAGTAACTCACCACCCTGCCGCTGCCACTGTGAGCTGCTGCATTGACGATGCTGCTGCCAGTATTGCTGCTGCCAGTGTACTGTGCACCCGCCGGAGCACCTTCCCTCCCCTCGCCTGAGTCCGGCCATCCTCGAGCAACGAACCGATCACCCCCCCTCGGCCACGATCACTAAGGTTTACACGAACTCCTCCTCCTTGATTAATAAATAAATAAATATTGATGTGTAAGCTTAATACCTAGTGTTTAATTTTGCGTGTTTAAATTATGATTGTTTATATGTGCATAGTGACAATTGTTAGTAATTATTTAATAGAAAAATGGTTAGTTTAGTATATTATTTGGTTGACCTAAGTGTTAGCCTAAAACTGTCCCTCGTGCACTAATCTAATATCTAGGACATGAAATTAGTGTTATACGTTATTTATAATTGTAACATATTGGTAGTTAAATTATCTCGTTGTGCACGGTACCTGAGGACATGACGTACTCGTGCATGGAGACCTAGATGGTTACCCATATCAGAAGTGTCCTAGAAATAAGTAGGATACCTGGTACCCATGTGTTAGAGTGCGACTTAACACCTACACTAATCGTAGCTGTGATCATGATTGTAACATGTGAGAATTAATACCATAGGATGACTTGTAAATGCAGTAGGACTAGTAGACTAAGTGTACCCCTAACCCCTTGATCCGTGACTAGTCAACCCTAGCGAACAAATTTAATTTGAACGTTTATTTGGTATATGCGTAACCCATGACGTTGCGTAAGTCGTACTTGTGTACGTGATTAGCATAGTATAATGTAATAATTAATATTTATTGTTATTTATTTGTAGGCATCCAAGATGATCCTACCTTTACTGCGGGTTTTGGATCCTTGCTTGTTCACATCGGAGTTCCAGGCAAGTATACCTTGCCTTGTTGTACTGTTTAAATTTAGTTATTATTAGTTGCATATTTTATTATTTAAATATTATATAACTGTGCGCGTCCGAGAAAGACTCGGGTGCAGTTAACGAAGGCGTTGTCGTTAGGGCTTGTGTCTGACCTAGTGTCTAGTGGACGCACCTAAAGTTGTGGAGTTATCAATATGACTTTCTAGGTCTTGACACGTATCATTACACGTCACAGAGTGAGTTTATGTAGGGACGCGTGCTTCATGCTTGACTGGCCATTGGTGTGAGAAGCACATGTAACGGTATTTAGCTTAGTTGTACATTTCTTTAGTGACTTGCATTTATAGTACAAGATGTCCATGTCGTATTCGTGATATGTACATTGGCATTGGGCGGGGAGGACAACTGGTAGGCGTATAGGATACACATATTAGAATCCATAGTATCCATAGGAGCCACGGATCCAAATACTTCCTTTATACAGATACCGTGTTCTTCGGAGCGATAAGGACGTATATATTTGCAGATACCTCATTCTTCGGAACAATGGATGTTACATGTACGGATACCATGCTCTTCGAAGTATGGACGTTATGTCTACACCTACCCATACGTACCAAGGTTGTCCTCAAATTGTATTTCACTTAGCTGGTTAGTTCACCCTGATTTACTTTACTCAGTATTTACATTATGGTATGTAATTTTGTATCTTGTTACGTCCCTCTGAGGACCTAGTTCCCTACCAGGTTATTTGTGCAGTTTGTAGGATGCTTGATCTAGTGGAGTATGGACATCGTTGCAGGTATCTTACAATTTCAGCAATTACAGTTATGTACTACTTTCCATTTTGATTATGCTTTTATAGCCTAGTGTTTATAGGCCTATGTTGTTCTTTTGGTCTTTTCGAACAGATGTATTATTGGGCTGCAGACTGATGATGCGTATCGTTCTTTCTTGAGATTTATTTACCATGGATTGAGATTTAGTCTAGTTGTTACATGTTAGAATTAGATATTTATTTTTATCACTTGACCGTGGACAGCGTAAGTGCACTTCGTCAGGTCCATTAAATTGGAAAGCCCTATAGAGTTGTACCAGTTGGCCAATGTCACGTGTCTGGTCCTACGTGTTTTGGGACTAAGGCGTAACAATGGTCATTTCAGGCTGGACTCTCTCCTGGTGACGTGCTCCATATATCGTGCTGCAGCAAGGACATTCGTGTATAAAGTTGGTGTTTGGGGGATTTAAACAAAGAGGTTTATACGAAACCTTTGCTTGCAAACTTAAAAAAGAGAGTACAATTAATCCTATACAAGGATATTAAGTACAATAAAATGATTCTAGGAAAGTATTATTATAGGAGTCTGATCTGCGGTCGATCACTTTGTCCCTTGGACCACACGATGATGAAGAAGTGCTGTAGAAGAAGAAGAAGCTTCAAAGGTTGCAAGTGGGATTGAATTCTCGTTGCCGAAGTTGTCAACCAACACTCTCTGTCTGTGCTCTCTCTCTCTGATCTCTAATTATGCCCTCTCTGGTCTCTATCTGTGTGTGTGTCTTTGGTCCCCTGTGACCAAGGGTCTCTATTTATAGAGATCCATGGCATAACTGTCTAGGTTGGCGTAAAAGGCCAAACTATGAAGAAAGTTGCATCTTTTACGCGACGGTTATAATAACTGCTACCCACGTTCAAATAATCTTCTGAATCTGGGTATGACACGTATCCCATTATAAGGTAACGCGTATAACTGCTTCTCGAAGATTACAGCATGCAAGCCACGTAGGTAACAGCCCCTGCGAAAAGATGGTTGGCGTAAAAGCCAAATAACTGTCTTGTTGGCGTAAAAGACCAAACTGTGAAGAAGAAGACTTCCTTTATGCAGCGGTTATGTTAACTGCTACCCACATTCCAATTGTCTTCTTAATATGCTTATGACACTTGTTCCTTTATGAGGTAACACGTATAAATGCTTCTCGAAGATCGTGGCATGCAAGCTACGTAGGTAACTGCACCTTACGAAAAGATGGTTGGCGTAAAAGCTATATAACTGTCTTGTTGGCGTAAAAGACCAAGCTCTCCGTAAAACTTGATGATTCTATGAATAATAGATAACCATCATAAAAATAGCCAATTATCTATTTTGACTGAGGTCTTGAGCGTATTCTGGGCTAAATTGTTTTATTACGTACCTTTGCAGATATAGCCGAGTTGGCGTATTTCGAGGAGATAGCGTACGGCGTATTCCTTATAGTTGAAAATAGTCTGGTTGGTGTAAAATGCAAGGATGGTGATGTGAGCATATTAGTCACAGTTTTATCTCTCCCAGCCAATTATCTATCACGACTGAGGTCTTGAACGTATTCTGGGCTAAATAGCCTTACCACGTAACTTTGCAAATGTAGCCGAGTTGGCATATTTTGAGGAGATAACATACGGCTTACTCCTATAGTTGAAAATAGTCTGCTTGGCGTAAAATGCAAGGATGGTGATATGAGCGTATTAGTCACAATTTTAGCTCACCCAGTCATGACAAAATTTAAAGAATAGAACCAAATCTCATGCATTAAATGCAGAGATATGCCTCAATCTCGTGTATTAAATGCCAAGATTTGCCTCAAGCTCTGTAAGAGAAACATCTTTTGATGTGGCGTCTGATCTCGTCTTATCTTGAGCGTAAAAACTCGTTTCTGCTCATGTAAAATAGGCGGCGTGTTCTTTGAAGGAGTAAAAATAACTTGTATCAAGAATATGTCACTAAACGACAGCCTGGGTCTCTGTGCAAAATCATCATCACAGCCGTCCTCTCGATCATCTTGCAATACTTTTGTCAGGAGTCAGGTTCACTGTTTTTCTCTAACAAATTCATCTGAGGAATACGAAGAGTTCCTCGTACAACTTTACGCTGCATTAAAAGCAAACGTATTTTAAACTTTACTCAGGAAGGTAAAGCAACCTTTTACGCCGAAACAGCTCTGAAGCCCTTCTTTACGCCAAACAGCTCTGAAGTCCTATTTTATGCGGACTTCATGTATGTTGGGGGTTTTTATTATATAATACGCGTACAATTTCCCAGCGTATTTCATGCTTCTACAATAACCCCTTCAAAGTTTTCAAATTCTTCGTAATTAGAAATACTTTGAATGAAGCATAAAATGGTCAAATTTCGTTCTTCGAGGCTAATTTTTCGGTGATATTTAAGAAGTTGTTGGGATTTGTATGTTCTCTTCTGCCTATATAAGGGCAAGCAAATGCACTTGGCTTTCCATACTTCCTTCACCTCAAAGATGGCTGCTGAGATTTTTTGGGCTGAACTGAGAAATAAGAAGATTATGCTCTTCCAGCATGCAAGGAGCCGTAAAAAGAGACGTCTTCGAGCAAATATTCTCTGCAATGATGGACCATGGAAGGATATTATAGCTTCCTTTGCTCAAGATAATTAGTAATTTTATATGTCGATTCATCAAAGAGAGAGGAAGGGTCCCACTAGACCACACAGCTTGCTAGCTGTATTTTCCCCTGTTGTGAAGTTGGACCCTGGTGGGCAGCTTGGCCGTGTCTTCCAATATTGTGTTGGGTCTGAATCCCTAACACAAATTTGAGCATGGCCGTCGATGACGTATGGAGGGGGGCTTGAATAATTTAAACAGGCCCAGTTCTGTATCCTCCCTCCATTCACCATTTTCTTGGCCCCCGGCGTATAGGAGCCGAAGAAGTGTCGTAGAAGAAGAAGTGAAGATCTCCATCAGATGAGAACCTAGCGTAATAGATTCCCATCGTGGTCTTGAATATTAATGAAAATCCTTTATAAAATGTATTTCCATCATATGTAATCATGATCTCAAATATTAATAAAAAATCCTTTATAAAATGGATTTCCATCATATGTAATCATGATTAATAAACTTATCTTCTTTTACGCACTATTGTTTTGCCATGTTGCTGTGAGGACGTCTGGTAATACGCAGCTTCGACACGCTTGAGTAGTTTTTATGCTGACTCTGATAAATATGCATCCAGTCATGTTCCAACTTTTACGCATAAAGGAAGATATGTAAAAACTCTTTAGCATTAGATTGTCTCGAAAATCCAATCGTTATGCTGTTTTTGACGAGGAGTTGCATAAAATTTTGAACTGTCATTTTTTCTCCGAAGAACATCTGTTCAGAACATCATCTTCGAAAAAATGGCTTCTCGAAAGATTCTTGAGACAGGGCAAAACATGTCCGCCCCAAACAGGCCATCCCTGAACTAGATATAAAAGATTCGGGCTAGACTTTGAATGAACCATCAATGGCCCAAAAAGTTATCTCCAATGAAGACAGATATTTTCATGGAACTCCTTGGCCCTTCGTCTGATGAAGTCCTCTCGACTGAAAAAGAGGACAAAATGCTGGTGAGAAGAGCATTTCCTGCGCAAACTCTTGTGACTACTTTTATTTTAAGCATAAAACCCAAATTATCGAGATATACGCGTATTCTGCTGACTGATCTGCCCCGCATAATTTAAGATGCTGGTAAAATCATAGATCCATAGTATTTGAGTGTAAAATCATAGATCTATAGCTTCTGAGCATAAAATCATAGATCTGTAGCTTCTGAGCGTAAAATTGTAGATTTGTAGCTTCTGGGCGTAAAATCGTAGATCAGTAGCTTCTGAGTGTAAAATCGTAGATCTGTAGCTTCTGAGCGTAAAATTGTAGACCTGTAGCTTCTGAGCGTAAAATCATAGATCTGTGCTCTGAGCGTAAAATCGTAGATCTGTAGCTTCTGAGTGTAAAATCGTAGATCTGTAGCTTCTGAGCATAAAATCGTAGATTTGTAGCTTTTGGGCTTAAAATCGTAGATCTGTAGCTTCTGAGCGTAAAATCGTAGACCTGTAGCTTCTGAGCGTAAAATCATAAACCTGTAGCTTTTGAGCATAAAATTATAGATCTGTGCTCTGCGCGTAAAATCTGAGCATAAAATCAGGGATTCGTTATGCAGCATGACTATCTGTCTTCCTTTTCAAATTATATGCTGACGTGGTCCCAAATTATAACTGATCATGATAAGATCGGATTTGGTTAAGGATTCGAAGAGTTATTTGAATTCTATAAATAGACCTTGGTCGTGGGAGAGAAAAACCCTTCATCTCTTTCTGAAAAACCCTTCGTCTCTTTCTGAAAAAGTACTCAGATTTGCCATGGCACCAAAATATACCTCCACCGCTAAGGGAAAGAAAGCCGCTTCATTATCTCTCTCCTCTACTTCAGCACGAGCGATTCCTGCTAGGCCAAGCGAGCCTCATTCTAAACGAAGTGCTCCGCCGTCTAGCTGTGCACTGGGCATCACAGGTAAAACTTCAAGAACTAAAAAACCCTTCGCACACATTTCACGTGTATGCGGAAGGTTATCTTTTGTGCTAAGAGTCTCTTCGAGGAAGATGATGCACAGAGATATTTTATCAATACGCTTACATTTTAATGTGTCAGCGTAAAACTCCATATTTTGCAATCTGGCGTAAAACTCAGACTGTCAAATTTGACGCATACTGTAAACCTCGTATTTTATGCCCTGGAAGTAAATTCCAGCGTAAAACTCCATATTTTGTAGTCTGGCGCAAAACTCAGACTGTTAGGTTTTAGCTTGTACTGCAGGAATGTAGCACTTTACGTTTTACGCACTGAAAGTAAATTCCAACGTAAAACTGACTTATTCTCTTACTTTTGCAGTGGACCTACAGATCCCCCCTCTGGCCGAAATAATGGGCTCTGCTGCTGGAATGTTGAATTTCAACTACTTGGAGGACTTGTCCCATGTGACTTTTTCCATCTCTGGAAATGAGTATCCTCAAGAAAGGGGAAGTTTGATCTCGGCCCAAGGAGAAAGAATGTTGCTGAGTATGATCAATGGGGAATCCCTGACCTACATAGACGGTACTGAGTATAAGAAACCAGCTTTCTTATTTGGGGATGTTATTGATAAGCAATCCCAGACCAAGCCCAAGAAGGAAGATTGGGTATTTTCTGCTGAGGGCACGGTTATGTACCTGCCAAAGAAGTCCAGGGATTATCCTATTTCTGTATTCTTCCATGCCACACATCCCAGAAGGATGGCATGGACTCTAACTCCTGATCTTCATGGCCAGCCAGGAAAGATTTTTTATAAGAAAGGATTAAACCAATGATCCTTTGTAAGCAGTACCTCAGGCCCTGTTATGCCCTTCAGAGGACTACTACCAGGCAGCGTCTCTAGTGAAGACTCTTCAATGATCCAGCCATTTTAAATGGCGACTTTCTGCAATAAGTTTATGGGGCTGGGAGGAGTATATCCTAGGGTTAACCCTCACACAAGTGGATGGCTTAACCCTTATAATCTTCGATGGGCCAGTTTGACTGCATGGGCCATGAAGCACTTTTAGGTAGAGCTGGAGAGTGTCAACTTATTTGAGGCTGTGAGTGCTATTAGTGTTGGGCTGCCTATCAATACTAATTTGTTCTTAGCTTTGATGGAGCGATATAACTCGCTCACTAGGACTTTCGCCACTCCAATCGGTGAGTTGGGCCTGGCACTTCATGAGATGGCAGACATCTCAATGCTGCCAATGGGAGACACTCCCTATGAAGAGTACGTTCCCACAAATAGGGAGTTGAAGGACGCCAATACTTGGGCAGTGGCTGTGTACCAAGAACTGATGAGCCACTATCTTGCATGCACCACTTTTTACAGAGAGCCTTCTGATTTGGCTCATATTAATAAGTGGGCATCTTATCTTTTCTTCTATCAGGCTAGAAATGCCAAGCAGGACAAGGTTGTATATAGCAAAGACAAACCTTTGAACCCTCTGAGCATTCTTGACGCCAACACAATCGATGATCTTATTGAAGATGCAGAAGATCCAGATTGTGTTCTCAATGAAGATATAGAGGGTTATCCTGTAGGGACCAAAGCCTATAATTATATGAGGTATTGCCGGAAGCCTCTGTCAAAAGAAGCTCAACTGGCTGGCTTCCTTTCTTTTGGCTACGCCGATGGGTGGTGCTTGGTATTGCGTCGGCAGATCGTATTCATCGCAATATCCTATGGCCCAAAGTACGTTTGGTATTTGGGGCAAGATTGGGCCTACTTCCTGCCATGGTATGCAGGATACAAGCTGGCCTGAGGGCTATTACTGACGGGCTGCTGGCCGATACTACACAGCGCGAAGGATATCCTAGAGTAGAATTACAATTCTTATATCTGATGCGATGGTTAATCCTTCACAACACCAGAGTGATGTCTCCCGGATCTGCCAGTGTTCGGGCAATAACTTCCTGTTGAATTACAGGAGTTCTTCTTGGAATGTGGCTAGTGTCATAGATTGTCGACTAGCACTAAATTTTGCCCATAGTTGGAAATTCTTCTGCACCGTCCCCCCCGTACATATCAATCAACAGGGGACTAAACTTCAGGATACAGGTCAGGGGAAGACTATTCTTTCTCCTGAAGCCTTTTACTGGTTGGTCTGTATTAGACCTACCCACCTACTGTATAGAAGTGAGGACCACTGCTACTTGGAGCCTTATCTACCTAGCTATTTTGTCAGGCAATTTGGGTATGATCAGTTGCACGTGGAAAATCCCATCATCAGCTTCAAATTCAAAGGTGGGTTTATTGATGGAGCTAGAGGATGGCGTTATTTTATCATGGGTTGTACTGGAGCAACCTTTGCTGTTCTCGTAACCTCTCTCTCCATGGAGTTGCGCATTCTTCATTCATACGCACAGTTTTATGTGTCCATCAATACCTTCCATCGTGATTTTGATGTATATAAAAGTTTTAGAATGCCCTCCCATAAGTCCACTGGAAGAGAGGAGATACCATCTGTCTCCTCTGATGAAGGTGATGAAACTACTGGTGCAGATGACTATTTGTTGATATTACCGAGAGGCGTAATAGCTCCGCCAGCAGAGCCTCTTATTTTTTCCCCAGCAGAGTCGCCATTTCTTGTTTGTGGGATTTAAATAAAGAGGTTTATAAGAAACCTTTGCTTGCAAACTTAAAAAAAAGTACAATTAATCCTATACGAGGATTTTAAGTACAATAAAATAATTCTGGGGAAGTATTGCTATAGGAGTCTGATCTGCGGTCGATCACTTTGTCCCTTGTACCACACGATGATGAAGAAGTATTGTAGAAGAAGAAGAAGAAGAAGCTTCAAAGGTTGCAAGTGGGATTGAATTCTCGTTGCCGAAGTTGTCAACCAACACTCTCTGTCTGTGCTCTCTCTCTGATCTCTAATTATGCCCTCTCTGGTCTCTATCTGTGTGTGTGTCTTTGGTCCCCTGTGACCAGGTGTCTCTATTTATAGAGATCCATGACATAACTGTCTAGGTTGGCGTAAAAGGCAAACTGTGAAGAAAGTTGCATCTTTTACGCTGCGATTATAATAACTGCTATCCACGTTCAAATAATCTTCTGAATCTGCATATGACAAGGTAACGCGTATAACTGCTTCTCGAAGATTACGGCATGCAAGCCACGTAGGTAACAGCCCCTGCGAAAAGATGGTTGGCATAAATGCCAAATAACTGTTTTGTTGGCGTAAAAGACCAAACTGTGAAGAAGAAGACTTCCTTTATGCTGCGGTTATGATAACTGCTACCCATGTTCCAATTGTCTTCTGAATATGCGTATGACATGTGTTCCTTTATGAAGTAACACGTATAACTGCTTCTCAAAGATTGTGGCATACAAGCCACGTAGATAACTGCACCTTGCGAAAAGATGGTTGGCATAAAAGCCAGATAACTGTCTTGTTGGCGTAAAAGGCCAAGCTCTGCGTAAAACTTGATGATTCCATGAATAATAGATAACCAGCATAAAAATAGCCAATTATCCATCCTGACTGAGGTCTTGAGCGTATTCTGGGCTAAATAGCTTTATCACGTACCTTTGCAGATATAGCCGAGTTGGTGTATTTCGAGGAGATAGCATACGGCGTACTCCTTATAGTTAAAAATAGTCTAGTTGTCGTAAAATGCAAGGATGGTGATGTGAGCGTATTAGTCACAGTTTTAGCTCTCCCAGCCAATTATCTATCACAACTAAGGTCTTGAACGTATTCTGGGCTAAATAGCCTTATCACGTACCTTTACAAATGTAGCCGAGTTGGCGTATTTCGAGGAGATAGCATATGGCGTACTCCTATTGTTAAAAATAGCCTGGTTGGCGTAAAATGCAAGGATGGTGATGTGAGCGTATTAGTCACAGTTTTAGCTCTTCCAGTCATGACAAAATTTAAAGAATAGAACCAAATCTCGTGCATTAAATGCAGAGATATGCCTCAATCTTGTGCATTAAATACCGAGATTTGCCTCGAGCTCTGTAAGAGAAATAACTTTTGACGTGGCGTCTGATCTCGTCTTATTTTGAGCGTAAAGACTCGTTTCTGCTCATGTTGAATAGGCAGCGTGATCTTTGAAGGCGTAAAAATGACTTATATCAAGAATATGTCACTAACGACAGCCTGGGTCTCTGTACAAAATCATCATCACAGCCGTTCTTTCGATCATCGTGCAGTACTTTTGTCAGAAGTCAGGTTCACTGTTTCGTCTGACAAATTCATCCGAGAAATACGAAGAGTTTCTCGTACAACTTTACGCTGCATTAAAAATAAATATATTTTAAACTTTACGCTGGAAGGTAAAGCAACCTTTTACGCCGAAACAGCTCTGAAGCCCTTCTTTACGCCAAATAGCTCTGAAGCCCTGTTTTACGCGAACTTTATGTATGTTGGGGATTTTTACTGTATAATACGCGTACAATTCCCCAGCATATTTTATGCTTCTACAAGACCCTCTTCAAAATTTTCAAATTTCTCGTAATTTGAAATACTTTGAATGAAGCATGAAATGGTCAAATTTGACTCGTCCTTCGAGGCTAATTTTTTGGCGATATTTAAGAAGTTGTTGGGATTTGTATGTTCTCTTCTGCCTATATAAGGGCAAGCAAATGCACTTGGCTTTCCATACTTCCTTCACCTCAAAGATGGCTGCTGAGATTCATTGGGCTGAATTTAGAAAGAAGAAGATTATGCTCTTCCAGCATGCAAGGAGCCGTAAAAAGAGACTTCGAGCAAACATTCTCTGCAACGATGGACCATGGAAGGATATCATAGCTTTCTTTGCTCGAGATAATCAACAATTTTATATGGCGATTCGTCAAAGAGAGAGGAAGGGTCCCACTAGACCACACAACTTTCTAGCTATATTTTTTCTTGTTGTGAAGCTGGACCCTGGTGGACAGCTTGGCCGTGTCTTCCAGTATTGTGTTGGGTCTGAATCCCTAACACAAATCTGAGCATGGCCATCGATGACGTATGGAGGGGGGCTTGAATAATTTAAACAGGCCCAGTTCTGTATCCTCCCTCCATTCACCATTTTCTTGCCCCCCGGCGTATAGGAGCCGAAAAAAAAATAAAGATTCCCATCAGATGAGAACCTATCGTAATATATTCCCATTGTGATCTTGAATATTAATGAAAAATTCTTTGTAAAATGGATTTCCATCATATGTAATCATGATTAATAAACTTGTCTTCTTTTACGCACTATTGATTTGCCATATTGCTGTGAGAAAGTCTGATAATACGCAGCTTCAATATGCTTGAGTAGTTTTTACGCAGAATCTGATAAATATGTATCCAGTCACGTTCTAACTTTTACGCATAAAGGAAGATGTGTAAAAACTCTTTAGCATTGGATTGTCTTGAAAATCCAATCGTCATGTTATTTTTGACGAGGAGTAGCATAGAATTTTGAACCGTCATTTCTTCTCTGAAGAACATATGTTGAGAACATCATCTTCGAAAATGGCTTCTCGAAAGATTCTTGAGATAGGGCAAGAAATGTCAACTCCAAACTGGCCCTCCCTGAACTAGATATAAAAGATTCTAGCAAGACTTCGACTGAACTATCAATGGCCCAAAAAGTCATATCCAATGAAGACAGATATTTTCAGGAAACTCCTTGGCCCTTCGTCTGATAAAGTCCTCTCGACTGAAAAGAAGAGAAAACGCTGATGAGAAGAGCATTTCCTACGCAAACTCTTGTGACTGGCTTTTTCAAGCATAAAACCCAAATTATCAAGATATACGCGTATTCTGCTGACTGATCTGTCCCGCATAATTTAAGATGCGCATAAAATCATAGATCCGTAGCATTTGAGCATAAAATTATAGATCTGTAGCTTATGAGCGTAAAATCATAGATCTTTAGCTTCTGAGCATAAAATCGTAGATATGTAGCTTCTAAGCGTAAAATCGTAGATCTGTAGCTTCTGAGCATAAAATCGTAGACCTATAGCTTATGAGCATCAAATCGTAGATCTGTAGCTTCTGAGCGTAAAATCGTAGATCTGTAGCTTCTGAGCGTAAAATCGTAGATCTGTAGCTTCTGAGCGTAAAATTATAGATCTGTAGCTTTTGAGCGTAAAATGGTAGATCTTTAGCTTCTGAGCGTAAAATCATAGACCTGTAGCTTCTGAGTGTAAAATCATAGATCTGTGCTCTGCGCGTAAAATCTAAGCGTAAAATCAGGGATCCGTTGCGCAGCATGACTATCTGTCTTCCTTTTCAAATTATCTGCTGACGTGGTCCCAAATCATAACTCATTATGATATGATCGGATTTGGTTAAGGATTCGAGGAGTTACTTGAACTCTATAAATAGACCTAGGTCGTAAGAGAGAAAAACCCTTCATCTCTTTCTGAAAAGTCCTTCGTCTCTTTATGAAAAAGAACTCAGATTCGCCATGGCACCAAAACAGACCTCCACAGCTAAGGGAAAGAAAGCCGCTTCATCATCTCGCTCCTCTGCTCCAGCACGAGCGATTCCTGCTAGGCCGAGCGAGCCTCATTCTGAATGAAGTGCTCCGCCGTCTAGCTATGCACCGGGTATCACAGGTAAAACTTCAAGAAATAAAAAACCCTTCGCACACGCTTTACGTGTATGCGCAAGGTTATCTTTTGTCCTAAGAGTCTCTTCGAGGAAGATGATGCACAGAGATATTTTATCAATACGCCCACATTTTGATGTGTCAGCGTGAAACTCCATATTTTACAATCTGGCGTAAAAACTCAGACTATCAAATTTGGCGTATACTGTAAACCTTGCGTTTTACGCACTGGAAGTAAATTCTAGCGTAAAATTCATATTTTGTAGTCTGGCATAAAATTCAGACTGTTAGGTTTTGGCGTGTACTACAAACCTCGTATTTTATGCACTAGAAGTAAATTCCAGCATAAAACTCCATATTTTGCAGTCTGGCGTAAAACTCAGACTGTTAAGTTTTGGCGTATACTGCAAGAATATAGCACTTTATGTTTTACGTGCTGACAGTAATTTCCAGCATAAAACTGACTTATTCTCTTGCTTTTTATATTGGATCTACTGATCTCCCCTCTGGCTGAAATAATGGGCTCTGCTGCTGGAATGTTGAATTCCAACTACTTGGAGGACTTGTCCCATGTGACTTTTCCCATCTTTGGAAATGAGTATCCTCAAGAAAGGGGAAGTCTGATCTCGTCCCAAGAAGAAAGAATGTTGCTGAGTATGATCAGTGGGGAACCCCTGACGTACATAGACGGTACTGAGTATAAGAAACCAGCTTTCTTATTTGGGGATGTTATTGATAAGCAATCCCAAACCAAGCCCAAGAAAGAAGATTGGGTATTTTCTGCTGAGGGCACGGTTATGTACCTGCCAAAGAAGTCCAGGGATTATCCTATTTCTGTATTCTTCCATGCCACACATCCCAGAAGGATGGCATGGACTCTGACTCCTGATCTTCATGGCCAGCCAGGAAAGATTTTTTATAAGGATTAAACCAAGGATCCTTTGTAAGCAGTACCTCAGGCCCTGTTATGCCCTTCAGAGGACTACTACCAGGCAGCGTCTCTAGTGAAGACTCTTCAATGATCCAGCCATTTTAAATGGCGACTTTCTGCAATGAGTTTATGGGGCTGGGAGGAGTATATCCTAGGGTTAACCCTCGTACCAGTGGATGGCTTAACCCCTATAATCTTCGATGGGCCAGTTTGACTGCATGGGCCCTGAAGCACTTTCAGGTAGAGCTAGAGAGTGTCAACTTATTTGAGGCTGTGAGTGCTACTAGTGTTGGGCTGTCGATCAATACTAATTTGTTCTTAGCCTTGATGGAGCGGTATAACTCGCTCACCGGGACTTTTGTCACTCCAATAGGTGAGTTGGGCTTGGCACTTCATGAGATGGCAGATATCTCAAAGCTGCCAATGGGAGACACTCCCTATGAAGAGTACGTTCCCACAAATAGGGAGCTGAAGGACACCAATCCTCGGGCAGTGGCTATGTACCAAGAACTGATGAACCACTATCTTGCATGCACCACTTTTTACAGAGAGCCTTATGATTTAGCTCATATTAACAAGTGGGTATCTTATCTTTTCTTCCATCAGGCTAGAAATGCCAAGCAGGACAAGGTTGTAGATAGCAAAGACAAACCTTTGAACCCTCTGAGCATTATTAATGCCAACACAATCGATGATCTTATTGAAGATGCAGAAGATCCAGATTGGGTTCTCAATAAAGATATAGAGGGTTATCCTGCAGGGACCAAAGCCTACAATTATATGAGGCATTGCCGAAAGCCTCTGTCAAAAGAAGCTCAACTGGCTGGCTTCCTTTCTATTTGGCTACGTCGATGGGTGGTGCCTGGTATTGCGTCGGCAGATCGTATTCATCGCAATACCCTATTGCCCGCAGTGCATTTCATGTTTAGGGCAAGAATGGGCCTACTTCCTGCCATGGTATGCAGGATACAAGCTGGCCTGAGGGCTATTACTGACGGGCTGCTGGCCGATACTACACAGCGCGAAGGATATCCCAGAGTGGAATTACCATTCTTATATCTGATGGGATTGTTAATCCTTCACAACACCAGAGTGATGTCTCCCGGATCTGCCAGTGGTTCGGGCAATAACTTCCTGTTGAATTACAGGAATTCTTCTTGGAATGTGGCTAGCATCATAGATTGTCGACTAGCACTAAATTTTGCCCATAGTTGGAAATTCTTCTGCACCGTTCCCCCCGTACATATCAATCAACAGGGGACTAAACTTCAGGATGCAGGTCAGGGGAAGACTATTCTTTCTCCTGAAGTCTTTTACTGGTTGGTCTGCATTAGACCTTCCCACCTGCTATACAGAAGTGAGGACCACTGCTACTTGGATTCTTATCTGCCTAGCCGTTTTGTCAGGCAATTTGGGTATGATCAGTTGCTCGTGGGAAATCCCATCACCAGCTTCAAATTCAAAGGTGGGCTTATTGATGGAGCTAGAGGATAGCGTTATTTCATCATGGGTTGTACTGGAGCAACCTTTGTTGTTCCCGCGACCTCTCTCTCCATGGAGTTGCACATTTTTTATTCATACGCACAGTTTTATGTGTCCATCAATACCTTCCATCATGATTTTAATGTATATGAAAGTTTTAGAATATCCTCCCAGAAGTTCACTGGAAGAGAGGAGATACCATCTGTCTCCTTTGATGAAGGTGATGAAACTACTGGTGTAGATGACTATTTGTTGATATTACCGAGAGGCTTAATAGCTCCGCCAGCAGAGCCTCTCATTATTTCCAATAAATAAAAGGCTTCTACTCAAAAAGAGGCTTCCCCTCGTAAGAAAAAGTATACTACAAAAGGTCCTAAATGGACTTCCACCAAGGGGGCCTCTTCCAGGACTGAGCCTATTATTTCCCCTGTTAGGGATGATTCTTTGATTAGGGGTTCTTCGCCTTTTAAAGAAGGAGCCTCCACAGTCCTAACTGAAAGTGCTGGAGATTCTTTGGCCGTTACTGCTGCCGCTACCACCGTTACTGGTGATGCTTCTATATCGTCTTCGAGGCCGCGCTCAATAATAATCAGTATACCTTTATCCAGACAAATAATGGGGCTAGCCCCTCCTTCATCTGTGAGTATTTCAAGCGAGATTCTACCGAGATTCCACCCGATGAACCTCGAGTAGATCTGGGTGATGACTGGGATGACTACCCTTAAGCGTCAGTTGGTGTACCCTTCTCGCCAGGTATGATAGCTTGGTTAGCATCATTAAGAAATAATTTAGCTATACAGGCTGCAGACGCAATATACATACCATCGGACACGGCTAAATATTGTCTTCACGCTTTTTTCAGGAAAATTTAACATCAAATTGATATTAACTTTCTCTTATCTTAGTTTCAGGTGAAGACTTCTCTGGGGAGGGCGGAGCTGAAACAACCTTAGATTTTGTTGCAGATCCAGCTGATGAAATGGCGGTGACCACCGTCGAAGAAGCATACTTTGAAGACGTTGATCTTTTATCCGCAACATTCTCAGAACAATCCCGCCAGCAGTAGTTCAAATAATATCGGAGGTGGATGAACCCACCATCTCGACTGTGCCTCCTTCGTCGAGCGTGCCAGCAACTTCAACTGTTGTTGGTGTCTCTTCTTTTGTTGCGCCATCTGTTGAAGCAACGACTGTGGAAGCATCCTCTGCAGTCATTCCAGGAGGGAGATTTACTAATGTTGCGGCCACTCCCAGCGTCCATTCGATCTTTGCTATGCTAGTTGAACAATATACTAGCATATTCTACCTCACTTTGAAAGAATTGATATCCATGGTGCTGGAGAAGAATCTAGGCTTTGATGCTCTGAAGATGTCCTCCAATCTCACTATAGCGCAGATTAGAAATTTTAATGACACCGAAAGAGCTGATGCGCTAGAGCAAATAGTTAATGGTTTAGAACAACCCATTAACGAATATTTGCAACTATCCCGAGGCAGCATCAATGACTTGGTTCAGGCTGAGTACGACTCACTAACTGCGGACTTTGCTTAGAAGACAGAAACTTTAAACAAATCCATCCGGGAACATCAACAAGAGATGGAGAAAGAGCAAGCAGTATTGGTGGAGAGTATTCCTCAGCTAGCCCAGTGCCGTGCTGAATGTGAGGGATATGAAGTAAGGGTTCGAGAATTGGAAACTGAACTTGCTCAAACAAGGGAGAGGCTTCTCAAAGCGTTGCTAGTTCATGATGTATTGGAGGGCCAAGTGAAGACAGCTCAACAGAACTTGACACATGTAGGTATCATCCACGCAAGTTTTGTTGATTCTCTGTCCGAACTATCTCTCTTGAGCAATGACGAAGCAAGGTTGGAACTGGCTCGCTCAAACATTTTAAACTCCAGGAATGAAAGGATGACTGCTTTGGCGCAACAGATCCGCGATTTAACTGCTCCTCCCCAATGATGTACTTTTTACTTTTTTTTTTGCTCCTTATTTTCTCAGAGATAATAAAGATATATTTTCTGACTTTGTGGACCCATCACTTTAAAATATAAATGATAGGCTAAGATGAAAGTGATATCAGGGGTAATATGAACATGATATACTTTTGGTAAGGTTTAGCTGAATATATCTATTCAGGGGTAATATGAACATGATAGAATATAATCCAACTAAATTTGTATACAAAACTATATCAGAGGTAATATGAACATGATAGGTTTTGGATTAGTTGAACATATCTATTCAGAGGTCACATGAACCTGATATAATATGATTCAGCTAACCTTTGTACGTAGTATCGTCAGAATGAAATCTTCATCATACTTCATTAAGCAAAGGAGATCAAGTATAATACTTCTTTAGGAATTCGCCGTTGATAGGAGCCATTATCAAATCTCCATTAGGCTTGGCTAGTCTGTAAGCGCCATTTGAGAATGTTGTTTCAATGATATAAGGGCCCTCCATTTCTTTACGATTGTTTGTGTGAACTTCGGATATCGTACCAGAGGTAATATGGACGTAGTACAATATCGTATTTGTTGAGGATGTCCCGCTGGGGGATCTTTGGTGGACTTATTACTTCTTGTGCACGAGAGTGCAAATAATAAGTTCGAAACAAGCCCTATCAGAGGTAATATTGACGTGATAGGTTTTGTGGGTAGTAAAGACATTCTGCTGGGAGATTTTTTATGGACCCATTACTTTTTTGTGCACGTTAGTGCAAGTAATAGGTTTGAGACAAGTCCTGACAGAGGTAATATGAACGCTGTAAAATATGACTCTGTGGGGATAGTGGAGAGACATATTTCTGTTGAGAGGTAATTTGGACTCATTTTCATTGCGGGCATCCCCCCGGGGGTTTTTGGTGGACCTATTACTTTTTGTGTACGAGAGTGCAAGTAATAAGTTTAAGACAAGCCCTGCCAGAGGTAATATGGATGTGGCAGTTTTCGTGGAACTAACACACTGGCGTACTTAGAGTTAAGTACGGGTGCTAAGTTGAGATGACAACCAATATCAGAGGTAATACGGACATGATAATCGATAGCCGAACCCGGAAGGTTTACTCAAAGATAATATGGACATGACAAACTCAGCCTGAGAGAAATATTATGACAGCAGTTCAGAGGTAATATGGACGTAAACCAATGTCCGAAAAATTTATTGAGGAGTGATTTGTTGAGTGTGGTCTATTCGAACATGAAGATATATTAAAGGATCGCTCCGCTGGGAAGATTGATGGGACGATAGCTCAGAGGCAATATGAGCATGGCTAGCGTCTATCGAGATTGGTTTGAATAGTCACTTGCAGGAGTGTGCGAGTAGACCTAAGGATTGCTCTGCTGGGAAGATTTTGAGGATCCATCATCCATTGTGTATCCGAGATTCTTGGATACGGATGATGGTTTCTCTTCTTTATAAGAATTTGTAACAAAGTAAAAAATGTTGTACATAGGCACTTGCTGGGGATGAAGAACCAAGAGTTGATTCGAACATCTGGGTTGTGGACTTATTATCCATGGCATACCTTAAGTACAGATAATAAGCTGAAATGACTAGCACTGCCAGGGGTTATGCGAACGTGATAGTAGAAAGTCGAAGAGCAGAACTTTACTCATAGGTGATATGAAAAAAAGTTCTGAAAATATCCTATTCAGAGGAAATGTGGACGTGGTAAGATATGACTCTGTAGGGATAAAGAAAACAGGACAGAGGTAATATGGAAGTGACCATTTTTGTGGTGAAAATTTTACTCTATTAGAGAAAGTGGAGAGACGTAGTTCAGAGGTAATATGGACATGAACTAATCGATAGCAACAACCTGAGAGGTTTGCTCAGAGGTCTCTTGGACATGGCAAACTTAGCTGGGGAAAAAATGTTTGGACAACAGTTCAGAGGTAATATGGACGTGAACGCATGTCCGAACAATTCACTGGGGGGTGATTTACTGAGTGGGGATAGACCTGAAGGTTGCTCAGCTGGGGAGATTTTAGGGATTCATCCTCCGGTACTTCTTGAGGGGGGAAAATTGCCACGTTGGAGTGAGATCAATTTGCAGTGACCGTTTTCTCGTTTATAAATGCAAAGTGATGACTTTGGCGTCGATCAGCTCCAGGATTTTCCTTTTCAGTACATAGCATGCCTTTGTGGGGTGATGAATGTACCGATGAAAAAGACAATATTCTGGGTCATCGACCTTGCCAGCCCTTTCAGGGTGTCTGATGTTGGGTAGCCAAAGTTTGTTTTCCTTCATCAATATATTGAAGATTTCAATAATGTCTTCATCATTGAAGGAGAAAGTCCCCTTTGGCTTTCGGGCTTCCGACACCTGAGTTGTACGATCCTCAGGGAAGATGGTCATAGTTGCATCATCTTCGGACTCAGAGGAAATTCTACCCCCAGCTTTGGATGCTGCTCTATTTTGTCGAGGGAGACTACCCTCAGACATGTTGTCGTCTGGTTCTTCTTCCTATAATGACAAGGAGTAGTTCAATCGGTCAAAAACTGACCGTTTTGCTTTAGAACAGCAACGATTAATTACAATCTCATGACTATTACAACAATGTTCTCTAGGGGGTGGATGTCACTACCACATTCTAAAAACAGGATTATTTTTGACTTTTTATAAGTTATTAATATCATG
This sequence comes from Iris macrosiphon, assembly GCA_036927795.1. Lineage (NCBI taxonomy): Eukaryota > Viridiplantae > Streptophyta > Magnoliopsida > Asparagales > Iridaceae > Iris > Iris macrosiphon. The sequence continues at coordinate 78,425,829 of JAYESA010000014.1, forward strand.
GTATTTATATTAAATAATTTCTCGATATATGTATTTATATATATTATATTCAGTGTTCATTAATGTCTGAGCTGGTAGACTTGACCTAGAAGCCTACTAGACGAACACCTGTCCGAATTATAGGATTACGTGTTAATTTCATTATTTATGATTTAATTTTGAGATAGTAATTAATTACCGTAAATTATTTAATTGTTGTGCGCTGCCGTTGCTTCGATATTTGGAGCGCTACCCTAGCTTTTGCCTTCCAACAATTTCACAACCTTGTCCTAGACGTGCCTGCATTCCATTCTGATATTTTTGCAACTCATAATTATGATCTCTTGAGCTTCATTTTAGCCGCACAATATTCGTCGTGGACGTTTATTTAATTCCTAAATAAATTCTCACTTTGTATCATTGTGCGTTCCAATCGAAATTGGAGGCAATCTTGACCTATTTTTCGTGCAACCCAAATTAGGGTAAAATTCTGTTCTGAGTCTTCTTCATTAATGATATTGATGACCCGACCTGATTTTGGTCCCATGTACTCCTAATTAATTTTTGAACACAGCTTGCATTTATTCCTAATTAAATTGAGGATACCATTTTATCTGATTTTGTAAACTCCAGTTTAATTCCAGTACCCTCCTAATTGAGCCCATACGACACACAACGCCCCCTCACTCTGTAAAATGCCAAACACCGAATCGCCCGCCAAATTTTTATTATTTTATGCGTCTGTGCAAATACCCAAATTTAGGGGGGCTAATTTGTAATTATTACATTAGGTGTCAACACCCCATTGGTCCAACTAAATGGAGAGCCCCAAACATTTGACTAGTTAACCCTCATTCCTACATGAATAAAAATCCCTCCATGTCAAATCTTGACCATCCATTAGGATGGGTGCATCCTCACCCTTGATTCCCACATACCCTCTCCCTATTTAAAGTCACATCATCCCCTATTCCCAAAAAAAAACCCAAATCCCCAAAACCTAGGCTAGCCCCCATCTCCCTCACTCAACCGTAGCCACTCCTCCCTCATTCTAAATTTTCCTTTCTTCTTCTTCTTCCTTCTTCTTCCTCTTCTCTTTATTTTTTTGAATTTAACGGAAGGGGGGAACAACCCATACACCTCCACTGTTCACTGTACTTCCCGGCCACTGTTCTCCGGCCCATCCTAACTCCTCCCTCCGTCGAGCCGCTCTGCCACTGAATCTTCGGCCTGCATCCCCGATCCGGCGAGCACCCTCGCTGCAACCCCACCCGCACAGCCGAGCCGACCCCCGGCCCTCATTCCGGCCAGCCCCGACCATGCGTCTGAGCTTCTCCACTCTCCTCCCCCACGGCGGCTGTGCAGCGACCTCTCCTGCTGCTCATCCCCGAGCAACCCCTACCTCGGCCAGACTCCGGCACAGCTTGACTTATCCATCGAGCTTCCCCCCAAGCTCCCTCTTCCCCTTGCTCGCAACTTCGGTCAGCCGAACTCCGTCCCCTCCTCCTCCTTCACGTCACCGACTCTCTCCCTGCCTACTCCTCGCACCACCACTCTCCACTACGACAACCACCTCCCATCGGATCGACCACCCACAGCCCTCTACCACCACCACAGCTTATCACCACCTCAAGCCTTCTCCACACGGCTCTCCCCGTACTCCGGCAGTCCAAGCTCCCCGCTGCATCCCCGTACTCCGGCAGTCCAAGCTCCCCGCTGCATTTCTCCTCCCCCGGCCACTTCACAACTCCTCTGTGAGTCCCTCTTCTCTCCCTCTCCTCTCCTTCTTTGATAGAGTATAGTTTAGTATATATATACGTACATATTTATATATACGTATTTGAGTGTAAACGTATATGTGTATGTGTACACGCGTATGCGTGTATAAATATATATATATATATCATATATTTTTCTAATTAGTGTATAATGTTTCGTACGCGTATATGTGTATATATGTATATATATATATATATATATATATATATATATATATATATATATATCGTGTATTTTCCCTATTTATATATATATAAGTATTCAATGTATATATGTATTAATAACTAGTATATACGTATTTAAATGATATATGTTAAATAATGTATTGTGGTATATTTATATATAAATGTATTTTGGTATAAATATACTTGTATATAGTATAAGTATTATTTTGGCATATATATAGATATATACGTATAAGTAAACGTACTATTTTGGTATATATATATAAACGTATATCTATATATTCAATATATATATAAATTTCTCGTATACGTATAAATATGGGTTGTAGTACATATATAAATGTGGCATATTTTTAACCTATGTATATAATATATATATATATATTTCAATTTAGTGTATATACTTAGACATATTGTATATAATTATTTGTATACCCATAAATACGTATTAATTTAATTATTGATATATGTCTATTGATAAATATTGTAGGCGACCCGCGTGTAATTACGGATGCTCGTATTTGCATGGACCTGTAACCCTGTAAGTGTTAGCTAACTGCCACACGTACACTGACGTATTGGCAAGCCCCGTACCGTTTTGATCGTCTGTCTTGCCCAGCAATCGCAGACGCGACGCCCGTGGAACTTGACGCACACTGACCCTAGATTGACCTATGCCATACCTGGCATAGCCCCCGAGTTTAACATTTTTGTTTTGTGTTAGTGTAGCATCTGATGCAACGTTGTATTATTTTATTATATGTCTATAGGACTGTTGGTTCATCCAGGCGATACTCTGGAATAGGACTTTAACATTACCAGCTAAGGACCCAAGGCGAGTACATTCTTTGATTAGTTTCTTATTTATGATATCCCCTATGTTCACTGTATCTAGTATAAATATTCATATTCTCGACACTCTGGTTACACGGATTGGTGTATACGGATCTTGTCATGAGATGTCATTCCTTGTTCATGGTGTAGCTTGTACAAGACTTGTTTCCTTGTTATCTTGTGCATGTACAGACACTGATTCCCGGGGAGATTTACTACCTCCCTAGGAAATCCTGTGCCATAGCGTACCATGGTTGGATCTACTATACCAGTCGGGGGTAGGGAGTATTTTAGTATAGATATGTGATCATACCCAACTCTACATGCATCATAGCTCATCCCACATCTCACGACGGGTGCGGCCTGACCATTTACATGCTTTATAGCTGTTACGTGTGATTAGCCTGACCTCTACATGCATCATATCTAACCAACGGTTAGCCTGACCTTACATGAATCATAGCTAATCACATGTAACCAGCCTGATCAAGTTCCCAAGCCGATCACATGTTAAAGCTAGTACTCACACACTTAGTCATAGTATTCTTGCTCATTGACATATTGTTTCCTTTCTTACATTTACTTACAGTATTTCCAATATATTTTTTATTGTATATTTCTCGTACATATATATGCATCTTGTATATTTCCATCTATATACTGCTACATAGTTTATATCATTGATATAGAACTGCTAATTAGAAATGTAATTTGCTCCTTCCTGGCTGGAAAATATTTTCCAAACTGTGACCTTAGTGGACTTGTTTCTGACACACTTGGGGGTTGGATGTTACTGATTGCAGGTATGACTATTTTGTCGTTAGACTTGTCTTGTATTTCTTTGCTTGCCTTGATATCTCATAGTGCTTTAGTTTATATGATTGAGTATTTCTAGCATTATTTTATGATATCCACGTCTCCTTATGGAGTTGGGTATTCATGTGAGATTGATTAGATAGTTACATGACCTAGACAGCGTTCTACCGTCGATGCTACGGCGTAGGCTGGACGTACCCACGCTCTCGTACCCCTATATCGGGTACGGGTCGTGACATTTTTAGTGGTGGCCCATGCAGGTCAGACTTCGCAAGTTGTGCGATGTCGTAGTAGTGCGACGTCATAGTTGTACTACTGTGTGCCTGCTATAGAATATAGGACATAGGATACTAGGATGAGAGAGGATACTCAATCACAAAATTCTTGAGAGATTCCTAGGACGACTCTTTGAGAATCTTATTATAATTTCCAATTTAAATCCTTCTCCCTTGTTTCTGTCCGTCCTCACTCGTTGACATTGAGTTTGATTCTTGTTGACAGTTGTTAAATTTAAATTCTTGGTGTTATGGTTAAGTTGATTTCTTAAAGAGATGAATTTTAAGGACTAAACTTTACGATATCATCTGATGACATATATTGATGAGAACAGTGAGAAAGGTGAAACGTCTACTTTGGTTATGGAACCTAGAGTTTATCGCAGCCGTACCGGTTGGCGTGGCAAAAATTCTAGATGTCATGATTATAGGGTTGCGTACTTTAGTTACGGGACCTGTCGTTTATCGCACCTATGCTTACTGGCGTGGCGAGGATTCTCAGCGTCATGATTTTTGACCGACGTGTATGATTATCAGGTTGTGTCTTAAAATTTGTTCTTAAAGTATCATCTCAACACTTATCTATTTTTGTTATACAGGACTTTTTCTATCGTTCTTTTGTTGCTAGCAGTAGAAGCACCTTCAGTCCTCAATCCAGTCTTTTTGAGCTCCTATTCCTTGAGGATTCCTTGTTAAGTATGATAATTAATGACTTATAATTATGGTTGTCTTGAGTATTAGTATTGACTGAGTATTGCTAGTGAGTTGTAAGTGTTTCCTAGTTGGACATGTGAGCAGTAGGCCTTAATCTAGAGTTAACCCATAGCATAGTAACTTGTAACAATGGTTCTAGGATAAGTGTCATTAGAGACTGTGAGTAGAAGGAGAGTATAGAGTATCAGTGATCGTTCCCAGAGTTAGTATCAGAGCCAGTATACCCGTCCTGGATAATCATGATTATGTACTTGAGTGATCTATGTAAACAATTAGGTATCAAGGAATAGTGTTAAGGATTAATGGAGCATGATGTTCAATTTGATAATTGATATCGGATGTGTAAAAATATAAAGAAATATATATGTATAAAGAGTTATAATGAGGTGTCATGAGTAGAGAAATGTCAGAATTGGTAATGAAAATGGTGAAGCGTATCACGGATTAGTTTAACAGGCTATAAAAGGTTAAAGGGAAATACATATACATCAATTGGGATGAGAACCATATACTTGCCCATGAGAGTAAAGAAATATGAGTGTACAGATAATCATGAGTTCTAATAAGTTGATGAGATGATCCAATAATGACGCTAGTGATATCATACCAAGGGTACTAATGAGTCTATATCGAGGATCAGTCGAGAATGAAGTTAATAACAGTAAGCACTCTGTGTGATGATAATTAGATGGTATACCAGTTGACATAGATTAAAAATCATGGAAGAAAATACGTGTGATGATAACTTAAATCATTGGGAGTAATAGTGCAATTAATTCGGACAGTACAATTTTAGTACCCAGTTGGCAGTTGTAGACAATAGAGGTATTGAGTGCACCTCGAGTATTGGAGACCGTGAGCACTTATATGTATATTTGTGGATTTATAAATTAAATAGTTGAAATAAATTTTAATTTTGAGAATTATTGAGGAGTTGAGATTTATGTCATTAAATTTTTGAGGGTTCAAATTTTGATTCAATAAACATGGTCAAGGCTATAAAGATTTTAGGAGCGATTAAATTTGATTTCGATATTGAGTATTTGACTATTGAGGAAATATATGCATTTTATTTTAAAGTTGTTCGAGAAGTTAAACCTTGACGATTATTTTGAGGATTTATTTTATGGTGGATGAGAAATATATATATATATTAATAGATGATATACATGTGTAAGGATCTGTTGACTTGAGCATGATTGAGATGGCACCGCAGACTGACTTGGGTGTCCATCTAAAGTTGTATTGGAAAGAGCAGTACTTAGTATGGTATGTTACACTTGGTGTGCACTTGAGTGATAAGAACAAATAGTATGGACAATTGTAGTAGGAACGAGAACTAGCAGTGGGTGTACTATAGTAGAACAGGGGTACCTAAAGAGATAGAGGTATCAAACTTTACATGCATCATTTGACCTATAATTGTGTTAGAGGTTCTTGGTATCAGTTTTTGGTATTAATAGACAGGTGTGTGCAATATGGACATATTCATGGATCTTGTGGATTAATGATTAGTTGATATGGGTACCAGTGTACAGGAATAGGAATTAGTTAGTGAATGTGCCAGAGTTAAGAGTATGTTAGAGATAGGAGATACCGCAAGAAATATGTTAGCGGGTTCCTTCTTTTTCTCATGTTGTTTTCGTCTTCTGATTGATTGATTCCCTAGTACTGTGGTTTGTATTCGTGATTTTCTTGTTAGAATGTAGCTAGTAATACACCCTGACAGAGACTGCAATATCATGAAAAAAGACACATGACCTACATATTTTCTTAGATTGCATGGCTATAGGTAGAATTTCCTTAAACCATGATCATTGGGGTTTTGACCATAGCAAAGATCCATGACAAGGTTATGAATTGACAAAAGGGGCAAGATGATTAAAATTTGTGGATAAGCATTAATTTAAATAAAGAGTTAAGGAGTTAATATAACAGAATTGATGGATCATTAATTTCACGAAGATTGAGGTACGATTGAAATTTGAGGATAAACATTAACTTAAATGGAGAGTTAAGAAATTAACATGGCAAAATTGAGGACTTATTAATCTTAGGAAGGTTATGATATGATAGAATTGATTATTAAAATTTGAGAAAATTGGGAAATTATCATTATATCTATTTGATTGCAAGATAGTAATTTAAAATTTCATATTATGAATGTTGCATTGGGAGATTCCGTAAGTATCGCATTATTGAGTTTTCTGGAAAAAAAAAATCAGGAAATGAAATCGTTAATAGGATAGTGTCAAATTTGATTCTCGGGATGAGGATTTAGATTTTGAATATGCATCGATTGGATTTAAATTGAGGAGTAAAAAAAAATATTAATGGATTGGTGTTAAATTCAAACTTTTCGGATGACATTTCAGATTTTATGAATATAGTTGATTAATTAAATCGAAGGGTTGGATTTATGGATTATGTTTTAAAATGGGGTTTCTTAATGTGCATTGAGTGAATTAGAGGATTGGATATTAAATTCCGAGTATTGAATTATTAACTTAAAAGTTCGAAGGAATTTGTGAGAAAAATGGAAATTGATTTTATTTTGAGGATTTTCAAGAATACGATAATTTCAAAAAAAATTGAGATTGTGAAATGACAAGATGGATTATTTCAGGATTATGTGGGTTGGTGAATTAAACTGTTGATGGAAAATAATATAATGAATAAACACTACTATGAGGATTTTAAATTTCGAGGACGAAATTCTTTTAAGGAGGGTAGACTTGTCACTACCACATTCTGAAAACAGGGTTATTTTTGAATTTTTATAAGTTATTAATATCATGGTATTTATATTAAATAATTTCTCGATAAGTGTATTTATATATATTATATTATATTCAGTGTTCATTAATGTCTGAGCTGGTAGACTTGACCTAGAAGCCCACTAGACGAACACCTGTCCGAATTATAGGATTACATGTTAATTTCATTATTTAGGATTTAATTTTGAGATAGTAATTAATTATCGTAAATTATTTAATTGTTGCGCGCTGCCGTTGCTTCGATATTTGGAGCGCTACCCTAGCTTTTGCCTTCCAACAATTTCATAACCTTGCCCTAGACGTGCCTGCCTTCCATTCTAATATTTTTCAACTCATAATTATGATCTCTTGAGCTTCATTTTAGCCGCACAATATTCGTCGCAGACGTTTATTTAATTCCTAAATAAATTCCCATTTTGTATCGTTGTGCGTTCCAATCGAAATTGGAGGCAATCTTGACCTATTTTTCGTGCAACCCAAATTAGGGTAATATTTTGTTCTGAGTCTTCTTCATTAATGATATTGATGATCCGACCGGATTTTGGCCCCATGTACTCCTAATTAATTTTTGAACACAGCTTGTATTTATTCCTAATTAAATTGAGGATACCATTTTATCTGATTTCGTAAATTCCAGTTTAATTCCAGTACCCTCCTAATTGAGCCCATACGACACACAACGCCCCCTCACTCTGTAAAATGCCAAACACCGAATCGCCCGCCAAATTTTCATTATTTTATGCGTCTGTGCAAATACCCAAATTTAGGGGGGCTAATTTGCAATTATTACATTAGGTGTCAATACCCCATTGGTCCAACTAAATGGAGAGCCCCAAACATTTGACTAGTCAACCCTCATTCCTACATGAATAAAAATCTCTCCATGTCAAATCTTGACCATCCATTAGGATGGGTGCATCCTCACCCTTGATTCCCACACACCCTCTCCCTATTTAAAGTCACATCATCCCCTCTTCCCAAAAATAAAACCTAAATCCCCAAAACCTAGGCTAGCCCCCATCTCCCTCACTCAACCGTAGCCACTCCTCCCTCATTCTAAATTTTCCTTTCTTCTTCTTCTTCTCTTCTTCTTCTTCCTTCTTCTTCCTCTTCTCTTTATTTTTTTTGAATTTAAAGGAAGGGGGAAACAACCCATACACCTCCATTGTTCACTGTACTTCCCGGCCACTGTTCTCCGGCCCATCCGAACTCTTCCCTCCGTCGAGCCGCTCTGCCACTGTTATCCGGCCCATGGAACTCCTCCCTCCGTCGAGCCGCTCCGCCACTAAATCTCCGGCCTGCATCTCCGATCCGGCGAGCACCCTTGCTGCAACCCCACCCGCACAGCCAAGCCGACCCCCGGCCCTCAGTCCGGCCAGCCCAGATCGAGCGTCTGAGCTTCTCCACTCTCCTCCCCCTCGGCGGCTGTGCAGCGACCTCTTCCGCTGCTCATCCCCGAGCAACCCCTACCTCGGCCAGACTCCGGCACAGCTCGACTTCTCTATCGAGCTTCCCCCCAAGCTCCCTCTTCCCCTTGCTCGCAACTCCGGTCAGCCGAACTCCGTCCCCTCCTCCTCCTTCACGTCACCGACTCTCCCCCTGCCTACTCCTTGCACCACCACTCTCCACTACGACAACCATCTCCCATCGGATCGACCACCCACAGCCCTCTACCACCACCACGGCTTATCACCACCTCAATCCTTCTCCACACGGCTCTCCCCGTACTCCGGCAGTCCAAGCTCCCCGCTGCATCCCCGTACTCCGGCAGTCCAAGCTCCCCGCTGCATTTCTCCTCCCCCGGCCACTTCACAACTCCACTGTGAGTCCCTCTTCTCTCCCTCTCTCCTCCTTCTTTGATAGAGTATAGTTTAGTATATATATACGTACGTATTTATATATACGTATTTGAGTTTAAACGTATGTGTGTATGTGTACACGCGTATGCTAGTATAAATATATATATATATATATATATATATATATATATATATATATATATATATATCATATATTTCTCTAATTAGTGTATAATGTTTCGTACGCGTATATATATATATATATATATATATATATAGTGTATTTTCCCTATTTATATATATAAGTATTCAATGTATATATGTATTAATAACTAGTATATACGTATTTAAATGTTATATGTTAAATAATGTATTGTGGTATATTTATATATAAACGTATTTTGGTATAAATATACTTGTATATAGTATAAGTATTATTTTGGCATATATATACATATATACGTATATGTAAACGTACTATTTTGGTATATATATATAAACGTATATCTATATATTCAATATATATATAAATTTCTCGTATACGTATAAATATGGGTTGTAATACATATATAAATGTGGCATATTTTTAACCTATGTATATAATATATATATATTTCAATTTAGTGTATATACTTAGACATATTGTATATAATTATTTGTATACCCATAAATATGTATTAATTTAATTATTGATATATGTCTATTGATAAATATTGTAGGCGACCCGAGTGTAATTACGGATGCCCGTATTTGCATGGACCTATAACCCTGTAAGTGTTAGCTTACTGCCACACGTACACTGACGTACTGGCAAGTCCCGTACCGTTTTGATCGTCTGTCTTGCCCAGCAATCGCAGACGCGACGCCCGTGCAACTTGACGCACACTGACCCTAGATTGACCTATGCCATACCTGGCATAGCCCCTGAGTTCAACGTTTTTGTTTTGTGTTAGTGTAGCATCTGATGCAACGTTGTATTGTTTTATTATATGTCTATAGGACTGTTGGTTCATCCAGGCGATACTCTGGAACAGGACTTTAACATTACCAGCTAAGGACCCAAGGCGAGTACATTCTCTGATTAGTTTCTTATTTATGATATCCTCTATGTTCACTGTATCTAGTGTAAATATCTATATTCTCGACACACTGGTTACACGGATTGGTGTATACGGATCTCGTCATGAGATGTTATTTCTTGTTCATGGTGTAGCTTGTACAAGACTTGTTTCCTTGTTATCTTGTGCATGTACAGACACTGATTTCCGGGGAGATTTGCTACCTCCCTAGGAAATCCCGTGCCATAGCATACCATAGTTGGATCTACTATACCAGTCGGGGGTGGGGAGTATTTTAGTATAGATATGTGATCATACCCAACTCTACATGCATCATAGCTCACCCCACATCTCACGTCGGGTGCGGCCTGACAATTTACATGCTTTATAGTTTTTACGTGTGATTAGCCTGACCTCTACATGCATCATAGCTTACCAACGGTTAGCCTGACCTTACATGAATCATAGCTAATCACATGTAACCAGCCTGATCAAGTTCCCAAGCCGATCACATGTTAAAGCTAGTACTCACACACTTAGTCATAGTATTCTTGCTCATTGACATATTGTTTCCTTTCCTGCATTTACTTACAGTATTTCCAGTATATTCTTTATTGTATATTTCTCGTACATATATATGCATCTTATATATTTCTTCTATATACTGCTATATAGTTTATATCATTGATATAGAACTGCTAATTAGAAATGTACTTTGCTCCTTCCTGACAGGAAAATATTTTCCAGACTGTGACCTTAGTGGACTTGTTTCTGACACACTTGGGGATTGGATGTTACTGATTGCAGGTATGACTATTTTGTCGTTAGACTTGTCTTGTATTTCTTTGCTTGCCTTGATATCTCATAGTGCTTTAGTTTATGTGATTGAGTATTTCCAGCATTATTTTATGATATCCACGTATCCTTATGGAGTTGGGTATTCATGTGAGATTGATTAGATAGTTACATGACCTAGACAGCATTCTACCACCGATGCTGCGGCGTAGGCTGGACGTACCCACGCTCTCGTACTCCTATATCGGGTGCGGGTCATGACAGTGTAATAGACGTATTAGGAGATCCCCTGTCTTTGCGTTTCTCGACCAAGAAATCACGCAAATTAGGGAGATTTCAAGAAGAAGAAGAAGGCTTATTCTGCCTTTTTAGGAAGGTGGAGTTTAGCAACCATAACCCTTTCTCTGCCATAGGAATACAACAGTTCACCCATATGAGTAGCATATGATCCATCATCTACATGAGGAGTAAAATGAGTCTTCTTTACGCGGACAGACCTATCCTGGCAAAATTTGGATTTTTGCACAGGTTCGCAAAAAACAGGAAAAGTCCACGTAATCTGTAAAGTGGGAATCCTCTTCTCTTGTGGGCGTAAAAGCTTAGAGGTTGAAAGATTCGCCTTTTATTTTCCTTTGATGTGATCAAAGGGTACATCTGCCTCATCATAGAAGGGAGACGTAATTTTACGCACGGGGCATGTTTGAGATTTTCATATTGGCACTGAGGCCTTGCAAAAAATTTTGTCTACCAGGTCACAGACGGGAGACAAAAGTTTATGCGCGTGGCGCATCTTAGACTTCTGGATTGGCACTGGGGCATTGCCAGAAGTCTTGTCTACCACGTCACAGACGGGAGACAAAAGTTTATGCGCATGGCGCATCTTAGACTTCTGGATTGGCACTGGGGCATTGCCAGAAGTCTTGTCTACCACGTTACAAATGGGAGACAGAGTTTTATACACAGGGCGTATTGAAAACTTCTGAATTGGTGCTATGGCATTGCCAGAAGTTATGTCCACCATGTCACAGACGGAAGATAAATTTTTATGCGCAGGGCACGACTTCGACTTCTGGATTGGCACTGGGGCATTGCCAGAAGTCTTGTCTGCCACGTTACAAACGGGAGACGAAGCTTTACGCACAAGACGCGTTGGCTGTATTGTCACAACCTTGTTGATCAGAGAAAGAAAGCTTGTAGGAAGGGTAGAGGACGTCTTAGGCATCTATTCTTTACGCAGCTTCCTATTGTTCTGGACAAAGGAGGAATGAGAGCCACCCCCTGCATGAAGCATATCGTCATAGGCAGATTGGTCGAACTAGACGACTAAAGTCTTCTTCGTCGATCCGACGGATACAACATCGTGTTGAGCAATTGCTTTCTCGTCAGAGGAGAAAGTCTTCCCCAGCAGAGTCGCTATTTCTTGTTAGCGGGGTTTAAACAAAGAGGTTTATACGAAACCTTTGCTTGCAAACTTAAAAAAAAAGAGTACAATTAATCTTATACTAGGATGTTAAGTACAATAAAATAATTCTGGGGAAGTATTGCTATAGGAGTCTGATCTGCGGTCGACCACTTTGTCCCTTAGACCACACGATGATGAAGAAGTGCTGTAGAAGACGAAGAAAAAGCTTCAAAGGTTGCAAGTGGGATTGAATTCTCGTTGCCGAAGTTATCAACCAACACTCTCTGTCTGTGCTCTCTCTCTCTGATCTCTAATTATGCCCTCTCTAGTCTCTATCTGTGTGTGTGTATTTGGTCCCCTATGACCAGGGGTCTCTATTTATAGAGATCCATGACATAACTGTCTAGGTTAGCGTAAAAGGCCATACTGTGAAGAAAGTTGCATCTTTTATGCGGCGTTATAATAACTGTTACCCACGTTCAAATAATCTTCTGAATCTGCATATGACACGTATCCTATTATAAGGTAACACGTATAACTGCTTCTCGAATATCACGGCATGCAAGCCACGTAGGTAACTGCCCCTACGAAAAGATGGTTGGCGTAAAAGCCGAATAACTGTCTTGTTGGCGTAAAAGACCAAACTGTGAAGAAGAAGACTTCCTTTACTGACTTCCTTTACGCTGCGGTTATGATAACTGCTACCCATGTTCCAATTGTCTTCTGAATATGCGTATAACACGTGTTCCTTTATGAGGTAACGTGTATAACTACTTCTCAAAGATCGTGGCATGCAAGCCACGTAGGTAACTGCACCTTGCGAAAAGATGGTTGGCGTAAAATCCAGATAATTGTCTTATTGGCGTAAAAGGCCAAGCTTTGCGTAAAACTTGATGATTCCATGAATAATAGATAACCAGCATAAAAATAGCCAATTATCCATCCTGACTGAGGTCTTGAGCGTATTCTGGGCTAAATAGCTTTATCACGTACCTTTGTAGATATAGTCGAGTTGGCGTATTTCGAGGAGATAGCATACGGCGTACTCCTTATAGTTGAAAATAGCCTAGTTGGCATAAAATACAAGGATGGTGATGTGAGTGTATTAGTCACAGTTTTAGCTCTCCCAGCCAATTATCTATCACGACTGAGGTCTTGAACGTATTCTGGGCTAAATAGCCTTATCACGTACCTTTGCAAATGTAGCCGAGTTGGCGTATTTCGAGGAGATAGCACACGGCGTACTCCTATAGTTGAAAATAGCCTGATTGGCGTAAAATGCAAGGATGGTGATGTGAGCTTATTAGTCACAGTTTTAGCTCTCCCAGTCATGACAAAATTTAAAGAATAGAACCAAATCTCGTGCATTAAATGCAGAGATATGTCTCAATCTCGTGCATTAAATGCCGAGATTTGCCTCGAGCTTTGTAAGAGAAACATCTTTTGACGTGGCGTCTGATCTCGTCTTATCTTGAGCATAAAGACTCGTTTCTACACATGTATAATAGGCAGCGTGTTCTTTGAAGGCATAAAAATGACTTGTATCAAGAATTTGCCACTAAATGACATCCTGGGTCTCTGTGCAAAATCATCATCACAGTCGTCCTCTCGATCATCGTGCAGTACTTTTGTCAGGAGTCAGGTTCACTATTTTGTCTGACAAATTCATCCAAGGAATACGAAGAGTTCCTCGTACAACTTTATACTGCATTAAAAACAAATATATTTTAAACTTTACGCAGGAAGGTAAAGCAACCTTTTACGTCGAAATAGCTCTGAAGCCCTTTTTTACGCCAAACAGCTCTGAAGCCCTGTTTTACGCGAACTTCATATATATTGGGGATTTTTACTGTATAATACGCGTACAATTCCCCAGCATATTTTATGCTTCTACAGTAGGTGCAACAAATCTGATCCATCTCTGTAGCTTAAAGCTAAGTCCGTCGAAGAACTTCTTCGCCTTCTCCTCTTTTGTCAGAATCAGAGAAGGGGCAAAGCAACCCAAACGGATGAACTCTGAATTATACTCTTCTACCGTTATATTGCCTTGAATGAGGCGGTTAAAATTATCCCTAAGTTCCGCTCTGGCAATGGCTGGAATATACATCTCCTGAAAGAGTCTAGAAAATTCCTTCCAAGTGACACGGTCTGGTCCGAACCGTCTCTCCTCAGATAGACACCTATGATGTGCATTGCCCGTCAGCTGCATCCTGACGGCAGTCATCAATCGCTCCCTCGAAAGTTCAGCTGCTTCCAACTGGTGTTGAGTTTTTGTGAGACACTCATGAACTTTAGTGGGCTCCTCCTTGCCAAAAAATATACTGGGCTTCAGCTGGCAAAAATCAGTGATAAATCCCGTCGATGGTCGCCTAGCTAATGGGTTCGCCTGCTCCAGTGCGGTTACTAGGCTGTTCCTCAAGTTCTCCGCCTCGTGATGCTGAGACTCTTGATGAACCTGTTATTGGGCTTGCATCATGGCGTAGAATATTTGGAACATCTGTTGTCCATCCATAGTCTGTCCTGGTGGAAAAATGGGCATTGGTGGAGTAAACTGCGGCGGTGGTGGAATATTGTCTCGCCAAAATCTTGAGGCATACTGACCTGCTTGATTGCTTTGTTGAGTTGATGGACCTCTATCCACTGGTGTCACTCCATCGTCGTAGGTGACCACAGCACCTTATAGTGTACGTACGGGAGTCTCGTCGCCGGCTTGTGGGTCCATTACTCTGCATTAAAAGTAAACTATGAGAATCGCACAGAGGAATCAAGACAGGATGCAAGTCAAGAAATTATTTTAAAGTCGATATGGAGGTCAAGAACAGATCAACAAGTGGATGAGATCTTATAACTTATCCTATCCTAATCGCAGGCTTGCTCGGTTACTTAGTTGAAACCATAGCAATATAGTCGTAGACCTGTATGGGCCACCACAAAAACTATGTTACGCCCTAGTCCCAAAATACCGAGGGACTAGCCACGTGGCAATGGCCAGCAGCACAACTCCAATAAGCAAACCCAATTTAATGGACCCGTTAGAGTGTACTTAAGCTGTAGAACAAATATAATAGTCTATGATACATGTCACAGTCTAATTCTAATCTCATCTACAGAAGGTAAACATAATTCAAAATGTCAGACTAATCAAAAAAATATATAATCCATCAACAAGTCTCAATAAAAAGTGTCTCGGGGAACAACCCGATAATAAGTTTAATACAGTAATCCAAGAGTCAGGATATAGAGTAACTAGAAACAGAAATAACTGAGTATATAACAAAATACTCATGAGAAATCCTTTGGCACAACCTCGTCCTATGGTGCCAGTACTGCTCCTGCTTTAGCTTTTGTCCCGTATAACTCGGGGTAAATCTCTTCTACTATGCCTGGGGACACAATCCGGATCCAGGTCCTTAGGGGACATAGTAAGGTAGAAGAATAACTCAAACTAAATAAAATACAATATATAAAAATATATCAACAGGACAAGCTATGTAACCAGCTATGTGATATACAAATAAGAGCATTACTAGTACTCAGGCTGAGACCACTACAAGCTCTGTGTCGGGGAGCCGGTAGCAGTAATATCACGTAATGGGCCAAGCTCTGGAACAGAGACTAAAGTACCGCAATAATAAATATATATGTATGTAATCATCCTATGGCCTGTGTGTCTCTTCCCACCCAATGTAATCACATGTCTCATGTCCATAATACGCAAGATCATGACCTCTAGCTAGTACATCGAGTCATAATAATATCTATGTTTATGCAATACTTATGTCACGAATCCTGTAAGCCTATACAGAACCACCATGAATAACAAATGAAAGATTCTATCTCATGAACAGTGTCAAGTGTCCTATGGTATGACATACTTGATAAAGCAAGCACAAAAAATATATAGGACCGTGATATCAACTCTCAAGGTAACGTTATACGACTCCCGTACGACATCGACACCCGAATATTGTTCCAACGTTAATCAACGTCTCACAGTCCTAAGTTGAATAGGTACATCACAAGAATATATAAAATGAAACACAAGTCGATAATATAATAGGATTTACTGTAAATTAGCAAGGTACACTTGCCTGGATTTTAAACTCCTTTAATTGCTCCGATAACAGTGAAATCTTCAGGTATGCCTCAGGATGCTGAAACAAATATTACTATCACTCTCAGAATATATAAAATAGCTAGGATTGACTACCCATAAGTCCAATTTGGACACAGAGGCAGAATTGACATTTTCTGGTTAAAGCGGGGTCCACATATGGCCCACTTTGCACTAACAAAATATGCCAGAGAAAAAGTTATCCAAATTTGTCAAACTTAGTGACTACGAGTCTAGAACGATGATACGAACCCAATGGAACGTCCAGATCTGGATTTCGATGAGCTAGTCATAAAATCGCCCATCAAATGGAACCGTGGGGCCCTTGAAATGGGGTTTCGTCAACATTCTTAGAATTAAACCAAACTTGGGTCACAGGACCAGCATAACGATACGAATCCGATGGTATAAGTTTTATTACGAAATATCAAGCATACACAAAATTATGACGAGTGTTAGAACAAGTCGATATGAGAGTTTTCGACGGATACGCATTGATTCCGGTATGCACAGACATCCAAATCAACTTTCTCAAAATCTCACACGTCCACATTGACTATACACACCTTTTGATGTAATTTGCACACGACAAAGTCGCCTCATTTAGCGGGACGCAACCAGTTTCAGAAAATTTTGGGTTTTGAAAACTAAGTTTTTGGTCAACTTTAACCGCGAATAAAACTCAGCATACAATAAATTAAAATAAATTAATTAATAGGATTAAATCTTGGTTATGTTGTCTAATTTACTGTTTAAGTAAAATTTAAAAATATTAACTAAGTTGGAAGAAAAACGACCATGAACATGGGATTTTGGGACAGTTTTCTGAACTATAAATTGGGATATTTTTTCCTGTTTTGCGTCGCAATTTGCGACCGACACAGGACACGATACCCTGAACTAATTATACAGGGTTCAAGAGGGTCATGTGGTCTTCGTTTAGGATTCGATCGATCGATATTTGGATAACTGTGCAAAGAGATACGAAGGTGGGAAGTAGCATACCTTACTACTATTATTCTCGGGATGTTGGACGTCTTCG
This sequence comes from Iris macrosiphon, assembly GCA_036927795.1. Classification (NCBI taxonomy): domain Eukaryota; kingdom Viridiplantae; phylum Streptophyta; class Magnoliopsida; order Asparagales; family Iridaceae; genus Iris; species Iris macrosiphon. The sequence goes on from JAYESA010000014.1 coordinate 78,443,398, forward strand.
CGGCGGTGGCGTACGGCGGTCCGGGGTCGTCGTCGGTGGTGGCTCATCAAAAATAAGATAGGGTGTGATGGTGGAGGGGTTCGGCTCACTGGGGCCTTTATAGGGTCAAGATACGGGTTGTTACAGGGAGGTGAAAGGTGGTCGGTCGGTCGGTCGATTTTGGGGAAGGAGAATCGAAGGGGGCTTCTGTTATAGAATGTTAAGGGTTTTGGGTTAGCGGATCGGGTACTGGTCTGGTTTGGGTTGGGTATGGGCCCAGTAGTTTGTTTAGCTCGGTTTAGTTTGGTTTGGTTTGGTTTAAGTTGGTTTATTTAAAAATAATATATTTTAGCAATTTAAAAATAGTTTTTGGGCCCAATAAATTCCAAAAAATTACACAATATCCTATTATTAATTATACACTCAAAAATATAATTTTTTTTAATATTTTAATAATTAATTTAATTCACAAAAATATAAATCCGTGAAGAACATTTATTATAATTAATTAAAATTTACAAAAAATCTCTAAAAATTCAAAATTTCATAATTAAAATTTTAAGATTATATTTCAAACATCTGAGTGTTTATAGGCCAGAGCATAATGTATCGGTTACGTAACTATATTGATAAGAGCTTGCGAATAAAAATTACAAAAAAAAAATCTCAACCCATGACCGTCTTGGAAACTCTCCTAGATTCTTCAATCAACTTTGACTCTGTATTTGAGATCGCTTACATCTTCCTTGAGCTCTTATTATTGTTCTTATTTCGGTAAGATAATCACTTGGACTTGACGAAAGGTAGATACATTGATAATACTAGGTACGCATTATTAGGTGGTTGTCTTTTGTGAGTAAGGGCATGAAACATGTGATATATTTGGTGTTAAGATTTTTGAGGATATATTGAATAACACGATTAAATAATTTGAGGAAGTCTTTCTTAAAGGTATAGTCTTATGTGATAGATCGCTAAATTCTAAGTTAGGTAGGAGTTGCATTGTCAACTTGAGCTAAAATATTATATGAAGGTAAAAAAATTAGATCGTGGTTAAGAAGGTAATCAAGTAAGATAAGATCGAGAGAATTAAGTCATTTTAATTTTGAATTTTTTTTAGAAGAATGATTATGATGATAAGGATTTAACTTTAAAGAGAAGAATGCCTTATGGAATAAATTTGAAAATTTTTATATGTTGGACCAGATATTTATAATTTGAGCACATGATTTAAATTTTGAATATTGAATGTTCAATCATCGATTTAAATTTTGAGGATAGAATTTTAACCTTGAACATTGGTGGATTGGATTTTAAATTTTATAATTTGAGGATTTAAATTTAAATGTTAAATTTTGAATGTTGAATCACCCAAATAGAATTTTAAGAATGGAGATTGAATTTAAGATTTGATGACTGCGAAATCCTTAAATTTGATACTCGGAATAAGAATGGATTGAATAAATTTTTGGTTATTTAAATTCTAGAGAAGATTATGATGACTTGGATCTTTATTTGGAAATTTGATGCACGTTATTTAAATTTGAGGATGTTATATTGATTTGACTTAAATTTATAGTATGATTATTGAATTTGAGAAAAGATTTTTTTATATATTAAAATTAAATTTTAAATATCGATTTTGAGAAGAATGTGATGAATTTGATTTAGATTTAGATATGTTATAAGATTTTGAGAGATTACGATTGACTTGACCTAGATACAAATTTTAAGGATTTAAACTTTGACGACTTCAATGAGTACAAACGTAGGCATAGTGCCTATTGAGAATTTATAGAATAGAGGGACATCAATTTAGATTATTAGATCATAGAGATCTCAAGATCAACCAAGTATCCAAGTAGTGATAGTTTATCCTCCGTTCTATCAACCCTTCGTTCTCTTGGATTACTCATCTCCCCTGCCGTGTCCTTTGTATCCTCGATTCCTTGTGCAAGTTCTTCTTATACTAAACCTTATCCGTGCAATATTATCTTACTTAAAGAAAATCAGACTGAACCTTAGAGCTTAATACGTGATTTATATTTTTTCCTTCCCTAGTTGAGGTACGATAATTCGTACAAGACCCTTCCCTACCATACTGCCTCCCCTTGTTCTTAAACCGTGCTTTATTTTTAATTTCAAGGACAAAATTCTTGTAAGTTGGGTAGATTGTAAACTCGCTCACCAAAAATAGATATTTTGTGTGTACTTTATATTATTATATTTACTATAGATTATTCTAAAATATTGAATTTTTTTAGAGTATTTTCATAGTTAATTAGAGAATAGATTTCTTGATTTAATTAAATAAATAAAATACTTATTTGAAATTACCCCAAAACTAGTTTACTACTATATATCTCTTGTTAAAATATTATAAATATTTTTTTAGAATTTATTGATGGTGCAAATATTTTGTGTGTGTGTGTGTGTGTGTGTGTGTATATATATATATATATATATATATATATATATATATATATATATATATATATATATATATCTTTATTAAGAAAAGAAAAACTTTATGGATCTGGTTCGGATCCAACCCGGACCCGATCCAAAATCCAAACTCGCACACGGCTTCATCAGCCGCGCGCGAGAAACCCAGACTCCCCCCTCCCGATTTCTCTCTCTCTCTCTCTCTCTCTATATATATATATATATATATATATATACACAAGAAGAAACCCTAACCCTAAGAGTCGCGCCTCAAATCTTCTTTCCTCGACCACCGCCTGCACTCGCCGGAGACCGCCGTCCGACCCGCAACTCCGATCATCCGTGCGGAACAGCAGCCTCCCTCCATGACCTCTTCTTCAAGGTTCAATATCTCTTTCATCTCTCATCCATTAATCGAGTGGTTTTTTCGTATACGTTCACAACCTAACCCTCTAGGATTTTCTCCAAGCGGGACAAGTTTTCGTGCCCCAGATTGGTCGAAAAATCGACTGGAAGTCAGCCGAAAAACTGTCCAAGAACAATCCAAAAATTTAACCCAAACCCCCCATGTTTATGCCCAATTTGCCACAAACCCGTTTAATATTTTCAAAATCTAATTAAATTTTTTTTTTTAATATAACCAAAAATTTTACTGTTCTTTTATTTTTTATTAGTTTGTTTTATTTGTTAAATTATTCGGCCTCCAAAACGACCAAAAACTTGGTGTTTCAAAACTAAAATTTTGTGATACGAAGTATGCCCTGCCAAACGTGACTGCCTCATTATATACCAATTGCACCGAAAGGTGTGTATGGTATATCCTAACATGTGGGCTTTCGTGAAAGTTGATTCGGACATATGTGCGCGTCAGAATTAACCCGTATCCGTAAAAAGTTCCCGTATTGTAACTTTTACAAACAACCACCCTACTTTGTATATGCTCATCGGAATACGATGAAACTTGCACCATTAGAATCAAGTTGTTCCTGTGACCCAAGTTTTACGCGATTTCGAGATAGTTGAACCAACCGCCTATTTACGGGCCCCACAGTTTGATTTGAAGGGCAAATTTGTGATCAGCTCAACAAAATCCAAAATTTGACATACCGTTGAGTTCATATCATCGTTTAGGATTTGTTTGACCTATAATTTATCCAATTTAGAGACCTTTACACCTGACACGTATTTCGGTGCAAAATGGGACACACATGGATTCCGCTTTGTCCCAAAATTATCGTTTTGCTCCTGTGTCCAAATTGGACGAAATAATAGTATTTTCTAGCTATCTCGCTGATTTTAGGAATGTTGGTGATGTTTATTTCAGCATCTGGAGGTGATCAGTCGGTGGCAGTGGGCTCTGATACTCTTTACTTGACACCTTGACGTTTATATTACGCAGCTTTCCTGTTAAGAAAGTATACCTTGCCATTGTACTGTGATTTACATTCCATATGGTGCATGCATTTTATTTCTGTTATTTAGTTTATATATTTTAACTACTATATAAAGTGCGCGTCCAAGAATAACTTGGCTACAAAGACGGTGGCATCATATTTTGTCTTTATTATATATTATGTATGTCGACCTAGTTTTATGAGACCACCACATGATTTGGAGGCATCATTATATTTCATTGGCCGGGACACATCTGTTATACGAGTGTGAGTCTCATATAGGACATGGAATTGCATAATGGGTTGGCCACCTGTACGTATGGGACGTGCGATAGGGAATAACTGCTAATAAATTTGCATGCTAGAAGACTTAGCAGTTATTAGAGGTACCATCGTGTCATGGATATGGCATGAATAGAGCATGGGGTGGAGAGAATAACAAGTAAGGCATTTGGGATCCTTTGCAATTTTCCTTATGTAACCCGTACGCTCCGTCGGAGATGCTTGGTCAGATGACCCTTATATTATATATCTACAAGCGGCCTCTGATGTTCAAAAGACGTCATGCTTTTTAGGCCCCTAATTCTCCGAAAGAATCATGCCAATCCCATTTTAGCCAGATAGCCCACGTGTTCGAAAGTTATTCTCAAAAGTCTTTCACATAGACAGTTAGGCGACCCTTGAATGTTTATTTTTATTACTTTATTAGCATGATTTTATGTATCTTGTTAAGTCCCTCTGAGGACCTAGTCCCTTTCCAGGTGTAGAGGATCATGACTATTCGCAGGAGCACGAATCAGGACTTGCTACTCCATTCTCTTTTGAGGAGTTATTCCCTTCGAGCCTCTCTGATTATTAGATGATGTACTTATTATATTTACTTTTATATTCTAGTTTGGCAGTAGATTTGTCTCCATCCAACTATTAGTTCTCGACTAGTTCATATTTGGTTCATTGAAATATTTGATCATTTATTTTTTTATAATTTTTATAGATAAGATTTAGTTGTGCCCTGTGACTTGTGACAATTATATACCACTTGTGAATTATTATTCATAATACAGCGTATGTATGTGTTATGGTTTCCATATATTGGAGTTTCCATATACATACGGTTGGCATGCTTGCTTATTCCAAGTCCTACATATTTTGGAACTAGGGCGTGACAGTGTATGCCTATGGGTAGTGAGTGCAAGTGAATTGATTAAGTGTGTGTCAGGTGTTTCAATGAAGGAACCGGTAGTAAGGTGGGGAGTATCAAAGGGTGATGTGCAGTAGGTAAGTAAGGGGTCATAGTGCAGTGGGTTGTGTAGTGTTGTGTTCTAGTGTCAGTCAAGGTTGTGTTTAGGCTGTGCAAGGGTAGTGAGCATGAGGTATGAGGATTCAGATCTAGTGGGAGTGAAAAGGGGGATTGGGTTCATCATCAGCAGCAAATGGTCAGCAATGAGGTTGGCAGCAATATATGATGAGGCAATTGGGCGTGTCTGTATGCTCGAGTATGGAGAGGTCAGGTGCCAATAAGGTTAGTACCAGATTAGGCAGTTTGTGGGTATGTATCAGTGAGTGTTTGATGGTTAATTAAGTATTGTGTAGCTACGGTTTGAGTGATGAGTATGTGCAAATCAGACTTTTGGAGTGAACTGCATGTTTTGGGAGTGTAATGCAAAGATGACCTGAGGGCTTGAACCTAGAATGTGTGTTAGGACCAGAGTATCAGTGGTAAGGGAAATATATAAGTACATAGATATGGTATAATATTGAGTGTCAGATTATATATCAAGATGTATCACCTATGATAAATAATTTTGAATATCTAGGAGTTATATATATACCTACATCAAGTATAGATATTCAAGGGTAAATTGGATGAGATAATGGGTAAGGTATGCAATCTAAGTATTAGGGTATGGGCTAGGTATTAAGGTTTAGTGAGGTAATAGTTTATAGGTTGAGGTTTTATATATATATATATATATATATATATATATATATATATATATATATATATTGTTATCTATATATCTATATAGTATATATATGATACGTAGTGTAGCATATTAACTAGTATGACCTAGAATACCCTAGTATTAGCTAGTATTGACTAGTATTAGCAAGTATTACCTAAAATAGACCTAGTATTGAGTTAATATGATTTGTATAACTTCATAAACTGACTTTATAGATAATTATGACCTAGAAATTAGGTATTAGCCTAGTTTTAACCAATTGACCTAGAAATGGCCTAAACACCTCAAATAATATTTGTTAAGCATGTTTATGATTCCAAAAATCCCTGTTTGACATAAAAAATTTCATATATAGGTCACTTGGACTCCAGTTCAAACACTATTTGATATTCATTGCTCTGGACCACAGTAAATACAATCTCTGATAATTTCTATTATTTTATAATTATTATAATATAAATATTTAAAAATATTTACTTGATTCTTGGCACGATGGTACACGGATTAGAATGCTTTGGATCATAAGTCATGAGATGTCATTTCCATATTCAGATTTTTCTCCTCTCATTATCATATGATATTAGCCCACATTGTTTGACATTAGCTAACTATTACCATGCTTATATTAGACTTTCTTAATGAATCATACGATGTGAAATGTCATGGTTGGATCCACCGTACTAGTCGGGACAGAAAAGTGCTAGATAGATATGTGATCAAGAACCTTAAACAATTTTTAAAGTAATGAATAATGTAGTCAACAACCAATTATACACTTCACGTATGATTGTGTTACTCTGTAGACAACAGCCAATCATACACTTTATGTATGATTGTGTTACTTCATAAAAGTAGACAACTATTAACCCAAATCGATCACATATCTAACTAGTATTTCAAAACACTTAGCGTATTTGTCATTCTTTTATCCTATTTCATTGTGTACTGATTATGCCATATTGCTCTAGATTACTTGTCTCTCTTTACTGCCATACTATGACATCTTTTTATTGCTTTTTTTATCTTGTATTACATTTACTATT